>OZ004712.1:17184477-17724477 GCA_963924515.1 Vespertilio murinus
GCAACGTGTTTAATTCCCCTCTCTCACCAACTGTGGGAACTTTAATAATCTGCTCTTCTCTTTCGGCAGCCATTTTATCTTCTTTAAATAGGTGACTATTTGGCACAGGTCTTGAGAATATTAAATGAGGTAATATATGACATTTGCCTTTCCTAGCTACTGGCAAGGTAGTAGGTGATCAATAAATTGGTAGCTGTATAAATGCTATTGACATGGCAATGATGGTGGTGATGATGATGATGACAATGAACACAACATGATAGGGTTGAATTTATTCACTGTGCTGGCCTGTGAGGAGTTAACAAACATAGATCCTGACTTCAACAGGTTTACCATCTAGTAGATAATATAGAACATATTTTTTAGTTGGAAAGAAGTCATCTTAGCCTTCTAAAGGCCAAAGACTCAGTACCTTCCATTTTAGCTGAAATATGTCTTAATGTTGATACTTTTATTTTTTCAAACACAGAACTACAGGAAACCATTTTTACAAAAGTAATCTTAGACTCTCATCACCAAAATAAACTCCACATTAATAATATACAATAATGAAAATCACATTAATTGTTGCTTTTCATAATGCATGTACACTAATCTTTAAGGGGACCGGCAAGTTTGTGGTTGGCTACAATATCAGGCTGGTTCTTTGTAGAGAATAAAGGGGAGAAAGACAGCCACATTCACTGTGGATGATCTATGCTCCAGATCAATAGCTGAAACCTTTCATAACGTGAGAATACTGAGCAATTCTGTTTCATAAGAGGTTGTGGAAAGTGACCACACGCTGCATTTCCTGGCTTTGTGGTAGTTTGGGGCTTTCAGCGGCTCCATCAACATAAAGAAAATGAGCGTCTAGTGATGTTCACCTTCATAGCCCTGCAAAAACGCATGGAAAAACTAACAATCAGGAGGAAGCAGACAGATCTATATGGTAGTTCAAGTTTCAGACCAAGTCCATCTCCCCACGTACACTTTCACATTTCAAAGTGCTTTAAACTTCTAAGTGTCATGTGGGCCAAACTATTAGCACTTGGAACGGATTTCTTCTCTCAAAATGAATGATACCGCATTGTCTTTGAGGCGAGGGAATGTCCTTTTTCAGTTCAGTTTGTTGAACTAATTTCACTGAGTTCACTATTTCCTGGGTGATCATCACGTGATATTATTAACTAGTTTTCTTATTGTGGCAAACTAAATTTAGAATTAAGGACTTTGACATTCTCAGCTTAAACTTTTGAAAGAATGAGATTAACATAGAATTGTCTCTTTCTTCTTTTTTTCAGCTTTATGCAGGTGTAATTGACAAACAAAATTGTTGCATATTTAGTGCACAACATGGTGATTTGCTATTTATATACATTGTGAAAGGATTCCCACCAACAAATTAACACATCACCTCACATAGTTAACTTTCTTTTCAATGTAGGAGAAGCCTTAAGTTTTTAGCAAATTTCAGTGACACAATGAAGTATTATCAACTATAATCACCATATATATTAGATTCTCATGTCTAAATAATCTTAAGTTTTTACAAACCTCTACCTATTTCCCTACACCCCATTCCCTGGCAATCATCATTCTACTCTCTGTTTCTATAAGTGTGACTTTTTAAAAAAAATATAGATGATACCATACAATATTGTCTTTTTCTGGCTGTTTTTGTGTGTGTGTGTGTGTGTGTGTGTGTGTTTTATGTTTGTTTTGTTTTGTTTTTTGTTTTTTACTTAGCATAAAAACCTCACTTTCATTCATGTTTTTGCAAATGATAGGCTTTTCTTCTTGGTTATTTATTTTTTCTTTCCTTCTTTTTTAAATGCTGAATAATATATCACTTTTTTTATCCATTCATCTATGGACAGACACTTGGATTGTTTCTAAATCTTGCCTAAAATATGGGAGTACAAACATTTCTTTAAGATAGTGATTGCAATTTCTTTGGATATGTATATAAAAGTGGATTGCTGGATCGTATAATAGTTCTTATTTGTGATATCTTGAGGAGCCTCTGTACTGTTTTCTATAGTGGCTGTACTAGTTTATATCCCCACCAATAGTGTACCAGGGTTCCCTTTTTTTCCATATCTTTTCTAACACATTTGTTAATTTATTGATGAAGCCATCATGACAGGTGTGAGGTGGTATCTCATTGTGGTTTTGATGGCATTTCCCTAATGATTAGTGATGTAGACCAGCTTTTCATGTGCCTGTTGACCCTTCTCATATCTTTTGTCAAAGATCTATTCAGACCCTTTGTCCATTTTTGTGATTGAGTTGTTTGGTTTTTTGATATTTATTATCATTTTTTTACATTGACTATCACAGTTTCCTTTGCTGTTAAGAAGGTTTCTAATTTGATATAGTACCACTTGTTTATTTTTGCTTTGGGTTGTATTTGATTTAGGTGTCAAATTCAGAAAATCGTTTCCAGACCAACATCAAGGAGCTTATCTGCAGTTTTCTTCTGGGAGTTTTAGTTTTAGGCTTCATGTTCAAGTCTTCAGTCAAACATTTTGAGTTGATTTTTGTGCTTGCAATAAGATGAAGATCCAGTTTTATTCTTCCCAATTATCTATTTAGTTTCCCCAACACTATTTACTGAAGAAAGTATCCGTTCCCCATTGTATATCCTGGGTTATTTTGTGTAAAATCAATTTGCCACATATGAGTAGATTTCTTTCTGAGCCCTATATTCTGTTCTATTGATTACCTGTATGTTTTATTACAAGAGCATCCTATTTTGATTACTATGTCTTTGAATATACTTTGAAATCAGAAAGTGTGATGCCTCCTGCTTTTTGTTGTTTTTCAAGATTGCTTTGATGGAGTAAAGACTTCATCAAAAAATTATGAGACTTAATAAATGAATTTGGCAATGTAGCAGGATATAAAATTAATGCCAAGAAATGTATGGCATTTCTATATACCAATAGTGAACTTACAGAAAGAGAAACTAAAAAAGCAATCCCATTTACCATCATTCCAAAAAAAAATTAAGATACCTAGGAATAAACTTAACAAGGAGCTAAAAGACCTACACTAGGAAAACTACAGGACACTGAAAAACAGAGATAGAGGAAAACATAAACAGATGGAAGAACATACCGTGTACATTGATTGGTAGAATCATCATTAACATGTCCATACCACCCAAAGCAATCTATAGATTCAATGCAATCCTCATTAAAATACCAATGGCATATTTCACAGACCTAGAACGAACTTCCTAAGAATCCATCTGGAATTAAAAAAAAAAAAGACCCTGAATAGCTGTAGCAATCATGAGAAAGAAGAACAAAGTAGGCGGGATCTCAATACCAGATATCAAGCTGTATTACAAAGCCACTGTCCTCACAACTGCCTGGTACTGGCACAAGAACAGACATATAGATCAAGAGAATACAATAGAGAACCTAGAAATCAACCCAAGCCACTATTGATATTTGACAAAGGAGGCATGAACATACAATGGAGCCAAGACACTCTCTTCAATAAATGGTGTTGGGAAAATTGGACAGATATATGTAAAAATAAAAATAAAACTAGACTACCAACTTACACCATACACAAAAATAAACTTAAAATGGAAAAGGGCCTTAAACATAAGATGGAGAACCATAAAAATACTAGAAGAATCCACAAGAAGCAAAATCTCAGACATATGTCAAAGCAATAACTTCATCGATACCACTCCTAGGGCAATGGAAACTAAAGAGAAAATATACAAATGGGACTACATCAAAATAAAAATCTTCTGCGAAGCAAAAGAAACCAACAAAACAACAAGAAAGCCCACTGCAAGGGAGAACATATTTGCCAATGTTATCACCAAAAAGGGTTTAATTTCTAACATTTACAAGGGAACTCATACAACTTAACAAAAGGATGATAAACAACCCAAACAAAAAATGGGCAATGGACCTAAATAGATATTTTTCTAGATAAGACAGAGGGAAGGCCAAGAGACATATGAAAATATGCTCAAAGTCACTAATCATCTAAGAGATGCAAATCGAAACAACAATGAGGTGCCATCACACACCTGTCAGAATAGCTATCATCAACAAATTTACAAAGGACAAGTGTTGGTGAGGATGTGGAGAAAAAGGAACCCTCGTGAACTGCTGGTGCGAATGCAGACTGGTGTAGCCACTGTGGAGAACAGTATGGAGTTTCCTCAAAAAAACTAAAACTGGAACTCATTTGGCCCAGTGATTCCACTTCTAGGAATATACCCCAAGAAACTATAAACACCAGTCAGAAAGAATATATGCACCCCTATGTTCATAGCATCACAATTCACCATAGCTAAGATTTGGAAACAGCCTACGTGCCCATCAGCAGATGAGTGGATTAAAAAACAGTGGTATATCTACACAATGGAATACTAAGCTGCGGTGAAAAAGGAGGAATTCTTACCATTTGCAGCAGTTGGATGGAACTGGAGAGCATTATGCTAAGTGAAGTAAGCCAGCCAAAGATAAATATCACAGGATCTCACTCATTTATGGAATATAATGAACAACATAAACTGATGAACAAAAACAGATCCAGAGACAGAGAAGGATCTTTCAGACCATCAAACCTCAGAGGGAAGGTAGGGGAGGGTGAGGGCAAGGGGGAGAGATCAACCAAAGGACTTGTATGCATGCAGATAAGCCCAATCAATGTACACTGTCAACAGGGGGGTAAAGGCATGAGTGGAGGAGGTCAGGGGCAATGGGGGATAAGGACCCATATGTAATACTTTAATCAATAAATTTTAAAAAAGATTGCTTTGGCTGTTTGGATCTTCAGTGGTTCTGCACAATGTCTGATCATTATGAATGTCCTAATGCTCTAAGATTCTGATTAAACCAAAAGAGCTTCCAGGGTGGCATAATACCACACACAAATACACGGTGTCCAAAAATATATACACACTCTTTGAATAATTATAAAGGCAGTATTTAATAAAATGCATTCGATTTTTAAAATCGAGCTATCGCCTATTACAGCTCGTTTCTTGAAACATCCTGTATATTTATGTATTAGAAGTTGATGTTTGAAAATTAGTTATTAAAAGAATAAAACATATAATTTTTAATATTAAATGATGATATGTTGATTTTTTAAATTATAAACCAATATGAGATAACTAGTATTTGATTTTTGTTTTACTGATATAATGGCTAAGGTGGCAAAAGAAATTCTGGAATATCCAAGGCTTTACAAAAATAATATAACTGAGTGAAACACCAGCAAACTGCATAGAACTTTGCAAAGTACAACTACTTCAAGGGCCTTGAAACGAGAGTACAATACTTGATAATTCTTTGTCTGGGGTGGGGGAGGTCTTACTAACAACGTATCCATCTAGGCATAAAAAATGGAAAGAAAATTCTCCTTTTGGACCCTTTTATCTGCTCTATGGATAAAATAGAGATATTTTCTCTCTAAGTTGTCAAGAAAGTTGGAGCTACATGATCATCCTGACTCATTAGCAGCATATTAGCATTGTTACTAATGTGAAAAGCACAAGAGATCTCAATCATTATTGATCCAACTTGACCAGTGGCAAAAACTTTTGAGGCCTACATAACCAAGGTAATACATATGCCTTTTATTTTTTTGGTACTGTTAGTATAGTCACACACGTGAGAACACACATGCGCACACTCACACACAGATATGTTTAGATAATGTATTACCAAGTAAACCTTAGAATCCACTGAAATTTAATATGACCCTCGCTGAACTTTAGTTATGACCTTTGGTCTATACCAGACATAAGACACAAAGAACATTGTTTCAATCTGTTTTAATTGTACTCCATGATCCTGTCTCAGAAAGGTTTAAAGCATGTTTAAGTGCCTGATGGACACAACCCTATATAATCTTGATGAGCGTGTTGGCAGTTTTACAAAATGTTTGTTTTTAATTACCAAAAGGAACCAATCCATATTAAAAATTAAATGGTTGCAGTTTAAAAAAAAACACAAAACTCTGGCTGCTTATTAAGCTGGAGTTAGCCATAAAAACATTTTTGGCTGCCCTGCAACAGAAGAAAGATTTATCTAAGCTGCACTATTAAAAAATCCATTTAGGCTGTCGACAAGTATGTCAAATATCAACCGAATGTGATTTAAAGATGCAAGGCCACGAAAGAGAAATATCCTTTGGACTGTTGTAGGATTCTAGATGGTCTCAGAGAACCAGAGGAGAGCCATAGGCTGGCGCAAGAACAGGAGAAAGGCAGTCAGTGCCTGGGCTGTGGAGTGTGAGGGCCAGTCAAGTCTTCCGCCAAGCGCCTGTTAACTGGGTCAGCCCGGCTCTGACATCCACATTCCCAGCTCTGTTTCCTCTGTGTGTGCATTCCTGCTCGGGTTCTGTGCCACGTCACCTTACAATTATGGTTTTATTAGTCTCACCGTACGTATACTTTGTATTGTAATTTCCATTTCTCTTCCCCCGCCCAGGCCCAAGGTGCTTTCCTTCTGTCAAATACAGGGGCATTGATCATTTGCCACAATTTCTAATGGATAACACGCGATAAGCATTCGATGCATGTCCATAGGGAGCTCACAGCCTAGTAATTGTCTGGTAAAACTATGAAGAAAAAGGTAGGCCATGAATAAACTGTTACAATGTCATATTTTTAACATTTTCATTCCTAAACGTCTTTAAATGCATTGCTTACATCCTCACAATCTCTCTTCTCATAGGTCAAAATTATTAGTCCTCATTCAGATATAAGTAACAATGCCTTGATTTTTTCAACCCCAATTCCACATCCATTAAATAAATAATTGTATAACAACAAACATAAGTGTGTTGTCTTAGAAATTATATCCTTTGAGTTCCTAGTGAAATCAATACTACTTACTCCATTTTCTGTTATACTCTCAACATCTTTTTAAGAAATCAAACGTGCCAAAACCGGTTTGGCTCAGTGGATAGAACGCCGGCCTGCAGACTATAAGGTCCCTGGTTCGATTCTGATCAAGGGCACATACCTTGGTTGCGGGCACATTCCCAGTAGGGGTGTTCAAGAGGCAGCTGATTGATGATTCTCTCTCATTAATGTTTCTAACTCTCTATCCCTCTCTTTTCCTCTCTGTAAAAAATCAATAAAATATATTATTAAAAAAAAAGAAATCAAATGTACATTTGGCAGTAATCCCATACCAAAACAAGAAATAGGTAAGAGGTAAACTCAAAAGAAAAATCAAGAATTAATTATATATATCCTTGAAAATCAAGAATTAATTATATATATATATATATATATATATATATATATATATATATATATATATATAACTGCAAATTTAGTTTACCAAATTCCCTTTGTGAAATCGACATTTTCTTAATAACGGTGTCCAGTACTTTCTTCCCTAATGTAATACAAGTTGGAATATGCTCAGTATGGTGAATTATACTCAGAGTTCCCTTAATATTGGATGAATAAACACTTCTTGGTATAGCTGCCAAGGTCATGACAATAGTGTCTTACTTCGCAGCGAAGCGCTTCAGCAAGGAGAGCTACTCTATATATCTTGCTACCTTGTTCCAGAGGTGGCTAGAGACTCAGTCAAGTCAGTCCAAAACATAGGAGTTTGAACCCGGAGACATGGAAAAGGGAAGTTTAGAGGCTTGAATCATATTAATGGCAATACTTTGTAGCTTGCTTAATCACAAAACTTTTAAAGTATTGATCTCTCACCTCTTCTAGGAAGTCAAAGATGGCCTCATTACCTGATCCTTCCAATATATTGTCTTCCATGCTGGGATTAACAAGAAAGAATTACTTTGAGCTCTGGCCGGGTGGCTTAGTTGGTTGGAGCAAAAGCCTGCACACCAAAAGGTGGCAGGTATGATTCCTGATCAGGGCATATACCAAGGTTGTGGGCTTGATCACCACTGAGAGCATTTATGGGAGGCAATTGACTGGTGTTTCTCTCTCACATAGATGTTTTTCTCTCTTTCTTTCTCTCCATTCTCTATCTCTCTCCCTCTCTCTCTAAAAATCAAATAAAAAATATAATTACTTTGAGAATATAATAAAATAGTAGACTTTTCAAAGAACTAAATGTGATCTTGGTTATTTCATTCAAAATTGCCTTTAAAGGTGAGGAACTGAAGTGGAAAGGAAATAAAAACTTTGCCCAAATTTATAAGGGGAAAGGTATTTTAAATTAGCATATCCTCAATACAATGTGATGACGTCAGTTGCTAGAAATAGCATTTGAAAATGGCATTTGGTCATGTTTGCATTTTCAATGATATAGACTTTGTTGAAAATTTGCTATATTATTTCTAAAGTTCATCAGGTATAACTCCTTATGTTTAATGTTGACAAAATGCTCAAGATAGCGAGTCAAATAAGATTTAAAGCACAGTATAAATAATATTTCATACCAGAGGCCCAGTGCACAAAATCTGTGCATGGGTGGGGAGGGTGGTCCCTCAGCCCTGCCTGCGCCCTCTAGCAGTCTGGGAGCTCTCGGGGGATCTCAGACTGACAGCTCATCCTTAGGGCTGCTGTGGCTGCTGCGCTCACCAGCTGTGAGCCTGGCTTCTGACTGAGCAGTGCTCCCCCTGTGGGAGGTGCACTGACCACCAGGAGGCAGCTCCTGCATTAAGCCTCTGCCCCCTGGTGGTCAGTGCATGTCATAGCGACCAGTCGTTCTGCTGTTTGGTCAATTTGCATATTAGCCTTTTATTATATAGGAAGATAAAAGGAAAATATATTTATGTTATGGCATAGAATGTCTCTGATAAAAGGAGTTGTCAGAGTTTCAAGGAGCTGGGGGAGGGAGTAGTTTACAAAGAAACTTTTCTTTGTATTTCCTTTTGTAAATTTTGAATATACGCACATATTATCAAATCTTAAAAGAAATAAAACTCACCGAAACCGGTTTGGCTCAGTGGTAGAGCATCGGTCTGCGGACTGAAAGGTCCCGGGTTCGATTCCGGTCAAGGGCATGTACATTGGTTGCGGGCACATCCCTGGTAGGAGGTGTGCAAGAGGCAGCTGGTCGATGTTTCTCTCTCGTCGACGTTTCTAGCTCTCTATCTCTCTCCCTTCCTCTCTGTAAAATATCAATAAAATATATTTTAAAAAAAGAAATAAAACTCACCAAAAAGTAAGTATGTGAATATAGCTAAGGAAATTGTAGGGAAATTACAAAAATAATGGGAGGAGACTTGTGTTATGCAATGTTAAAATCCTTAAAGCTACTGTAATTAAAACAGTGTACTATCATAAGACAAACTGATAACTAGCTAGTTGGAATGGGAAAAGGATCCAGAAATAAATCTAGATAGAGGTGGAAATTTAATGTATGGTTTTCAAAAGAGGATTAAAAACATTTACTATCCCATACTGGGACAATTCACTATAAGTTTGGAAAAAACACACACACACCATAATAAAAGTAAATGCCAAGTGATTTAATACATGAGTAGCAAAAGCAGATAAATGATAAAAGTAGTAGAAGAAAATATTTGATGAAACTTTTATTACCTTGGATGTGTGAAACATCTTCCTTTGAATAACACAAAATTCAGAAATCATAAAATTTATTGATAAAATTTTTAAAAACTTTATTATAAAATATACCAGGAATAAATGTACTTAAAAAGCAGATAAAAACTAAATAACATAGGAGAAATACTAAAGATACCAGCAGAGCTGATTGAAATAAAAACAGGTGCAATGGAAGCTCAACAAAGAACAGCAAAAGTTTATCCTTTGGGGGGGAAAAACACTAATGAAATGCACATTCTTCCAAATGGAAGATTTAAAAAGAATAAATAAAAACCAATGACTAAAAAAGAAAAAAAAAACAATTTGGAAGCAGGACATAACCAGAGATATCATGAAGAATGAAAATAATAAACACAAAAGAGTTCCATTAATAATATTAAAAATGCATGTCTATCAATAAATAAATAAAATAGGGGAATATTTTGTAAGCTATTGAATATTAAAATAGTGAGCTAGAATCATTTATGTTGATCTGGAATAATGGCAGTGATATAATATTACCAAACTCAAAATATATTGAATAATGCCAGTTAATGAGAGGGATAAGAAAATAGTGGTGGTGTTGGAAATTATGGTAGAGATGAAATAGTTAAAAGTGATTGTCATTAAGGCTTGGAGTTAGAAGAAGAATGTAGGGAATTTTTATTTTTCACTTTATATATTTTTCTAATATTTAGAAGCTGGATAGTTCTTCACCATAAGTAATGATAAATTAAAACATGGAGAAAAACAAAACAAAACAAAATAATTAGTGGCTTCTCAAGTAAGTGAGAGGTGTGCTTGCTGAATCTGAAAAATATGCATAAGTATTCAAGCATAGCTTGCTTAAGTATTGGGGAAAACGCACACATTGGCGAGGAAGGGGGGGTTATTGAAATATCATCTAATATATTTTCTGTATTGTGAATATGAAAAACTGCTGGCCATTTTGACTATTGACTACTGAGGCAAATGCCAAAACCAAAAGCAGTCAGGAAGGAAATGGTTTTCTAAAACCTCCTAAAGTAGAAAATAAATTAGAAATGTGTGTGTGTGTGTGTGTGTGTGTGATTGATTATATAAGCAAATGCTTACATTTCTACATCAACACTTATACAAAAATAATATGTAATATATAATTAAAATCTAATTTATATATAAATTCTTATATTTCAGAGTCATTTAAAATGTTAGTTGAAAAGAGCACTGTATTGGGTTACCTGGTCACAAAGATTGCCATAAGAATCCAAACAAATGTAAATACTTCAGACAAAGTGTCCAGGTTGTAGAATATGGAAAAATATTAGTTTTGGGTATATTATGACATATTTCTGCATTTCTGGAACGTTCTCAAGGAAATAGTTGCCTATTGTGTCAAGTAGGTGATCTCTATGTAGGGAAACCAATGCAGGCAGGCAGGCAGGCATGCGCACTTGTATGTCATATGCTAGTCTCCAGCAAAGCTAGAGGGATGCACGGGATGAAACCAACCATTTTTCCCAAGCCCCAGCGGTTCCCTCCTCCTTGCTTAACCCACCTCAGTAAAGTGACACATCCACATCACCTGACATCCACGGAATAATCTGATTGTGGTAGGAACCCCATTCAGATGCTGTTGGCTCATAGGGTTTCTCATACTAAACTCATCTTCTTTACATTGACCTGATTTACCTGCAGGCTTCCTGATTCCATTTGAAAAATGCTTCCTTGCAATTCATCTTCTGTTGGTAGTTTTGTTTTTGTTCTTTGTGTGGTCTTCCATCTCTACTAAACTTATAATGCAAACATTGTCACTATATTAGTAGGGTACTCGCATTTTATAAAAACGGGATAGCTCTCTATTAGCAACTGTCACCATTATCAGACGAGAGCTGGTCCCTCCCAGGTAAAAGCTAACTAGGAAAGCAGGCGACACAATAGTCTCCAGGAAATTGTCTACCTTGATTATGGGGCCTAGAGTTCGTCTCTATCCTGCCACTAATGTGCAATTGCATTAGGTAATGCAAACTTCTGGTTGTTTACTCATATTTCTCGCTGAGGAGTCAGCTATATAAGCTCAGTTAAAAATGCAGGAGGTTGGAAGGTAACCATAGATTTCAAACCCACAGCTACAGTAATGTATTCTCCCAGGAAAGATAGACTAGTTAGGTTGCTGTTATAAATTGAAAACTCGGAGGGACGGGAACCACCTGAGCCCGAATAACTCTGAAACCAAGCAATAACTTTACAAATAGGGATTTCAGATGAAAAAGACATGTATCAGAGAGGCATCATATGAAATAGATATCCTGAACACAATACAACATTTTACTCGCGGAGATAAATGCTGAGGTGACATACGACGTGAATCACTGATTCTGATGTTTGTTTTCTCTCCTGGGCGCTGCTTCTTTCCCCTCCCCTGGGGTTTCAGTATATCCCTAGGTTCTGTTGCCCTTCTCTTTCACTCTTCTCCCTGTTCGTAAACTTACCGAGGTGAGTCATTTATTCACAGGATACTCTCAAATACTGTATCGAGTCCCAATCACTCTCTTACACTTCCTACAAATTGTAAAGATTCCTGTGTGTGTGTGTGTGGGGGGGGTTTCAGCATTGGAAGAAACAGAAAAGGTCACATAGCTTTCGGTCATTCTGTACACAGATCCCTTCTGCTGCATCCTACACAAAGTTTGGAGAGTAGGGGCAGAGAGAAAGAAGTCCGAGTACTTAAATTGGTTCATTGGGACCCTCATCCATCAATACGTAGTGTTTCTAAATTTTCTATTTTTTTCTCCAGGACTGCTGGATTCTCAAAGAGAAATCTCTCGGGGCTTTATGGCTGGTGTTCTGGGAGCAAGGTTGGAGATAAAGCCTCGTATGCTGACTGTAACTTGACCTTGTTTTCCATTCATTCCTCTCTCCAACTCCCCGCTGGACTGGGTGACCCTCAGCCCTGAACTGCTCTAGCACAGTCTCTTTAGAGTGAACTTCCGGTCCTACTGACGACAGAGGCATTGAAGGGATGCAGGGCTGTGAGAGAGTGGGGAATCGGGGATGGGGCGGAGGCAGCTACACAGTTTTTGGGTGCAGACTTTAAACCCATTTTCCTATCTTCACTCCCATGCCTCACATCTTAACGTCCTTATTAACTTCCAGTGCTGAGTCTCCCCCCAGATTTTGCAGTTTGGAGGTTGGATTGGTCAATTTCTTATCTGTGCCACCTTCAGTAATGGCTTAACACTTGACCTCCTCCGCTGACCCGGTGAATTACCTCCCCTCCTGCTTCCCATCCTCCAAATGTGGGCTAAGAATTCTTAGCCCATCAATTTCTCTCTTCCAGTTCCCTCTCAACCTTGTTGGGCTTATTCTTTTTAAAAATTCCTTCATTGGCATATCAGCAGGATTCTCAAGAGACAAAAATAAGCAATGAGACAAATGAATGTGGGGGGGGGGTCAAAGTTTTGGAAATATTTGTGTTTACATTGAGAAAGCATATAAGGTGCATGCTCTTTAAACTCGATATATTGTCTAATTCTTCATTTTTCTTTCCTAAAAAGAATGATGCTAATGGTAACACTAAGACAGCTTAAAAAAAAAAGCAGAAAGAAGACTGAGAAAGGTTGAGATAAGTTTTATTTTTAAAGAGATATGGCAACTCAGCGGGTCCATAGATATCACTTAGAAAAACTAAAACTGATTTTTATTACAGAACTGAAATAATCCTGAACCGAAATGCCAGTCTGTCATTATCTTGTCCTTCATCTGCAGTCACTGTGATTTAGATGAAGATCAACAAACTAGAGCCCATGTGTCCATCGCCTGTTTTTGTAAGTAAAGTTTTATTGGAGCACAGACACTTCCATTCACTCACTTACTGTCTGTGGCTGCTACAAACACTGTTAGTTACACTGGGATGGCGGAGTTACAAAAGCATTTACTATCTGGCCTTTTACATAACATGTTTACTGACATCTGCTTTAGATGGCAAAGGTGCAGAGATATAAGAGTTAGTGGCTATTTTTGTTAAAAAATAAATAAGTGGAGAGTCGTGTGTGAAAAGTAGCAAACAGCCGAAACTGATTTGGCTCAGTAGATAGAGGGTAGGCCTGAGGAGTGAAAGGTCCCGGGTTCGATTCTGGTCAAGGGCATGTACATTGGTTGTGGGCACATCCCCTGTAGGGGGTGTGCAGGAGGCGGCTGGTCAATGATTCTCTCTCATCGACGTTTCTAGCTCTCTATCCCTCTCCCTTCCTCTCTGTAAAAATTCAATAAAAATACTTTTTTTTAAAAAAAAAAGTAGCAAACATTTTATCTTTATTTCTGAATTAAGTGAAAAAGATTATTAAATTATGTTGCCTCTTAAGTATAAAAGGCAGGTAAAATCAATGCCGTATATACAGGTTATATGTGAAACACATTAAAGTCAAAACCCATTGTAGTAAAACTTGTTATGTCATTAATCTAGCTACATAAAGAATCAGAATATCTGGCAACCTGATTATATTTATTCACTTTAATCACTGTGGACACAACACTATGCAGGGAATAAAGGACACCTCAATGGGAGGCGTCTTGCTATTAATATACTCCGTGGCCTTGGTAAAGTCACAGTCCCTCTAGATTTAAGTTTCCTTGTCCATAAAAACAGGTGATTAAATGGCATGGTCTTGCGTGGACTGTGATTCTGTAGGGTTGTGAAAATTGTGCGGTTGACAGTTTGGCCCCTTGCACAGGCTATTATGAGGCTGTTCTACTGGTTTTAATATTTCGAAGAACAATGTCAAGCACTAACATAAGGAATACTAAAGCTGTGGCCATGTTGGGATTTCTCTCCTTCTCTGCTTTATTTGGGTCGCCTTAGGAAAATCATTTATGCAATTCCATGCTCCAGTTTCCTTTTTACTAAAGCAGCAATAATAGCATTTGTATCTTAGTATATCAAAATATACTCTTTTTTTGGGGGGGGGGGTGGAACTATTTTATTTGGAAACACTTGGGATCAAAGAGGTATATAAATATAATTTTTTTGGTTTTAGATTAAGTTGAGGTTATTATAATATTTCCAGAAAAATACCTAATCTTGCCCTTTAAAATATTGCATATAGAATGCAAATTAAATGCTAAGTTTTGCATAGTCCTTGCTCATGTGTGAAGAAATTAGATATTCTGCATCGTAGACAACTCTTCTGAAATAATGTCACCATGTAATATCACTGTTAGCTTTCCCAGCTGAGAAATGCCGTTTTCATGAATAGTGATAAGAAAGGAATTTGAATGGAATTTTATATTCTCATGCCTTGTTACATAAAATTGTCACTCAGGACTATAAATTTTATCCCTTTTATACCAAATATAAACTATCCATTTTGAATGTGTAGCATAGGTTTAGATGCATTTCTTCCTATTTAATTTTTAAATGTCAGGTAAACAATGTTAGGCAAAGAGAACTCCAGATATGATTAGTAAGTATTAAATACATTTAATCAAAGCCATGATTTCCTTCCTATTAATACATAATATTAAAAACCTTACTATTTGTGCACTATATAGCAATTGGGAATGTTTGCCTTAGTAATCTAACTTAGAGTATAAGTTTTACATAATAAGAATTTTAAAAGGTCTGGACCTTTCAATAATATGGTAAAATTACTTATTTTCAAATAATCTTTCTTCGTGTTTGATGACTTATATTAGTAATTATAATACTCAACTTTTATCTTGATATTTATTAGAAAAGATGATTTTTACATTAAAAGAGCTTAAATGTGGGAGACAGTATATTAATGAAAAATACTCTAAATAAACATAGTAGTCAGTAGTTTCTTTTTTAAATTCACTTATCTGTGCATAATAAAGGGATTGGCAAAAGTAGGTTTGCAGTTGTGAGTTTAAAAAATGAAACAGAATTTATTCTTGCATCAGTGTTTATTTTGTATTATATATTTTTCCATATGAACAACTGTAAACCTACCTTTGCCAATGCCTGTATAATGGTCAAAACATGCAGTGCTTTTCTGGAAGACCCAATCATTGCTTCCTGCGTTGAAATTAATTATTTGTTAGAAGGTGTCTAAAGTGAACTGCTCTTTGTCCGAGGAGTGTATGCTGACATAGCCAAGCTTAGGAAGAAAGGCCTAATGAAAGCGAAATATCTGGGAGTGCAAAAGCAACTGTTTTATCAAAATGGGTTTCTTTTTATACTGTTTTTGTCCTTTAGAATTTCCTTACTTTTATCACTGTTCCATCAAAACAGATTGATCATGTATATCGACTTACAGTCACAATTTAGGGCCATATTTCTGGTCTTGCTTTTATAGTAATAGTACATTTTACCCATATCCTATCATATCAAGCTTTCACTTCATTTATAAACATTTTTCAGGTTGTCTGTAGCTTTCCCTTTAAGTTCAGGTGAAGCTCAATCTGGTTAACTTTTACTGTATTTTTTTCTTCTTATTGTTTTCTTTTTAGCCTTAAAAAATGTTTGGTTTTCTATCTGAAGTTCTGCTTTGATTTTTTACATAGCATTTCTCTTCTGATCATTCTTTCCATGGCAGCACCACAACATTCTTAAGTAATGAGCAAGATCTGGGATAGTTGAAATGCACTTCTACCTACTGACGACATTGGAACTGGTCACTAGAATCCTTTTGTTCACAAAGCCAACTCTATCTGACTCCTCAGATATCCTTCATCATGCACCAGCCTATCAATTAATGGTAATATGTTACACAGCGCACTCTCAGCGACAAGACTAAACATGCCACTGAATTTAGGCTAAGGGATTCCTGAGAAGTTGATATGAGATCATTTAAGATCTTCTAGGTCCTTAAGGATGAGGATTCTTCTTGCTAGATGAGATGACAAGGCTATTAGAAAGTTTCAAGGAGAGGAGTTATGACTTAACATGTTAAAAGGTTTCCTCTTGCTTCCACATTGAGAATGGTTGTAGGGGAATCATGACATAAGCAAAAAGAGTGTCTTAGTCCTTTCAAGCTTCTCTGACAAAATAGCAGAGACTGGGTCCTGGCTGAGTTGCTCAGTTGGTTAGAGCATCACCCAGATATGTCAAGATTTTGTGTTCCATCCCCGGGGTCAGGGCACATACAAGAATCAACCTATGAATGAATAAGTAAGTGGAACAATAACTCAACCTCTCTCTCTCCCCACCCCTCTCTCTACCTCCGTCTCCCCCCCAAAAAAAATTTTTTTTTTTTTTTAAATAGCATAGACTGCTTCTAAACAGAAAAAATGTATCGCTCAGAGATCTGGTACCTGGAAGGCTAAGTGAGGGTGCCAGCATAGTCAGGTTCCTGTGACTGGTTTTAGGTTGCAGACTGCTGGCTTCTTATTGTATCCTCACCCGGTGGAAGGGTCTTTGGGTCTCTTAGGCTCTCTTTATAAGAGCATTAATCCCATTTATGAGGGCTCCACCCTCATCACCGAAGCACCTCACAAAGTCCTCACCTCCTAATGGCATCACACTGGGCATATTCACACATATGACTCCTATCATTCTTATCTGGACCCAAATTCTTAAAAAATTGAATTATTTGTTTTAATTGAATTAAATCTATGTGTGATTTAAAGTTTTTGATACATGTCACTAAAGTCCTTACTCAAAATTTTCAATCAGTTCATATTTGCTATCTCTCTTATTTTTTTTGTCAAGTCTCATTAAAGGAAAAACAGTTATCATTTTGATTTTATTTTTATTTAATCTATATTTATTTTGGTATAAGGCATGAGATTGGGAACTATTGATGTATGCTTTTCTACATGATTAATCAATTATCTCAATACCAAATATCTGATTATATTTTCTTCTACTTCAAGTACTACTTCAATAAATTGAGTTACTATGTATATTAGGTTGTATTTCTAGATTTTCCCTTACACTCCAATTATCAGTTTATTAATTTGTGTGTTCATATGACGATGTATTAATAATATAAAATGCATTTTAAATTTTACCTCAAATGCCCTTTTCACACAAAAAAATTGGACATATTCTTATAAGAAAAATCTAATTGGGATATTGAGTGGAATTGTGCTACATTTATAGATTTACTTGGAATGGATCGACATCCTTGCAATATTGAGTATTCACATCTGTTATCTCTCCATTTATGCAAACTAGTTATATAAAAAGATACTAATTTTCTATAGATTTTACATACAAGTTCTGTCCATTTTTTAAGGTTTATTACTGCATACTTTATTTTTTATTTTTATTAGGGGTGCTCTATTCTCAAAGTATTTTTTATTAAATGCAAGATTATCATTGATATAGATCAATTTATTTTGTTTATACATTTTGTATTTATACATTGGCTTTAAACAGTTTCACTTGATTCTCTTTGGTGTCCCAATAAATAACCATATCCTAAGTAAGTAATTATTGCACATTCTTCGGCCGCTCATTTCTATAAACAACTTGGTTCTCTCCACTCTATCAAGCAATCAAAAAGTTTATGCTGAAGTGGAGACCAGAGACATAAGTGAAATGTGACTCTAAAGGATTATCAGATATATCTTCTCTCAGGGCCAAATGTCTAGCATCTGTGATAAATGACTTTTAAGGGAATTAAAAGAAATTATGCAACTCTCATTTGAAGTGCATATTCTTTTTTAAAAAATATATTTTATTGATATTTTTACAGAGAGGAAGGGAGAGAGATAGCTAGAAATGTTGATGAGAGAGAAACATCAACCAGTTGCCTCCTGCACACCCCCTACCGGGGATGTGCCCACAACCAATGTACATGCCCTTGACCGGAATTGAACCTGGGACCTTTCAGTCCGCAGACTGATGCTCTACTACTGAGCCAAACCGGTTTCGGCTGAAGTGCATATTCTTTATCCTACATCCAACTTTCCGCTAATGGCACTGAGTAGGCTTTTATATTTTCCTTATTCTTTAAAGGGTAATAAGTTCCTTGAGGACATAAGAAGATATACAGAAAGGTCAGGTGTATTCATATGGAAAGAAAAGCAGAGAAATCAGTACCTACTGGTGCCCTGCATATACTAGTTCAGCATAGTGTCTAGGATGCAGTCAGTTCTGAATAAACTCTAAATAAAAGCCACTTCATGAAGGCCTAGAAAATAATATTAAAGCTCTGCAAATTGACTTTGACTATGAATTTTGAAATTAAAAGGAACTTTTTTTTTTTTAACATTATCATCTTCCAGGAGCAAAGGAGAAAAGTTACTATGTGAAAGAATGTCACTGATTAAAAAAAGCAAATAAAATCTCTGCTGTCAGTTTAAAGGGACAGCAAAATACCATCACCTCTTGCTCAGTCCACATCTTCAAAAACAAATAACAATGAACAGAGTTAAAATTAGAAAACTACAACTGATGACATATGACTTGCTGTTCCAACTCTAGAAGTTTTTTGTTTGTTTGTTTGTTTGTTTTTGCATTTGTCCTTAAGTTTTAGGAGAAAAAAAAATCTATTAATTGTCCCCTCATTAGGCCTGTTTCTTGAAGTGGGGAGGATTAATATCTGTGCTGGGATAATTGGACTCTGAATATGGCCCATAACATATTTAACTCATTTCCTTTCCTTGACTCAACATAAGCTACCACTGCTTCCATTGTCATAGGAAATGTAAACAAGTGACTAGTCCTTCGATCTAAAAAATGAAGTACCTTGAACCTAAAAGATAGTTAAGAAGAGTCCAGTTAAATATGGTCTTCATTTTATTATTATAAAGTAGTCCTTTAGACAATTAATGCTTAGCCTTGGAGATCATAAATTTATTTTGAAATGTCAATTTTTAAGACAGGGAAAAATGTTCAAGGCAATGATACTGTCCCACTTTAAAGTTCTTGTGAGTCTACTTAAGCGGTTATAATAACACATGCTGTAGAAATTTTCTATATTTATTTTAAAATTACTGCTATGTGCATATGTATTATTCTTGGTAGGATGGGCATCTTCATATCTAGGGCATCCCACTGTGATGACTGATTATGTTCCAGCTGGTCTTTCTCTACTTAGGAATGAAATTTTGTACTGGCGTAAATTTAATCAGACAATCTTGTTAAATGTGGCACCGGTCCCAATTCAATGAAAGTTTTTGAAAAGGGAAAGTAAAGGAATAAAGACAAAAGCAACAGCCTTTAATATCATGAACCTCTCTGATATGAGTTCTAAAATAAGATGGTCTTTGATTTATATTCTGAATTCATCACTTACTGGCTATATGATTTTCAAAGTGCTGTGGAACCCCTCTCATTCTTGGTTTTCTGTAAGTTGGAGAATAATATTAATAGCAATATTTTAGGCTAACAATGAGTGTGAAAAAAGGATATTGTGTGCATGCATTTAGCCAAGTGTCTCACATGGGAAGCGGGCAATAAATATTTCCTTCTCTTGTTGCTGTTTTCCAACCCTAATCCTAATGGTAACCTCAACCCTGTCCCTAAAACTAATGATCACCCTAACCCTTATCCTAAAAGAAAGCTACAATAATTCTAATCTAAAAACTCTTTTCTAACCGGTGTCAAAAAATGATTTGCAAGCCACCCGTATCAAGATCACTGAGGCACTTACTAAAACACAAATTCTGGGTCTCTCTCAGCACCAGCTGTTTCAAGTTCTCTAGGGTTGAAGCCGAGAAACCTGTATATTTCACAAGACCTTTAGGTGATGTTTATACACATTGAAAATTTCAAAACATTCCTTAAAGACTTAAATTTCCATTTTTTTAAAAGGCTACTTTCTTATCATCTAGCAGCAAGCTCAGCCAATCTTCACTCCATCATTTTTTCTTATCAGTATGCTCAAAGTGAATGCACACTGCTAGGTTTGTATTTAAAGTGCCCACGCCCTCTCCCACCCAACTTAGCTCAGGCCCCTTCAACACTGCCTCCAGCTTCCTGGGAATCTTCTTTATCTTTTCCCTCCCTTGGGCATTACCAGTTGGATCTTTCTAAAGCTCATTAGATACCCTTGTTTTCAAATTTTTTAATCATTCTCTACAAAATAATAAATTCTAAGTTCCTGAACATGGAAACCAAAATCTCCAAAAATAGGCCCCTAAGTCTATTTAGCCTTGTCTCCATTCTGACCCTGACACAGTCAACTCCACGGAAAGAGCAAAATTCACCATTTCAAATGACTAGTTAGGCCCTGCTTCCGTGTCCTTCCTTTAGTCAACAAATGACTTTACATTTCTTCCACAATCCAGTTTGAAGGCCACTTCCTCCTAAGAGCGTTTCCTAATCTCTCCAGCTGGAAAAGATTACCTTCTTAAAGCCCTTAGTCACACTTTTACAACACTTAGATTTTTCTTTTTGTATTATGACCCCTACTAGGTTTCTCATTTCCTACAAAATACCATCTCGTCTTCATCCCTTAAAGTGTTTGGCATGAAATCTGAACTCGAGATTATTCTTTTATAGTAACCCCTACATGAATAAATGATAGTAACATGTAAGTTGCAATAATGGTTTTTAAGAGACACTTAGCATATGGACTATTTCTCTTTTGGCCCCTATAGTTGCTCTTGGAATGCAAAGGTGTTCTTACTTTATGGAATGTATTTGGATCTTAGAAACCATCCCATCCAGCATTAGCACTACAGTTGGACAATCTGAGAAACACAATGACTTGCCCAACTCATACTGTTAAGGATAACATAGGTCCAGAAGTATGATGGACTAATTCTCTGTCCAAATTATTAATACATTTATTTCATTATAAATTAAGTGTGTTTTTTTTCTCACATTTGGATAAGCATCCTATAAAATAAAAGGGTAATATGCAAATAGACCAAACAGCAGAACAACTGAACAACCAATCAAAGTGTAATATGCTAATGATATGTTAAAGATGCTGGAATGCTCACTATGACATGCACTGACACCAGGGGGCAGATGCTCCGCCCAGTAGGTTAGCTTGCTGCTGGGGTCCAGCTGATCAGGGCTGAGCCAGAAGGGCTGGACATGACCTGGAGCCCTCCCACCCCTCCCTCCCTGACTCAATCGTGCATCAGTGGGGTTCCTAGGCCTGGCCTGTGCTCTCTCACAATCCAGAACCCCTTGGGGGATGTCCAAGAGCCAGTTTCAGCCCGATCCTGCAGGCCACTCCCCTGAGGAGGGTGCCAGAAGCAGGGCTCATGGCTGGTGAGCACTCCTACACCAGTGCGAGCCTCTCCTGATCAGAGACTGATTGGGTGAGAGTTTGCGGCAGGCACAGTGAGGCCTGGATGAGCAGGAGTGGCAGGTACGAGCTGCAGGCAGAGTTGAACTGAAGGTTTTGTCCTAATCCCTGCAGGCCACCCAGAGGGACCCCACCTATGCATGAATTCATGCACTGGGCCTCTAGTATTGTATAAACTTATATAACTTTATTCTATTGCTTCAACACTCCTGTATAATTAACAACCATATAGTTCTGCTGGCATAGAGCAAGAAGCATTGTACTTCAGCTGAACTATGGTGAGTACTGCTTTGGGCTAGCTGGGCTTAGCAGCACAGTTGGATTCAGGTTTTCTTTATGTGTTTTCTTTCTGAGGCCAAAGTAATAGGGGCAGCAGCTACCTGGGGTGTTGTTGTAGTTTTTTTTCTCTTGGTATGTCACTGGAACTCAAGAAATAGACTACCGTATTTGCCGGCGTATAAGACGATTTTTTGGCCCTGAAAAATGTGCCTCCAAGTGGGGGGTAGTCTTATACAGCGAGTATATAACAAACTCTGTATTTTTTGTGGAAATGTTAGGGGGTCGTCTTATACGCCCAGTCTCTTATACGCCGGCAAATACATATTTTTCAGGGCCAAAAAATCGTCTTATACGCCGGCAAATACGATAACTGTAACACTGTCATTTCTGCTCATGTTTTATTGGTCAAGCCCAATATCGGTGCTTTTAATAGGGGGACTTCAAAGTCACATGGTGAAGTGCATACATGTGTAAAAAGAATGTAAAGAATTGAGAACAGCGGATCTACCTAAATATGTGACTTTATAATTAGTTTTAATTATGTTTACATTTATATTTGACTAGAGGCTTGGTGTACAAAATTCATGCACGAGGAAGGGGGGATGGTCCCTCAGCCTGGCCTACACCCTCTCCCAATCCAGGACCCCTTGGAGCCTTGGAGGATGTCTGGATTGGGCCTAAACTGTCAGTCGGACATCCCTCTCATAATCTGAGACTACTGGCTCCTAACTGCTCACCTGCCTGCCTGCTGCCTGATCACCCCTAACCACTCTGCCTGCCTGCATCATAGCCCCTAACTGTTCACCTGTCTGCCTGATTTCCTCTAACCACTCTGCATGCCTGCCTGATCACCCCTAATTGATTGCCTATCTACCTGATCACCCCTAACTTCTCTGCCTTGGCCCCTGCCACAGTGGCTTTGTCTGGAAGGACTTCCAGAATGACATCCAGAAGCTTATTCGGCTATCCATTCTATTTAGCATTTTATGCTTTTATTATTATAGATATTTGAAATAAGAACATATGTCAGAATAGTTAATTTATAAAGATATAATTATAGATATTTCTTAAACAAGTGCTACTTGTACGAAAATAAGTGTACATTAACCAATGTAGAATTTTAGTTTCTATATCATCATTTAAAACTGCAAAAATATATACTCAATTTTGTCTTCAGATTTAACAAAATGTTTATATGAGTGATCTATGCTAATTACTTTTTAATATTCATATTCTACTAGTGTAAGAAATTACAATGATTTCACCCATGCTAGTAATTTAAATGACTAAAACTATGTTTCAAAATATTAAGGATTTATATTTTGTTTTCTATTTAAACCACCAGAATAATGAAAATGTATAACATTAAATCTGCTGTAATAAAATTCTTAAGAAAATTGCACAAGATCTGAACTTTTAACAATGTTAATGATTGACACTGACGCACATTGCCCAAAATCAGTTTCTGAAAAAAGCTCCTTAATGAAAACTTCCTGGGACATATGTATTTAAATTGATTTCCATGTGAAAATGGCATTATTAAGCAGAATATTCAATGTTTATTAATTTTTCCAAAACTTTGCCTCTCTCAGTGTTTGCCAGGAACTGCCATAGTCTGTACAAAATATAGAAGAACACTGTGTTACGCTATATTATGCAATCTTATTTCCAAAAATTTCACTACTGCTCTAGCTGTTTTGGCTCAGTAGATAGAGCAACAGCCTACAGACTGAACAGTCTGGGGTTCAATTCCTACCAAGGGCACATGTCAGGGTTGAAGACTCGGTCCCCAGTGAGGGTGTGCAGGAGGAGGCAGCCAAACAATGATTTCCCTTTCATCATTGATGTATCTGTCTCTCTCTCCCTTCTTTGAAATTTAAAAAAAAAAGTTCACTACTCATCATGATTCTTAATAATGAATAACTATACATTTATATATAACTATATATAACTATAACTATACATTTAGCTCTACCTGTTAATAATACTAGAAGGTTCAAATCCTTAAATTTCTTTCAATCCCTTCATAAATGAGATGGAACAATCTTAGGAAGTTCAAAATAAAAAGCAAAATGTAGAGCTTAACTATTTCTTTGCTTTTTCTTTCTTTCTTGAAATTGAATATGCAACTAGTCACTGTTGTAAAAAGGTCATACAAGAGCTCAGGTCTACAAATTCAAAATAAACAGCATGTTAAAGTGTATTATAATTCAATTTACTCTTGGATTATCTCTGTTACTGTACACATATTTGCATTGGCTGTCAAAATCTGTAGCCCACTTTGTGACTTTGTTTTTCTTTAGTCTCATGCGGCCTAATAAATACTGGTTCTCTCTTTTTTCCAGAAGTTCCAGAGCGGGTGGCCCATGAAGTATGTCATTTGCCTGCAGTCGCCATGGGTGGAGCATGGGTAAGGGAGACCCAATAGAGAAGTGGGCTGCCAAAACTCTCATTATGTCATTCGAGAAGAAATACACATGGTCATTTCTCCCTGTCTTAACCTTTTGATTTTCTGCTGTCTCTCTTAAGTGGGGTGGGAATGTGGGAATGATGTTCTAATTTAAAATAATTTGCAATGAAAATAAGTGGTTCATATAATTACTCAATGTTTTATTGATTGATTTTAACTAGGGTTCAGGTCTATATTATACAAGAGCTGTGTGCAAATTACTCTGAAACTGTTGTCAACTTTGGTGATATTAGTGCTTTAAAAAGCACTTGGCTTTCCTTAGAATTATTCATTCCTATTTACAAGGAAAAGTATTTGAATTTAACATCCTACACAAGGAGGAATGGCACTGCATCGGTTTCCAGGTCCCCTCTGGTAATAGGATATTATAGTAATAAAGAATTGTACTTAGTCATTATTTTTATATACCAGTATTCCTAATGATGGAAATACAGAGTAAATTCATGACAGTCTTAAGTACAGAGCCTCAGTCAGGATATTTATTGAAATGTCCATTTACGTTTTGTTTTCATGGTGATGAAAGAATTAGAAAAATAAGAGCTACTTACTTTGCCACCTCTCTCTCACTCCCTTCCTCAGTCCAAAAAGTAGTCAGAATTTGTACGCCTTTTGTTACCTACAAATAAAATCTCTTCCTAGATTTTGTTTTTGTAAAAGCCTCAGTTTATTGAGGGGTTATGTGGGAGACTGAAGAGAAAAGCAGATGAATGCAGGAAGGTACAGAGGTGCAGAAGCCTTGAAGTAGAGAGAGGAAATTGTCTTAAGGAAGAAGGAAGGGATGAAGGGCTGGCTGGACCCATGATTAGCAGGAATCCAAGCCTCAGTCCTCACTGACCCCCCACGGGTAAGGGAAAACCTGGGGGAGGATGGTTGAGTCTATGGATCCCCTAGGAAGGCTGATCTAGCGGGACTGGACAAAGATCCCTTTGGCTGGCTCCACCTGTCTTCAAGAAGATTGGCTTAGGGCTATTGAGCCTATCATCCGCGTCATACTTGGCTGAAGAACTGAGGCTGTCCCCCGTTCCCCAGCCAACCTGCAAAACTTCTGACTTCCTGTGTGGTCCTAGAGAGGCAGATGAATGTTGCCAAAATGACCCAAGTTACATTTCTTAATCAGCCAAGCAAGAAGGGGCTTGGAGTTGGATTCAGTTGAATTTGATGACAGGAAAGATAATGTGACATTTCTTGCTTGTATGCTTAGGAACAGACAGTTATAATGGCGTATTGAGCAATAAAAATTCTTCTGCAGATGAACTATGAACAGAATTTTGAACAATTAAGTTAGAATTGTTTTCTTCTATAAACATCTTTGCATGTGTGGTTCAAATTATGTGTGTCAAATGTACGTATATGTTGCAATGCAATGAAAATAGTGTGATAGTGTGTTAGAATGCATCATTGTGGATAAAAATTCTCATAATTTTTCAATGCACAAAAAAATGTAAAGTTCTCAAAATTTGCTTTTATAAACAAAAAGTGTAAAACCTAAATTCAAAAAAAAAAAGTACAGCATTCTTTACCACTTATTTCTGTACATCACCACACATTCCAGAGATTTGCCTCTATAAAGCTTGGTTACTTCAAGAGACAGACCAGTGAACTTGCCATCATTTATGATATAGTGGTGGGAAAACATTGTACTGTGTGCTAAGTATCCTGACTCAAGCCCCAATTTCTGACCTTCTCTACTCTGTGCACTGGGTTAAATTGATTAACTTCTTAGTTTTTCAATGGCATGATTTATAAATTTTAAAGGTTGTAATAAGAGAGTCCAAAGTTTCAGCCAACTTGAATTCTCTATTATAATAATAACTAGAGGCCCAGTGCACAAAATTCATGCACCTGGAGCTGGGGGTGGGGGTAGGTCCCTCAGCCCGGTCTGCATCCTCTCCCAATCCAGGACCCCTCAGGGGATGTCAGGCCTAAACTGGCAGTCGGACATCCCTCTCACAATCCAGGACACTGCATGCACCAGTGGCCATACTGTTCATACAGGTGAGAGGCATCTTGCTGCTGTATGGGCAGCTACATTTTTTTTTTTTGCCCTGATTATAAAGAGTGATACATAACATGATCCTTCTGAGGCAGTAGTACCATTTTCCCTGTCTTATGGGTGGAAAAACTGAAGCAAAGATAAGTTAAGTAATTGGGTTTGACACACAGTTGTAAGTGTCAGAATCAGGGCTGACCACAAAATGTGCAAGCCGGAGCCCATGCATGTCATCACTGCATCATCCTGTTTTTTCAATGTTAGAGTATAGAGTAGCCTTGCCAGGTTTTAATTTTTCAATCTAAGAGACTGTTCCCAATATATAGGGTAAGGTCCCTAGGCCTGGCTGCTGATCAGGGCCATCTGTGGGGCAACCAGTGGGTGGGGGACCCCACTGGCACCCATCTTTGCTGGTGACCTGGTGCCATCCATTGGCCAGCACTGCCCCCACCATTTCCACTGCCAGTCGCCTCCCTCTGGGGGGCGGGGGAGGCAGATGCTCAATGCAGAAGCTGCCCCCCAACTAGGGGAAACTCCTGCATTGAGTGTCTTCCCCCTGGTGGTTAGTGTGCATCATAATAACTAGTTGTTCAACCATTTAGTTAATTTGCATATTAAGATTTTATTATGTAGGATTTTCCAAATACTTTATTTCCCTGGGCTTTACCCAAATGTCCTATGAACTGCCATCTTTATTGTCATTCATGTACCTAGATGACAGAGGAGTCAGTATAATGATTTCCTGTTTTTATCGTCTTCAGAGTCCATTTGAATTACACAACAAAGTAAGTTCAATACGATTACATTAAACTTACACCAATATTTGAACAAAGGCAACATTAACTATCTTGTTTTATTCACAAGATGCTCTCCAAATGGTTTGTTTCAAAGAAAATCCACAAAGACACCCTTATATTAAAATTATTCAATAAGAATATGCTGCCAGCATTGATGCTAACTACAAAGGATGAGATCTGAAAGTGTTTCACACAATGGCAGTGTCTTTGAAATAAGCACCACCCTTTAGTCTATATATTGTATTCAAGTCACTAAACACAGGGAATGTATGTTTGTCTTATTTGTCATTTTCTTAAAGAAGATCCCTTTTTTAGAGACATCTGTTAGACATGTGCTCACTGCTAACCAGAGACTCAGAATATCAAAGTGCCAGCATGCTTTTGAATTTAAAGATCTGGAATGTTTGCTGGAAATCGATTCAATAACTGTACAATTACAGCATGGATAGAAATGTTTTGTACCATAGCCTTCATCAATAGGAATTGGTTGCAGTATTTCAATGGGACTAAAACAAAGGCATTCATTTGGAGTTAGAATGCCTGGGCTTCTTCTCAGGATTTGAGGACAGGAATGGAAGAGAACGGTAGTAATTCCATCTTATATTTAAGAAAACTGAAGCAGGAATATCATTAATTGACTTCCACAAAGTCATGAAGTATTAATGTTAAGTCTAGAACATAAAGAATCTAAAGCCAATTATCTTTCATTCCATGAAAATATGTAAAATCAGATAAATTATCTCAGTAAAATGTCTCTCTGTGTTTTGTACTTACTTAAGGGCAAGAATATTTAGCCAATAAAGCAAGCTCATGCCCAACTTCTAAAGAAGTAATACAAAATAACAGATACAAAATAAATAATACCATGGGGGTGGGATGTATCTGTCTTATGAAATATCTATGAAATTTTTACATCTAATCACCAAAGAAATCATATATTTGGTTTTCTTGATCATATAAAATAAGCTAACCAGTCAAACTGTAGGAAAATGTTATATGAACAAATAATGCCATACATATTTTTCTCTCGCCCTCTACATTTAAAAAAAATTTACATTTATATGTATGCACACACCCTAAAGTAACCATGTTTTTAAATTCTCTACTTTTTCTTTTATAGACCCCTAAATTAAGACCATTTATAGAACTTCAGTTGGAAAGCAAATATTTTTTAAATATTTATAACCCACCTGCTGATAATATTAGTAGCCACTTACTAAATTCCATACATTGTATTCACTTTACCAAACAGAACATGCAATCCCCCCTTCTTTGCTCTTCTTTAATTATTAGAGACAAGCTGCTGCATTAAACTAGAAACTTTTTGTGAACAAAACCAACCATTAGAGTAGGTATAGATTCTATGTCCTTTACTCTCAAAAGTGTGGGGGGATAGAAAGGAATGCATGAGGGTGAAAAACTTTTGGGGGCTAAGAAATTTTTCCCTATGCATTTAGTTTTTAGGGTCGAATTATTCAAACAACATACAAGCACATTTACAGGAGAAAATCAAACTTTAATAGGTAAGCACAGGGGACTCACATAAGCATGAACATTCCAAAGACAGTGAGGCAAAATGAGGTACATTTGCCATCCTGAATCAAGAAGGAGGCGGTAGAAGACCTCTCCTCTGCAGGAGAAGACCAGGCTGATCAGGAAAAGATGCCACTCCCTTCACCCCACTGCTGCTGCCACTGCCGGCTGCCACAGCTGCCAAGGTGTTTTCATCAACATGGAGTCCAGTCCTTTCACCACAAAAAAAAAAAAAAAAAAATGACAACTTTCATTAGGCATTTTCAAGATGTCTCTTTCATAGGATATGACATTTCTTTCTTTTTTTTGTCATCACCTGAGAATATCTTTCCATTGATTTTGAGAGAGCATAGAAGAGAGGGAAAGACAGAGAGAAACATCAGTGTGAGAGGGACACTTTGATTGGTTGCCTTCTGCCTGAGCCCTGACCTGAGCCCCAGACAGAGAGGAGCCTGCAACCTAGGTACATGCCCTTGACCTGAATCAAACCTGGACCCTGCAGTTTGCAGACAGTTTGCATCTACTGAGCCAAACCAACTAGGACAGGATATGACATTTCTTAGCCCTCCAGCAGAGGACCTTCGTTTTTTCCTCTAGGAGTGTGGTGGAAAAACCCTAGATCATCTTTTTGGATTCTTATTACCCAAGTTACCAAGAACACTGCAAGTGGCGAGCCAGGAGCTTAGCCAATGAGCAGTCAGAAAAGTGTTTTCTCTGCAGCTCATGTACGGAGGTGGGACTGCTGCCGTACCATGGCTGGCAGGACCTGCTCTCTCCGGGCCTCCCTGCAGCTGCGATGGATGGCAGGCCCTTTCTGAGCCTGGGCCATCCGTGGTTTGCCTCACAGAGCACACAGTCCCCTCCCGCCCATCTGTGAGAGCAGCCTCCTCCTGAGTGGTCATGATGTTATGGCATCCAAGACAATTTGCATATTACTCTCTCTCTCTCTCTCTCTCTCTCTCTCTCTATATATATATATATATATATATATATATATATAGTAAGTATATATATAGTAAGTATTAGCAGCCCTAGTAATAAATTGCTTCAAATTGCTATTTTGATTTTGCAAAGGTATTTCACAACCTAGAATCCATAGAGTTTTACTGTTACAAAATGCTCTACCTGTTGGGGAGGAGGGAGGGGGAGGTTAGATGATCACATATTATTGGAAAGTTTAGTGTACTCTCTCAGCAACCCTCTCATTCTCCCCTTTCTAGGAGGCACTGAACCACATCCACCTCAGCTTAATTGTTAGGGAATAGTAGTTCATGAAAGCTTCTGATAATGGCCAACAGTTATTTTTGTTTTGTTTTGAATTAATTAGATTGTGTTCAGTTCAACTGAGCATTTCTCAAACTTTCAAGCCTGCCCAGGTAACATTTTCTATTTCTTTTCCTGGATAACAACTCTTAGTATTCCAACATTGGTCCTTCCACCAAGACTAACTTTGGGAAACTGTTTATTTTATTTTATTTTTATTTTTATGCAACCACCATTGTTCAGACTACATATCAGAATGTGCTTAAAATAAGACTTGAGCTATGAGCAATTGTTCATGGTAGTGGAGTCAAATGCAGTGAGGTTTTTGGCTGTCCTTCTGCTCACTGGCTCTCTGACTTTGGGTGAAGGTGAATCCTTCCTCTTTCTTGGGTATCTGTTTCCCCCACACTCACACTGCTGTTGCAGTGCTGTTTCAACAATCCGAATGAGAGCACCCAGGCTGCTTAAGGGCTTGGGACACAGCTTAGCACAGAACACTCAATAAATGATTTCGTTTTTGTTTTTGTTTTGTTGTGTTTTTTTTCAGCCGTCCTCCCCTCTACACATTACAAGTAAACCATCAAATATTTTTATAAATCTAATTAAAATTTTTTTCCATTCAAGTTTTTATAAATTTGGAGGAAATGATCTGTTTAACTCATCTTGGGATCGTGGGCTACCTGTGATGTCCATGTCTACTGAAAGATAGCTTTCCATGAGTCTAACTGCAAAGCAGATAAATTTTTAGAGCAAATGTCCTTGAAATGGCTAATTCCCATTTAATTTGAACAGATGTGCTTGCAGTCCTCATTCATGCAAAACTCCCATTGACATCCCTTGGTTCCAAACTAAGATACATAATGCGAAGGAGAAAAGCAGGGCCACTGAACAGACACAGGAGTGCTGTGCTTGTGTTGCAGCTCCATGGCGTATAAAGCTGGGAGAAGAGAATTCAGTGGAGGAACCAAAGAATTGATCAAAACCAGCTGAAAGTTGAGACCTTAAAGGAAAGCATAAATGAAAAAGTGGAACTTTAGGATAGCCTGAGACAGGATTTATTGAAAAGAGTGGTAGGTTCCATCTTGCCATGAGCACACCCCTAGTTAATGGGTATTCGTTCTGTGTAACTGGTGAATGCTTAGTTGGAGCCAAGTTCGGTTCTAGGTAGGCTTGTAAATTAAGTAATAAGACCCCCCAGGATCCACCTGACATTCCTAGTATGTTTTATAGTGGGGTAAGAAGAGGAAGAAAGGGTCAGGAAATGATAACAAAAACAAAAATAAAACAAACAAAAAAAACACAAAAAAACAGGGGCATATAGGTAAACAAGAAAAGTTTAAACAAGTTAAAACCTACTGTGGACGAAAGGGGCCACATGCTGACCTGACAAGCTCAGGGGAGGCCTGCATGGTGGTCTTGCAAACGCTGAGACCTAAAGTAACTACAAAGGATGGTCTGAAATTAAACTTGAACCAAATGCAGTAATAGTGGGTAGTGACATCCCTAGGCCTGAGATAAGGCCATCCTTTACCTTAACTGAGCCAATCTATCTTTTTGCTCCTATAATAACAGACCCTTGAAATGTTTGGGTAACTTGTAACTTCCCTTTTTCTGGACCCCTTGGGGCACAACCTAATGTGCCTGGGCTCTGGGACAGATACCACAAATTCCTTCATTGTCATTTTGTTAATTGTTCCTGCACCCACCTAAGTATGCATCTATCATTTTGCTTTTTATCCAATCCCAGGGGTTTTTCTGCTTTGCTATCTCCAGCCTCTCTGGTCTATCACCAATGGATTTCTTGTAACCCACTGATGGCCCTTCCTTTGATTGCAATGTATAAATATAGATGTAACCTGCCATTCTCAGGAGCATTGTCTCAATCCAGTGGTAAGCAAACTCATTAGTCAATAGAGCCCAATATCAACAGTACAATCATTGAAATTTTTTGAGAGTCAAATTTTTTAAACTTAAACTTCTTCTAATGCCACTTCTTCAAAATAGACTCACCCAGGCCGTGGTATTTTGCGGAAGAGCCTCGCTCATGGTGCCAAAGAGCCTCATGTGGCTTGCAAGCTGCCATTTGCCGACCACTGTCCCAATCCACTGAGATTCTACTTCCCGGCAATTGTCGACAGATTGGCTCAAACAAACTCACAAAAATTCTTTATAAGTTTGAATGTTTTTATGTTAACATGATGAAAATAAAACCAATTAATATGCTAGAGAGAGAATTAGGGGATGGCCACAGAAAGCCCTTCTAACAGGATTTTTTGCTGTGATTATATCTCTACTTGTAGTTTATGCTTTTCATTTTGTGAGGGGTACTATATTATTTGTGTATTCCTAATGTAACACAATGCGTGGTACACTGTGATGATGAATGAGGAATTAATAATTTAATATGAGAAAATAACTTAAACTTCAATGTAAGGAATTTAGTTTGGTTATTACTAAACACATGGAAATCCTGAAGTGTTAAATCCCTCAATGGCATGTTAACTTAAAGTTCTGGATTTCCTTTGTGGTTCAGTCTGCTTTGGCTGCCATAACAAGATATCACAGACTGGGCGACTTATACAACTGAAATGTATTCGTTTGGAAGGTTGGAAATTCAGGATCAGGGTGCCAGCAAGGCCATGTTCTGGTGAGAGTTCTCTTGTCACCCTGGCTTTTCACTGTGTATTCACATGGCATTCATGATGGAGAGAGAGGAGAAGGAGATAGAGAGACAGAGGAGGGGTTGGTGGAAGATCCCTCCTCCCCCTCCTCCTCCTCTTCCTCCTCCTCCTCTTTCTCCTTCTCCTCCTCCTCTCACTTCCTCCTCCTCTTCCCTCTTCCTCCTTCTCCTCTTCCTTTTTCTTCTTGTAAGGTCACAAAACCTGTAATGAGAGCCCCACCCTTAGGACCCTAATTTAACCCTAGTGACCTCCTAAAGGTATCATCTCTCAATACCATCACTTTGGGGAGTAGGGCTTCAACATGTGAATTTGGCAGGTTGGGAGGGGAGGTGGAGGGCACCAACAATCAGTTCATAACATTTTGTTTATAGCAGCTTTAAATACAGGATACGTTAACTAATTCCTTCAAGGGTTATCACTCAGCTAGGTGGCGGGGATACAACCATTGATACATAGTCTCTGTTCTCCTGAAGCCTTAAGTTGAATTGTGAGATCCATTTTGCATAAATTAGAATGGCAAATCTATGGTGACATTTAAAAACTTCTTATATTAAGTCTCTAGGATGGACTTCCTGTTGCTCACACCGAACAAATCTTCCAAGTCTAATGACATGGCAGTCAGCTGCTGAAATATTCACTGCTGGTATTAGTGGAGGGAAACGGTGTGCCTGCGTGTAAGGCATGTGAGGGAAATGACTGCAACACAATTATAGTAATCAGGTATTCGTGAACTTTGTAGTTATTAATATGTATAATAGGCTATTGTAAAAATTAAGTTACAAAATTTTTTATTAAAATGTTTCTTGCATACCGTGATATTGGCTGGGCTGTAAGTTTGACATGGCTTGCTCTAGACCCTGAACTAAAAACACCTAAGTTGCTCTTAGATTCTCTCACTCTGTCTTTTTTAATCCTTACTTTTCTGTTGATTTTTAGAGAGAGATTGGAAAAGAGGAAAGAAAGGGAGAGAGGGAAAAAGAAACATGGACAAATGAGAGACACATCACTTGGTTGCCTCCTGCACGAACCCCAACCGGAGGGAGATCGAGCCCCCAACTGAGGTGTATGCCTTTGACCAGGAATCTAACCCACGCTCCTTTGGTCTGTAGGCCAACACACTAACCACTGAGAAAAAAAATGGCCAGGGTGCTCCTAGATTCTTGTTTGACTGAAACAGTGAGATAATAAAAGTGGAATGATTTAAGCTGTTCCATTACATTGTTCACTGCAGATAGTTTGAGAAGCAGTGATCTAGAGTATTCTTGATCTATGGTCAGATACTGAAGGCCTAATTAAGAATTGACAAGCTCTTATTAAGTATGGCTCCATGTGGGAGAAAATAAGAAGAGTAGTTAAGGCATTGATAACAGAGTAGATGAGCTATTGATGCCTCTTCCTGCTGTCAGATGAAGTTATCCAGAATCTAAGCACTGATATCTCCCATGACATCATGAATGATTCAAATAACAAGCTATTTATAAAGAATGCCATGGCCTTTTCCTCTATTTTCACTGATAATGCTAATTATTTTAGGAATTCTGAGTAGATTTCAGTAGGAGTGGGTGTGAGAATATGGGTGTACAAACAGGAAAGAATCTCTTCATTTTAACTCTAAATGCTAAGATTATTTTAGGTCTCAATCGTACATATATCAGAGTTTCTGAATGCTTTCCTTGTCAGGAATGGGAGACACAATGCTTTCATAACAAAGGTTAAAACTCATTCATAAATAATTTATTTTCTGGTCAGACTATGTTGCTCCCAAATATATTTGACAAACCGATGATCATTAATATTATTTGATGCAATGGAAACAGGGAGTGATTTTAATTTAGAATACAAAAGGGGACCAAAGATAAAAACCTGAGTTTTATTTAGGATGTGTCATGCAGATACAAAGATTTGTAGCTTTCTTTGATGTGCTCACATGAAATGCTTGTAGTCAAATGGTTATTTTTAAAGTTGAGAAGAAATTCGGGACAAAAGGAACATTTTAAATATAAAAGGGACCTCAGGAAGATCACAAAGAAGTGAAATCACTATTACAAAGTTCAAAGACATATTTTTCTTCAAATACCAAGAAACTGACTTAAGTAGCTTTGGTGACCCTCATTCAGGGAAGACACTCTGGCTCTTATGGAAGTGATGGATGTGAGGCCTTTTTTAAAAATTTGTTTTTTGCCCCCCTTTCAGAAACTGCTGTTTTGGACCATTATTCTATTTTACTTTCTTGAGACTAATTCAATGTTAGGCATTCTCATCAAACACCGTTTTCTCTTCTCCTTGAATGGCTATGTTCGACTTTTTTTCTTTTTAGCTTTATTAACTTATTTTTAAAAATAAATTTATTGGGGTGACATTGGTTAAAAGATTACATGAGTTTATGTAGATTTACATGATGCATAGTCAGTCTGTCACATTCTGTGCCTGTCACCCAAAGTCAAACCACCTTTTGTCACCATATAGTTGGTCCTCTTTACCCTTTACTGCCTCCCACCCCATTCCCTCTGGTAACGTTCTGAACTCAGCAGGGAGATCTTAACTGCAAGATACATTGGCTGGTTGTGTCAGGCACTGCCAGTGTCAGTCCCCTGCCTGAGCAGGAGAGGTCTTGGAGACCAGGAATGGACTCCCATCTAGTTGGAATGTTAGGAAATTGTTTTAATCATGGACAAGAAATCAAGCTGATGTTGTAAACATACTTTAAAAGGTATCAGAAAGTCACATTCTAACCTCAGCACTGACAATTCTGAGTATTAAAAATGCTTTTCCAGCTTAATGCTGTAAAATTGTTCTCTCTCTTCTTTTTTAAATGTATATCTTGACTTTTAGTGAAGTTAAGAATTTTTTTTAATCACACTTGCATTTCCTCTAGTTGGGAATTTGTGGGTATTCCCCTGCTGACAATGGCAGGCTTGAAAGTAGGAGCCAACACCCAAATAGTGTCCGTTTTCTTGTTATCCTTACCTTCTTCTTAAGCTCTATCCTCCTCTCAAATCTCTGCTTCCTTCCCCAAAGGAACTAAGGGAGCCATTAATTATTCCTTACCACTCTCACAGGCCTCTAACTTCTCCTTTGGAATTATAGTCACCTGTCCATCTCCTTTACCCAGCTGGCTATTTACAATTAAAAAAAAAAAAAAAAATATATATATATATATATATATATATATATATATATATATATTATTGATATTTTACAGAGAGGAAGGGAGAGAGATAGAGTTAGAAACGTCGATGAGAGAAACATCAACCAGCTGCCTCTTGCACACCCCCTACTGGGGATGTGCCAGCAACCAAGGTACATGCCCTTGACCGGAATCAAACCCGGGACCTTTCAGTCCGCAGACCGACGCTCTATCCACTGAGCCAAATCGGTTTCGGCCCAGGTGGCTATTTAACAGTCTACCTTTTCCCTATCCATCTGAGGCAACTTAGCGCAAACCAGGCCATTAGCAATTTGCTTTATATAGTATTTGTTAAAAATATAGACTATAAAAGTTACTTCTTTATTTAATAATACAATTTGAATGAATTTTAGATTTTAATCATATTAACTAAACAAATAATACTATTTTAACATCAGGTTTCTTCCTTTTTTTGCAGCTTTCAGAAATTTGATCTGTTTAACACATGCATTTTTAATATAATGTTTCAATATAAGTTAACTGCAGAAAACTCACTAATGAATTTTATTTTACTTGATTCCATAATGGCAAAGGAACTATAAATAGTTAAATAGTTTTGCCCTAGCTGATTTGACTCAGTGGACAGAGCATTGGCCTATGGCCCAAAGGGTCTTGGGTTTGATTCTGGTCAAGGGCACATGTCTGGGATTGCAGACTGGATCCCCCATAGGGGACCTATGGGAGGCAGCCAGTCAATGATTCTCTCTCCTCATTGATGTTCTTATCTCTCTCCTTCTCCCTTCCTCTCTGAAATCAATATATATATATTGAGTTAAATAGCTTTGTGTGCAAGGTTAAAACTTTCCAAACTCAGAAATGATTTTTTTTTTTTTGGAGGGTGGGGGAGGCTTTCTCTCAAGAGCTCTTATTTCAAAACCCAAATGGGATTTCAAAATACAAGTGAATAAATGTCAAAGCCTCTTGGCGTCTGCTCTGCCATTCTCTGCCTGAAATCCTGCCAACATGAAATTTTCCACTGGAGATGGACTGGCATTTGCTAAGCTGCTTTTTCAGGGACTCACCCTCTCAAGTAGTGGAAACTTTGTACAACTTCTGATATCCCTCTGAGCGGACAGCCAGCCTCTTCTGTAGATTTTTTTTTTTTTTTCACTTTGGCAACGTTTTCCGGAAAATGAACTTTCCGCCCATCCAATGTCTTCAGCCTCTAGGTCTGTTGGTTTTCCCAGGGCCAAGCCTAGAAGGTAAGCAGCCACTACAGTTAAAAGTTAGTGTTCTCATTAATTATCAGGGCACACACAGGACAAAAAGAGGACGGACAGCAGAGAAAGTGGGAGAGAGAGAAGGGCTTGGTCCAACAGGTCACTTGCTAGAAGGGCGGCGCATTTGTTTCACAATGTCACGCCGTTTGAACAAAACTGAGCTGCCGTGGGGCTGGCTGCCTGGTAATTCGTATAACATAATTTCCTGTTACTGTTAAGATTCAGTAGTTAAAGGCTGAGTGCTTCCAAAGAGGAAAAGGGAGCTCCCCCTGTGATAGGCAGTGAATGGGGGTTCGGTGCACTGCTGCGGGCTGCCAGGTGGTGGGGAGGCGCAGTGCTCTGAGAGGCCTGTGTGTGCGCGGGTTCGGGAAATGGAAACTAAAACTGCCAGCCAGGGAGCCTGCAAGGTTCCTCAAAGCTTCTAAAAGTTGACAGGGACCCGTGGGATGCATCGAAGGTAGAACTGAAAACTACGCAACTTTAAACGAGGAAAATAGAAATCCATCCCCTGTTTGCATTTCCCAAAAGCATGACTCAGAAGTTAACTAGTTTGTGCTTAAGGGTTTGCTGTCCTTAACGCTCTTCCTTTCCCCTTTGCATCCTGGAATCTGGGATTTCCCCCCTTTTGTGAGCCTTCCTTTCATTTCCATGTTACTCGCCTTCTTGCTACTCCCAGACTTAAAGCTCCTTTTCCCCCCCTTTTCTAGCATTTGCTCTGGGACAGGGCGGAGAAAAGGTTGCCAGTCAGGGAAAAAAAAAAAAAAGAAAAAGTTTTGTGGTTTGGGGAACTTGGGCCTTTGTTGTGTCATTTCCCCCGGCCCGCCACTCCCCCGCCCACGTGACCAGGCCAGGCCGGAATTTTGTGAATGGAGCTGAGAGGGGGGGGCCCGCAGGGGCGGGGGAGGCTCCGCCTCCTTCCTTAAAGCGGCCAATCCCGTAGCGGAGCGCTGCGGGGTCAGCAGTAAACAACAATGGGCTGGGAACGGCGGCGTGCCATTGGCTGGGCGAGGACCCCAGGGGCGGGGAGAGCGCCGGCTCAGGCCTAAGCCCCGCCCCTTCCCCGTTGCCCTGGATACCTGGTAGGCTCCAGCTGCAGGGAAGGTCTCTGGAAACTGTTGCTCGGATTGCAGAGGCTGGGCTGTCCCCGGCGTGCTGGGCCGCTAGCGGGACGGCCCCTGCCGTTCGCCCTCCGCTTGATTGCACCCCCAGACAGTGCCCAGGAGCCCCACGATCCCAGCCTCCAGGGCCGGGTGCGCCCCGAGGCCCTCCCTGGCTGGGGTTCAAGTGCAGTTCCCGCTCACAATGCTTGTGGGTGTGCGTCTTAGCACCGGCTGCTCTGATGGACTCGTTTCAGGCTGCACTTAGTCCTTGCTGTCCACAATTATTTCTCTAGTAATACGTTTTTTTCTAAAACTTATTAAGAAAAAAATTAAACATTAACCTCTCTCCTTCTGGTTGCTGCGGAGCCTTGTGGGCCCACCGTCCATGCTAATGCGTCCCCCTACCGTCCCGTGTAAGGAAGGGAACTTTCAAACAGAAATTGAGAACTGAAGCAACAGCTGCCGGAAGCGTCCTTTTGGTCTCAGCTCTGGTCGCCATAGGATCACCAGGGAGTGAGTTTCGCCGCTTCTGAGTCTCTGGTCCCGTCCCCGTGGCTTCCTAAGTGATCCCGCAGCTCCCAGCCCCGCAGGAGGAGGGAGGGTCCGGGCAAGTGGCTTCCAAGCCTCAGCCCTCACTTTTTTTTTTTTTTTTTTTTTTAAGCCTGAGTCACTGCCCTTGAAACTCGAGCATCCTCCCCGCTGTGCTCCCCACCTCCCCGGGCTGGGCCGGGTGAAAGCAGAAGAGGAAGTGGAAGCACCCGGTGCAGTAAGTGACACCCCGGGTCTCCGCGTGTACATAACAAAAGCCCAGGAAATGCGCGGGTTCCTAGGACACCTGAGCCTCCCTGCCCTCCCCTCCCCGTCCCTCCCTGCCAGCCAGGTGGACCGGAAGCACCCCTTCCTGGTTGCACGTGGGGTGCATTTACCTCGGTTACTTTTTTGCTCCCCTGGATGGCTCCCTGGTCTTCCCAGCCCCCCTCCCAGCGCACCCCCTCCTGCCAAGCGATTGATTTCCCTGCTTCCCTCAGGCCCGGACCCCATCGGTGCTGCAGGGTGCTGTCCCGTGGAGGAGGACTTGGATCTCCTGCCTTACTTGAGCAAGGCCGTTACAATAAAAATAAAAATGTTTTTAATCAACCTTGGTGATGGTGGTGGGTGTTACACACACACACACACACACACCACGCAGCAACAGGGCAAAAGCTCTTGGGCCAAAAACTTAGCGGGAGCGCAGCTCTGGAGCTGGGGGGGTCCCCCATCAGGTTGAAAGTGGGGGTCAGGGGGCCGGGGGCTGGCGGTCTGGGGGGGAAGGGGAGGCGGGAGTCTAAGGAGACGGGTTGGGGTGAGTGGATCTCGCTTCCAGGTATGCACCTGGACCGAATACAACGTGCACAGCAGCCCCAGGATGGGCCGGGCGCGCGGGCAAGGCGAGCCGGCCACCGGGCACCCACGGACCCCGTGTCCCCGGGCGCCGTCGCCCTGCGGGGCGGGGCGGGGCGGGGCGGGCGGGCGGGCGGCCGGCCTCCCGCGTGGCGGTTGCGGGCGGAGGGGGGGACCCCGGCCCCGGCCGGCGGAGGGGCGCGGGGGACCCCGGGGGGAGCGGGCGGCGGGCCGCCTGATTGACAGCCCGAAACCCGATCCGGTGGAGGAGCCGCGGAGCCAATGGGAGGCAGCGCCCCATCCGTTCGGCTCGGAGGCCCCTGGAGGAGAAGGAGAGGAAAAACCGCCGGGTTGAGCGCTTGTCAGAGGCGCTTTCGGCGGCTTCCCAGGGGGGACGTGCCGGGCCCGTAATGAATGTGTGTTTTTTTTAAATTAAATCTGGAGGGGACCTGTTTGGCAGCGGCTCGCCCGGCGTGGCCTTCAGGTGGGTCTTTCCGGCAACTTTTTGTAAGGTCTCCCCCCCTCCCCGGGGACTGCGTGGCGGGCGGGTGGCAGACGCTGTCCCTGATGCCAGAGGCGCCCCCCCCCCCCCCCCCGGCTCCCCGTCCCGTTAGGTGCCAAGCCGGGCTCTCGGGGATCGCCATTGCTAGCGAGTTTGGCACACGCTGGCGAGCCGGGGCTGCCCGGGGTTGCAGCGGACCCAGAAGGGGAACGCCAAGAGTGTAAATAAACACACATCTCCTCTGGTTCGGATGTGTGCTGCAGCCGAAAATATGTAAATCGTGAACTCTCTAGTCTCTCTCTCTCTCTCTCTCTCTCTCTCTCTCTCTCTCTCTCTCTTTCTCTCTCTCTCTCTCTCTCTCTCTTATCCAGGTGAAGGAGGCTGGTGCACTGAGGGTTATATTTTTTGTGAATGGGACAGTCGGGGGGGGGGGTAATTAGCTATGCAAATTCAAGAGCTTCATTCATGGCTTTCTGTGTTCTGTTTTTTTTTTTCTTTCTCTCTCCTTTTAGCCTAAAAGCAATTTTGTCCCCCCTCTAGGTTGCTAGAAGTCCGGATCCCCAGGAAATCTGCAGCTAAATGCTCACAGTCTAAAGCGCTGGGCTGAGACTGGCGGAGAGCGGCAGGATGGATGGATTTTATGACCAGCAAGTGCCTTACATGGTCACCAACGTGAGTGATCAGTTGGAGAGTTGCTGTTTATAAACTTGATGGGGGGGGGGGGTGGAGGGGGATGGGGGGAGGGCGGGGAGGGAGGAGAGGGAGGGGGCCAGGAGGTTGGGATTGCAGATACTTTATCTGCTGCTTTGTTGTCGCCACCGTAGGGCGACTCTGCCGCTAGGAGCCCAGTCCTCCACCATGAGCTTACCTTTCAGTGACTTGGATAAGGCAACGTTTCCTTTTTAAGAACCTCCCCCCCCCCTTTTTTTTTTACTGATCCAGGGGCCCAAGATGAGTGGACGAGGAGGTGGAGAGGGCAGCAGCAGCTGCTGCACTCAAAAGTTTTTGGCTGGGTTTGCCTGCCACATTGAAAAGAGCCGAAAGTTGAGACAAATGCTGACACTTTCTGTTTACATGGGCTGTTTTTTTGCCCCTCCCCCCACCTCCTCACTTTCTCTTATATATGTATATATATATATATATATATATATATATATATATATTTTTTTTTTTTTTTTTTTATTTCACCACTTTTCTTCTTCTTCTTTTGTTTCCAGTGGGGGAGAATCAGAATAAAATCCATTTGTATTTTAATCTAGTTTTGACCCGGCCTAAAATCATCCACTTTAAGTGTCATTGCTTAATGCTGCTTTGATGCTGCCATATCGTGGATCTATGACTAGCAAACACTATGTTGGGATCGGCCCTGGGAAGCTACTCTTCCTGGCTGTCGATTTTTCAGCATAAGTTTTCCCTGTGAAATGAATGTAGAAAAGGAATACTTAGACCCAATACCATCGCATTTAATTTTTTAAAATTATTATTGTTATTTAGAGAGAGGATCCTCTAGACAAGCGTATGCATGCATGTGTATTTTTTGTGTGTATGACTTCTGCGGTTTACATGCTTTTAAAGGATTTTTTTTTTATCTTTCCCTTTGTAGAATCAGCGTGGGAGATATTGTCACGAGAAACCAACCAATGTCAGGAAAAGAAAATTCATTAACAGGGATCTGGCTCATGATTCAGAAGGTGAGGTTTGATTTTGGGGGTGAATCCCTCCCCGTCTTTACCTGCATTCCCTACCCTCATCAAGAAGAGCAGGGGTTCAACCTTAGCTTAGAAATAATAAAAGCTCAAATTACTGTATTTAACCAAGACTTTTACTTTGAGCAATTAACGTCCTGTGGCAGTTTGCACTGGGGGATATCTTAATGGCCCTGTCACAAACTAGTGGAAGAAGAAAATAAAAAGTTAACAGAGGCACCCTTCTCTTAGGTGTAAAAACCCTTGTGCATATGGCATACAAGTGACCCCACACACTAAGGCAACGATTTAAAAAATCCAATCCAGTGGGACCAATTAAGCAACTATGCAAAGTGCTTAATTGCTACTTTCTTCATTAGAAGTTAAACAATGTAGGTGGTTATTTAATTTTTCCATCCCCTTTACATGAAAACTATATAAAGTAAAAAAAAAAAAAAACTTTTCATGGATGATTTTGATGACTCCATGGTGAGGTCCTATACCTTGTTTTATAGGTCTTAAAGTGGACACTGAATTATAATTAAGGCCTAATTAATCATTATAATACTGATTTGGAAAATTAGGTTCCAGATTCTTTTTATGAACTGTTCATGGGAAGTCAATCTATTATAAGTTATTCCAGCCATATGGGAGCATTAATAATAAACTTAGATTTAAGTATAAAAAGCCAGTTGGCTATTTAGATAAAGTACACAGAATTCTGAAACTTCCTCAAATCCTCATAATTATAGGCCACCTCTCTCCCCACTGTGACAGAATACAAAATTTGGGACTTGATAATACACAGGTGCCAGGGAATTATCTTTCTTTGACTTTTGTAAACCTATCCATAGAGAAATTTTCCTGTAAACACTTGCATTTAAAAGTTGTTCCTTTTTTTTTCTTTGAGGCATTGAACCTGAAAAAAATATGGTACTTTGAGATTTATACCATGTATTATTATATCTCTGATATAAATACAGTACTTTTCAGCCTTTCTAAACTTAGCTCTATTTTACAAGAGTTGAATATATTTAGAAAAGGTTTCCATGGACATACCTTTACCTAAGCTTTTTTTTGTTGTTGTTGAATCCTATTGTATATATGCTATTTGGTGTTCCTAAACTTTTTAAGCTATTTATTAAAAAAAAAAGGGGGGGGGAGATGTTGACTTTATAATGTAGTAGATCATAATTTCTTAAAGAAGTATTTCTTAAAGAAGTATTGACTCATAATCACCAAAATGAGCAGGATTATTGAGATCTGTAAGTTATGAATTATCTTTTCTTTTTTTTTTATTGACCCCCCCACCCCCAAATTACGTTGATATATGATAGTTTTATGACAAACCTTTCCAGGTAATGAAACCCAAAGGTTTGCAAATCTTTTATTCCTTTGACTTGTTTTTTTTAGAACTCTTTCAAGACCTAAGTCAATTACAGGAAACATGGCTTGCAGAAGGTAAGTTTTTTTTTTTTTAAGCTTTAAAAGGAGGGGGAAAGCAACTCTAGGAGGGGGGGGGGGAGGGAAAGTCCTGAACTTGCTGTCTTAATGTTCAGCCCAATTAATTGAGCTCTAAAAGAGCCACCTCATGTGTCATGCATACATTAGAGGCTCTGATGGGCTTGTCTTTGGGGAATCTGGGGCCGCACTACCCAGTGTCATCACAAATTACCAGGAGGAATCGCTTCCAGCTCACAATCACATCTGCTTTTGGCAAGAACTAATGCACCAAGACTTCCAAGTTCTCAGCCTCTGCTCAGATTTTAATTGCAATTGATCAGGTTTATATTATTGTACCTCCAGAGACCTCCTCGAGCCAGAGCCCGGCTAGCTGCTTCCTCTGGAGCAGCGCATACCATTATTGGGTGTTCTGGTGGAGGACTTTTCTGATGGCAGCAATTAGTTTCTCTGGGCTCACCGGGACGGGATGCTTCAGGATTTAAGTGCGAGCGTCTTCTTCCCACCTTGCTCCCAGCACAGAACGATAGGTGTGTATCCCATGCTTAGGGAAATCTGTGGCTTTAGGATAAATCCTGGTGGCTTTGAGGAATTTTAAGCTGTTTTTTCTGTTTGTTACCGTTATGGGATGTGTGTTGAAACTGACCTTGGCTATTATGTTACTTTTATTAGGGATTTATGTAAGATAGCAAGGGGACGTTTAAAGGCATGCATTTTATTTTTTATTACTTTTTGCTAAAATATCTTTGTAGCAATCTATGGTACCTTTTATTGCGTAAACTTTACAGGAACAGTGAGATAGGGCTTCAGGACAGCTTGATTCAACTTGGGAAATGCCTTATGGTGAGAGGGATTTTTGCCGGTATTCATAATTTGAGATTTTTTTTCTTTCGGCCTTGCGAAATACTAAGTTTATCCTATGATGTATTTGGGGGAAAACAAAGACAATTATGGGTACTTCAGTACTGTGTATAATTGCCTCTTTTTTTTTTTTTTCCTGTCTTTGCGTTATATGGGATACATGCACTTTTTGGAACAGCTTTTTAAGATGGTTAAAAGAAGAGAGAGGGTCTCTTTAAATGGAAGCCAGTCTTTTCCGTTGCTGTTCGGGGCTGACTGCTGTGTTTTATCAGTGGTCTTGCTTTCAGTTGACCAAGTTGCTGTTAGCATGTAAAATAAGTTTCTTTGTTTTGCTGATGATATTCTAGTTCTCCAGAAAGCTTTTGCAATATTTTTTAACCTTTTTAAGTTAAACAGTTTTCCTGGTAGCCCTTCCAAAAGGGTGATTGCATTTGTATATTAATGAAAGGTGAGTATTAATAAAAGTGTTAGTTATATTTAAAGGTCATACTGCCTGTCTCTGTAAATGAAACTTATTGCAATAGACTACTTATTATTGCAACATAAGCCACGTATTTTAATGTCACTTTTTCAAGAAAAAACTTGCACAGTGCTTCTTGTATTAACTTTTTTACAGTTAGCTTGCAAAGTTGAAGCTTTCGAGACCATTATATTTATGAAGGAATGTATTCACTTATCCAAAAATAATTAAAACTATCCATTTAAATTGTCCTGGAAGCTGGGTTTGATCTTGAAGACGTTTAGGTCTCATTGATTCCAAGTCAGTGCACTTGCCGGCTGATTTTGAATGTGCGTAGCAACTCTGTTCCTGGAATTTTTAAATGTGGAGTCTGTGACAGACAGATGTATAATCAGTTTTAGTACAGTTTTTTACTTTCAATTTGTTTGTTTGTCGCTTGCATAAGTGATTTGCATAATTTAGCTTGAGTTTATCTTTTCAAACTCTGCACCGGGCATTCTCAGTTACTCACATACCTGTAAATCAAATCGGAAGACTTAGCTTTATATAAAATAAACCTAGAAAATGACTCAGGCATTTGGAGGAACATGGACTTTTACTTAGAAAAGAATTCATAAGGTTCAGTAAGTTTAGGAATTAGTCCTCAGACTGTTGTATTGAATACCAAGGTGGGCTTCTATGAACAAACTATGGATACAATTTTTTCAAAGTAGTTTACATTAATTTACCCTAACATGATATAAGTAAAAAAGTGGTTAACCTGATATATTGAATACAATAGTGAGGGGAGATTTGTTAGTAGACTGAATATTTTTATTTTTGGCAAAAAATTATATATATATATAGTTATAGTTATATTTGCATTAGCATTTTAACTTGATTTATTGGTATCTTGAAAAATATTAGCTAAGAAGAGATTCTCAAAATTACACTAGTTTTTGTTGTTTTTTTTGTAGCTGGATTTGTCCATTTATGTCCCTCTGGACATCCAGAAATTAAACCATTGCCAAATTGGCTGACATGAACCGTTTACATATTTCTTTTTATAATGCTTTGTAGCCAAGAAACTGACCATGGAATTTTAAAGCATCTTGACCCTTTTAAAAAAGATCATTGGCAATTAACCAGTTTCTTCCATGAGTTAGAATCCCACTGAGAAGTTAAACAGGTCCAAAAACCTTATTGGACCCGAGAGTCAAGTTGTCATGTGCCATATGAAAATCATGTTAAGAAATTATCAAAGCCCCTATGTACTTGGAAGATGATATATTCTAGCATGTCTGTTTTTCCCTATAAGAATTTTTAAAATTAGACCCAAAGTGCAACGTATGGGTTAGTCATAGGTAAATTGTTATGGAGTAAGAAATGTGTTTTATGTCTAAGGAGAAATTGGGGTAAGGCAAGACTATTAGAGGGTGGGGTTGGAACTAGTTGTTTTTCAATTCACTAAAGTTATCTCTAAAAATAGAATTCCATTCTGAAATAAATTCATTTCCTGAGACCAAAAAATATTTTTGTGAAGATTATAACTTGATATTGGTATAACTTTCAAAGTACTGACACTGCAGTTAACACTATAGTTGAAAGATTTTTAACACAGATCCCACAGCTTAAAATAATCACTTTTCATTCTGAAAAACAAAACAAAACAAAACTGAAAAGGCAGCATTTCCAGGGACACAGTAACAGTTAAAAAAAAGAATATGCCTATTTTAAAATTTTGCTATAGCTGCTTTATGTTGTAATTGTAACTATGTACAATTTTTTATTGATTCTTTGTCTTTTGAATTAGATTGCTACTGACAGAAAGGCAATTTCAATTATTTGATCCCATGAAATAATGAGTTCAAATATCAATCCTGTCAATATCATAGTCATGTCTTATTCTTAACAACCTGTTTTAAGTGGAGCCTCAGCGAATGGTGTCCTAGAAATTCATAGTTAAATGGACCCTTTTGTGTGTATGGGGCGGGGAGTGGGGGGGGGAGCTGAGGGGGGTTGACAGACAGAGAAGGATGTAACACTGAGTTTTAAAAGGATTGCATTCTTCTAAAGTTTGTTATGAAAGCTTGCCTACCAACACACCGGAAAGACAAGGCACACAATTCATGCAGATGAAATGTAAATATGTGGCAACTTTTGAATGTGATTTTTGCTGCTGCTCTGGATGTGCTTGCGATTCCCTTTCCAGAGTAACGTCAGGGAAAAGTCAGCAGGGACTGGCTGCTGTCAGGGAACAGTGTTTTCCAGTGGTGTCCTAGGTCGGGTCTCACCCTGCCACCTCACTTGAGGCAATTTCATCTTCAAGAACCACCTCTCTACCCCAGAGGTCCTTACCGCTGGCAGATGAGGCTGTTTTTTCTCTTTCTTTCTGTTTCTTCTCTTTTGATTCCTCCTTGACCTTCAAATAATCAGGTTGACGGAAAAGTATAGACATTTCTGACGAAGTGTCTTAAATAATATGTTACGTATATTGCCACTCCACAATAGTCCATCGCAATGTACTCATTTTCACTTTTTTTTTTTTAAATTAGGCTGTAACTTTTTAAGAAGAAACAAACTGTATGTGCTCTTGAGTGGTTTTTGTTTTCAGGTGAGGCAGTAGGAAATAAAAGCTTTAAAGCGGCATGATTTTTATGAGGTTTACCAAAAAAAAAAAAGGAATTGAGAATTTAAGCATTAAAGCATGGAAGTCTAGGTTGTTTATTAGAATTGGACAAGAATCTTTTTTTTTTTTTTTTTGAGGGCTACCACTTCTCTTTACATTGTACCAGGAAATTCTCTAAAATGTGAAAGGAAGATCTGTCTTTTGTACTTGATTAAGAGAGAGCAGATAGAGTAACAATGGATTACATTTTTAAGTATTCTTTGAAATGATGTAAATAGCTTTCACCTAAGGCCTACTTGCAAAAATGATGTTTTTCAAGAGTAGAATTTGGAGAGGTTGTAGCATAATATAGTTTTCCCAGAGGGCCGTCATACATGTTTATGGAATATAGCTAAGCCTCTCCAGTTCCGTCACTGAAAATGTGTAACTTCTTAAGAGTTTATAATATGACTTGATTCCATTTGACCTGGGTGGAAACTTGTAGTTAAGAAAATCACCACCATCATCATCATCATCACCACCACCACCACCATCAGACCTCTGTAGAGAAAATATTTGGCAAGAAACAGCTCTGAGCGGTCCTTATAAGTTTTTAAGTCACTACAGGTCAATTTTCAGTTAGAAATTGAAGCTAATTTTAGACTTAAAGACGACTAAAACTTACTGTTTTCTTTCTTTTAGAACATACAGAATGTCTTTAGCAAGTCTGGATGATGTTTCTATCCTGGGGAAGTAGCCCCTTTACCTGTTCGGATATGTTTATACTTCTGCATTAATTAATGCTTACACACCGGCGCAATCATTTTAATGTTAAAAGCGGATGTGGCATAAAACCAGGCTTAGTGGCCTCGTGATTATTTTATTCCATGGCCCGAAGCCTCATTTCAGCATTAAACAGAATACCACCGTGCCAAGGCTGATTTTCTTGTTGTTTTACTTTTACTTAGAATTTCCCTTTCTTTGGAGAAAGTCGTTTTTCACCCTTTGTTCCGAGTGAAATGCTACAAAGTTAGCAGCGCTCTGTTAAAATCTTGGGGTAGAGAAACTTGGCATAACAGGCAAAAAAAAAAGGCATTTTTCAAAAACGCTTTTTCTCTCTCCTTTCCTCCTTCCTTTTTCTTTTGCCTCTTTCCTTCCTTGCTTTTTAGTTTTGTACATTCACGTCTCTGTGGCCCGTTCCCTGTGCAGGAGGGGGACTGAGTCTATGGGGTTCATTTTTTAAAGCTTGTCACTTCTTTAACCGTGCACCTTCCTGGCTCTGAGCTGTGTCGGAGACAGAGCGAGAAAACAGTGTTTATACTGGAAGTTCAAGTTGACTGGCGCTCGCTCTGCAGAAGGGTGTGACATGAAAAGATTGTGGTTGGGCCGCATGGCTCGGGCTGGCCCGTGTTTTTGTGAATGGAGGCAGAACTCCAGCTCTGCCTGCCCGTCTGGAGGAATTGCTGAGGAGATCAGCTGTCTCATTCACGGGCAGAAAGAATGACTCATGCATCTTCCGCCTTGTTTGGCTCCAGGTCATTGTTGCAGTGGATAGAACTGGTTTTAATTAAAGATTAACCCCTTTCATACTTGCTTGACGCTGGTTTCGTTTGTAATTTTTCCACTTTTCTCTCTGGCTTTCAGAGAAAGCCAACAGCCTCCTAGTTTGTAAGAAAAAGGTGCGGCTTCCCCCCCAGCCCCCCACCCCCCCTTGTCTGCAGCCAACCTTGGAAAATATGTAAATGCTCACCTTTTCTTAAGTAATGATTATTATTGCATTTGCAAGGTTAAGCTATGCATAAAATAAAGGTGAACTAAAAACCGCCCTGCCCCCCCCCCCCATCCTCCCGGGAAATGTTAAGAAAATATATTAAAAGGAAGCATGAGGGTTAGTAGACCTGTGGCATGATGACTGTTTTCATCAGTTTCTTTATCATGATGTATGTTGCTATGTAGAAAAAGGATAGTGAGTGAGTGAGAGAGAGAGAGAGAGAGAGAGCGCACGCAACTTTGGATAATAATCTAGTTGAAGCCAATAGCAGGATGCAGACACTCTCAGAAGTCCCGAGACTCGATGGCAACTTGTCTATTAACATGCAGTGACCCCATAGAGTGGCTCCAGCTATTACCAATAACATCCACACGCTTAATCTTCTTGAAAGCCTTTTATCGGTCTTTGGGCATATCCTTTCCCCTTCTTTCCTCCTCTGCCCCTTCCTCTTTAATTATGGAACGTGTGCAAACGTTTTCATTCCTCGAAGGGTGATTATTCCAAGCGTAGTTATCATAGGTAGTTGGGGGGAAAACACCCTTCTTAAGAAAAAACAATTTTTTCAGGTTGGCCTCTGTTGTTAACTTTCCACGTTGGCATTGGTATGAATTGTCACAAATTTTCAGGCTCCTATAGAATTCTGCTTCACACAGTTCCAGTGCATTGAGGGGAAGAAAGGAAATGTATTCCACGAGTGTGGCAGTACTTTGTCATATTTTCCTCGTCCGGATCCAGCTTGTGTTTTTCGTTCACTGCTTTCCCTTTACTCTGATTTCACACGAGAGGTAGAGGTAAGCCACTGTCTGTGGAAGTGGCCCGCTACGTCCCTGGGCCCGTTCAGTTTCTGAAGATCAGCTTCTGTGAAATACGTGAGTCACATGTTTTTTGTTAAAATTCTGTAATATGTTCAAGCACAAGTGTGAAGTGTTTATTCAGCATGTTAAAGAATTCGAGAAGAAATAGCAAGTTTTATTCTTCTCACAAATTACCGGTCTGCAGCTATTTTCTGTATACTTCTAGTTTCTCCTGCTCCTCAAGTTGTGCCTTTTCTTTGCCCACATTTCCCATCACACAGCTCACAGTCATCAGAGATTGTTGCTCCCTTTCTGGAAGTGATACCTATCATGGAGTTGCGACTTTCTCTTCTCGTAGTAAAACAATAAATAAATAAAAGTCTGGCCTTTTGGACATTCATGCCAGCATATTCAGTTACCAATATACTCTCGTTACTCAGGGGCTATTTTTAACTGGTATTCCTGTAAAGCGATATTACATTTTTATTAGGTTCTTGTAAGTTATTTGGCTTTTTTAAAAGCATAATCATTGTTGTGGTTGATAATTTTTGTGTCTCACTAGTTACGTCTATTTAGCTGTTAATTGAGAAGGAAAACCAAAACATGTGGATCTGATTGGAAACATGTGTAGGATCTGATCCTGTCTACCTGCTGTTAGTTATTAAATAGATGTTAAAAAAAACATTCTTGTAATTTTTTTTTTTGGTGTGGAGGCTTATTTTAAAGGGTGCTCTTCTAGTTATAATTTGTGCGTCTGTAAGAAAACCCAAGCTTCCCGCAATGCAAGAGAAATGTTTGTAGCTAAGCGAATGCCAAGGTACAAATTTCAGCTGTTAATTTTTTCCATGTCTAATGTAATTCATTAGAAGTCAAGATATTAAAGCTGTCTTGTAATGATTGAAGCAGTTTTGTTGCGAGTGAAATGGGGAAAAAACATGAGTGGGTGGTGGCAAGTGAAAAACAACATTTCTTGAGTAGCTGGCATTGTCTGGCATTTTATCCAGGCTATTTCATCTGATCCTCACCAGAAATCTCTGTTACCGATATGGAAGTGGTGAGTAAAAGGGAGTCACTGAGGTTAAATGCTACACAGTTTACATAGCTTGCAGGTCACGGAGCTGTGATTTGAAGTTTGCATGACTTTGGTTAGTTAGGTTTCCGATGTGAATGGGCTATGAAAACAATGCCCTTCTTCAAATATAGACTGATGAAACAGCCATCAGTTATAATCTGGGAAACGCCCTTCATTTGTTTGGTTTCATTTTGTGGCTGAGAATGGGATTTCTCTTTCATAAGTTTAAATGTTGGTGGCCAGGAGAAAGTTGTCATACAATGGGTGTCAGACTCCGTATATTTTGATAATAGACAAGGTTGCCATTGGTTCCATTCTTAATATCATGAATTTTATTTAACCAAATAATTCTGTTTTTAAAGATACTATTAAATAAACTGGTAAAAAGAGCCTTTATGTGTATGTGATAAACCTCTCTTATTAGACTTTTTAAATACAGAATTTATTTTTCATGTTCAATTTTTTCTCAACTCAATTGAATTACCAAGACAAAACATTTCTCAATAGACTGGTTACTGTATTACTCATACCCCCATAACAGAATAGGCTCTTAAAAAAATCAATTGACATCTGTTTAAATATGACTTGATTGGATAAAAAGGTTCACTACTACTTAATATTAGTAGAGTAATACTAGTTAATACAACTAACGTTAATTAGGATGATAGTTCATTACATTTTTACCAAATTTAAAAGTAACCTCACTTCTATTTTATGTGGCTATATATATATATGTGAGTGTGCACATTAGTGTCATGTGAAAACTTGTTTTTGTAATATTCTGTCATTTTGGAGCAGGCTATTTTGATGTCTCAATCAACCATGATGAAAATATTATAGAAGTGAAAAAGTTTGCTTGTGTTTTAATTGCTTGCTGCCGAATGCATAAAGTCCTTGCTATTGGGTAATTCTTCCCTTGCCAAAAATAGTGAAGCTGTTTGACATCAAAGACTGATGAAATAATGATGTTTCTTTTTGTTAACTCTTAACTAGTAACCAGGAAAATATTTTGCAAGAAAAGATGGAGTTTTTATTTGCCTTGTTGTAACCATAGTCATTGAATTGTAACACTATGATATAGGACCAAAAATAGATGACAATAATTTGAGAAACTTGGTTGCGTATTTTGGCCAAATTTGGGGCACACATTTTTAATTGTGGTAGTTTAATTTGCAATAGATAGAACTTGCCAAAATCAGACGATTTCTAGAAAGCCGAATCCCTGAGAGATGTAATAACTGCACATTATTTGAAAGAATTGTGTGGTTACTTCAATGGGATGCTTAAGGCCTGGTGGTGGGTAAATTGGAATACCCTTTATTCCCAAAGCATATATTTTTTACTTGCATAAAGAAACACTGCAGCTGATAGAAATCCTATGGCTTCTTTTACTTTGCATGTCTCTCTCATTCCCGTCTGGCAGGTGAGATTCAGAGGGACTGCCACCGTTGTATTTCCGACAGACATGTTTTCTAGTTGACAACAACGCTGCTGCTGAAATTTCCCCTCTCCAGTATTGCTGCCAATACCACTTTAAACAGAGGCTGATTGGCAAATAACCATAAATTTTGTCCCAGCCTAAAAAATAGCTCGCATGGAAGATCTTACTTGACATTCCTTAAGTCTTGGCAGTTTTTCTCTTAATTATTATTTTTTTTTAATTTTCTTTTTTCCCTTTTAGCTCAGGTACCTGACAATGATGAGCAGTTTGTGCCAGACTATCAGGCTGAAAGTTGTAAGTATAGTTTGACTCATCTCTTACATTTTTTCCCTCTGTCTTCCTTCTCCCATTCTTTCTCTTTGGTTTGTTTCCACTGCCAGTGTCTGTTCTTGCATTGTGTCAATGCCTTTTTTAGCTGACAGTCTCAAGGTGATGTGATTTGTCACTTTGTGGCATCAAGCAGACCGCCCCTGTGATTTGAGCAGAGCTCCGAATAGTAGCTCAGGGGAACGGATTGGATTAAAAGATGGTCCGCGTTTGGTCAGTATCTTTGGAGAAGAATTGGGGAGATCCAGCAGGTACAAGTGTTTACTTCCAGTCTTTCAGTATCTTCACAAAGACAGGTCTGGATGCTGATGGAAGACAGTCCATCGTTAACATCCACAAGATTGTTATTATATAACTTATAGAAATGCTGGGCCCAGCATTCATTGGCTTACTGTAGTTTTTGCATTCATGAATGTTTACCTGCTTTGGTTGAACTTCAGCCTGACTGTCTGTCCCTGGTGTCAGTAACAGAAATGGGAGTGCCCAGTAGGTATTTTCTTTTAGGGTCCCTTCAATATTTCTCTCCGTGAGTCTTGCTGCAAGGTCAGGTGGTCAGAGGCCGCGTGGGGAGGGATTCTTGGTTCCTCTCCCTCCTGTGACTGCAGTGTGAGTGTTTCGCCTGTGCAAACATGGGTTGCCTTGGGATCCACCTCTGATATTTATGCTTCGCCTTGACCTGAGGTGCAAGTAGAAAAGAAAGGGGTATGAATGCCATCTTGCTTAGGAACCTGACCTAATACATTGTTATTTTGTTAGCACCAGGGAAAGCCCAACTTCCATTCCCCCCCCCCCAGACCATTGACATATTCACAGGAGGCTGTGGCATCCACGGGAACAACGTATGCTTAATACCTGACAACCTATAAACCCAAGTCTCCCCACCGAATATCGTAAATCTAACACCAATACCCAAGTTACTTCAAGTAACAGGTGTCTGTGAGCATTGTCTTCAGCTTTTATGTTTGGTGTCTTCACTGCCCCAGGAGCCAAGAATCTTAAGGGATTTCTCCCAGACTCTCTCCCAGATTGCATTTCAGTTCAGCTCCACTGAACATCTTTTTCCTGTTGTGGTAAAATCTGTGGAACAGACAATTTGCCATTTTAACCATTGTTCAGTGTGCACTCCCATTGCTGTGCAAACATCAATGCTACCCATCTCCAGAACTTTCTCGCCATCCCTTATGGAAGCTCCGTACTTACTAAAAAATAACTTCACAGAGAAAAGCCTGCCCGCGGCCCCTGGTAACTGCTGTCCTATGGGCTTGGTTTTTGATAGGAAGAGAGAATTGTGTTGCTTGATGCCTGAGCATAATTATTAGATATTCTATTTCAAGAAACCTATACGGCAATGATTTTAGACCTTAATTAGAGACTCTTAGAAGCTCCCAGAAGGATGATAGCTAGATGATGGCTAAGCAAAGAGAGCCTCCCCTTCATTAAAGTGTGGGAAGAGAATGGTCATGTTTCCAACATTTCCCTTCCTCTGGGGTTCTGTGTTGTTGTTGTGTTTTTTTTTTTTTCTTCCTAAAAGCTAAACGTGTCATCTGAGTGGGAGAATTCCTCTCATTGAGTCATTTTACATCTGAAAAATTGGTAATGATTCCAACACTATGCCAAATGCCAGGGTAAAATAACTACCCGAAAGTAATTTTTTTGACTCCTTTTCTAATTGATCTCTTTTTAGTTTTTCTCATTCTTCACTATTCGTCTCCTTGAAGTATCTTCTCTTAGTCACAGTGGTATGATTTTCCTTTGTGTTTATATGCCTTTGATCCCTCCCTCTCACTCCACTCATCTTCCTCGCTTTCTCTTTCCTGGGGTCCCGTCCCCACACCTTTCCTCTTGTCTTCCACAGTCCCATAGAATGTTCCCTGATGAAGGGAAAATCTGTACGTACCATTTGATATATAGTAGCGGCCGATCACACTGGTTACTGAGCGCATAACTGTGGCTACCGAAATGGATTTTTAAATTTAATCACTGTGACTTTATATAGACATGTAGCTATTGGCTACTGCGGTGGCCAGCACAGTTCTGAACAGCTAGGTCTCCAACGCTCTGATCTCTAGCTGGGGTCTCCCCTCTACCCTGTCTACCAGACCTCTTCCCTGATACACCACCTGGTCCTTGTGCAGTTAGAAAAATGCAGCCCCTCTGGACTCACCCCCTCAGCCCTCAGCTGATGGCCCGCATTCAATGGCCTTTACACGGCAACCCCAACCTTCAATGCAGTGGCCCAGACAGTTGACGTTCAGTAAGACCAGTGTTGACACCATTGTTTTTCTCTCCTACTCCTCTTGTCTTTCTAAGTTGATGGCATCATCACCCAGGTGGAAAAACGTTTGATTGATCCTCAGCCCTCCCAGTTCTTTACCATTAACTTCAAATTGCTTACCAAGTTGCCAGTTCTGCTTTTTTAAAGTTACCTTGGTTTCGTGGCTTTGTTCATCCCCGTTTACTTCCTTAGTGCACACCCACCTTCTGCCTCACAGGATCTGGGGAACCAGCCGTTTGATTGGCATCCTTGCCTTCAGTTTCCCCTCCGTGCAGTCCGCTCCCTGCAGAGGCATCAACACACAGCCATCTGACCTCCTTACTTCCCCCTGCACCTTCCTTCAGTCCAAAGTCCCAATCCTTTAGCTGTCCAGAACATCCTTCTATCACCTAAGCCCTGGACTACGGACTGTTTTAGTTTAACTCCTGCCGCCCTGGCACCCTGTCCCTCCCCATTCTCTGAGATTGAGCTCTTCCAACCTTTCAGTTCCCCAGAGTGAGCTCTTGTATGCCTCTTTGTTTTTGCACATGCTCATTTTGCTTTTGCCGATTTTTACTTTTGCTTTGCAGTCTGGTGAGCCAACTACTCCCGACTCAGTGTAGACTTCATCTCATTGAAATCTTTCTTGACCTCTTCTTTGCCATCCTTACCCTGCTGAGTTAGGCTCTAGCTTCTTGTCTCTTTTGTTTGTTATATTATATTTTAGATGCTTGTCTTTCTTCAATACAACTGTTAACTCTTCAGGATCAGTAGTGTGTCATAGTCATGCCTTGCTTGTTCTAAAAGCACAATGAGTAAAATTGTCATCACCATCACTATCAGCTTCTCCAAGGTATTTTCAAAATCCTAATTTCCTTCTTAAGGTAGAAACATAGGATCATGCTTTAAAGCATAATATATCTCGTTCTGTAAAAAAAAATACGCCGAAACCATGAATGTTTAGCCAAACATTTTCATAATGCTGACATTTTATTTTATTTCAATTAGTGGATATTTACAGTTTAACGAATATGGCTCTGGGACTGGGAATAAAACACCTCAATTTAACGGCAACTTATAAACAGAGGTAAAAAAAAATCTGAAATAGTTTAATAATAAGAAAGTGGAGATGTGTTTTATTTCAAGTTTTTGCTGACAGAAAGGACTATTGTTCTGATGATGGTGAGCAGTAGTTTCAACCTTCATTCTGGACGGAACAAGAGGGAAATGGTTTAAAAAGAGGAATAGGGTATATGGATTAGATTCTAAGGAGGATTTCTGGATGGAGAAGGTTACCAAATATTGGAACTGAAAGCTTATATTGTCTCCTAAATGCCCTTCACAAATGTTTGATTCTTGTCTGGGAGTGCTTAGTGGGGCAGAGGGATCCTGTCTCTGGGAGTAGAAAGGAACTCCATCCCCGCGGTGTGGCCTGTCTATAAATTCTATGGGGCTATCTTTTCAAACCCGAATAATCTGATTTCCTTACGTACCTCAATCAAATGAAATGCTTCTGTTTGGGCTTTTATTGCTTTAGCCCTTTGGTAAAATGTAGGTTAGGAGAATGAACTGCAAAATTCGGTTCGACACTGGATTACAGAGCACCCATTTGACTTTAACATGGATAAATATGTGTGGCAAAGTAGAGAAGAGAGCATTCAGAAACTGTGAAAGAGAGAATAAGCCACAAGCGTTAGGAGCCCTCTAAAAGCATTCCCAAGCATTCTTCATTTTTTATTGAAAAAAAATCAATCGGAAATCTAGAATTTAAGGATGCATGCTATAGCTTGCTAACCTTTGAAAGACATGGACTTTTAAAGCTCATACAGAGACTTGAAAACAAGCAAACAAAACACTCCCTGTAAGTGTATCCTAGGGTATGAGTGAAGGTTAAGAGAGACAATTACCTGGCTGTGGCAAATAGTTCTTGACAAACAAATCTTTTCAGAACTCAGACACACTGCTGAAAAAGAAAGAATTACTTCAGGATATGCTTTAGTCCAGAGGAATATATATATATATATATATATATATATATATATATATATATATATATATATATATATAATCTTCAGAAAAGAGAATTTAAAAAGTATTTGGAACCTATAGGAGCATTGTTTTTCCCAAGTCGATATAGATTTATATACAAACTGATTTTTTTTCTAACTCTTGTTTTAAATTTAATACATCAATAAGCTTACATAGTAAATGATATACTTCAAATTTAGTTATATCACTACTGTTTTTCAATTTCCCACCTCTCATTTCTTCATTACAAAGTTATGTGTTATGACGTTTCTAACTAGTTTGTTCCTTTTTGGACTTTCCGGTGTTGAGGGCGCTTCCTCTCCAGGGCTGTCCCAGAGGCAGAGCCGGGGTTCTGCCAAATGCCCGGCAGGATAGATCCTCGTCACTGCTCTCCTTTTCTCTTAAAATCAAGATAGAACAGGGGAATGCAAGTCAATGAGAATGTCTTTACAGGAATAGTAACCCTGACTCTGACATATTTATGAAATTCAATATTTAAAAAGTTTGCAAATTTCTGTACTTGAACTGAACTTTGTAATACAATCCTAGTGACCCATCTGAAAATAATCGAGACAAATCTATGTGTGGGGACACACATGTTTATTAAAGCCACTATTACTCGGTGACACGTTGTCCAAGCACATGTATGTTATTTCTGTGCCTTATTTTATTAGGCATTACGTTTTACAAAAGAATAGTATTTTGGGTCTTTTTTTTTAAGCAGTGAAGTGGGGGGAAGTATGTCAGGTTACTGTCGCAAAAGCTGAAAATCAGACCAGGTCTATGCGGACCCCGGCGGAATGATTTTTGTTATAAGTAACATGTCCTGGCCCAAGAGAGACAAGTGCCATTGCTGATGTGTTTCTCAGTCCTCTGCCTTTCTACTCACCCACCTTCCTGCACTCTGCTCCTTTCTGCACATCCGAGGACTTTATAAAAGTTTACCTTTCAGTACTGATTTGGAAACCTTTCTGGCCTGATTACATTTTTAGACAGGACTGGCTGGAAAGGCTCTGCCTTTTGTTTCTCTGATTGTGTTTACCAGAAGTTGAGCACACATTTGAAAGAAGAATTCCATTTCTGGGATTTGCGAACATAAATTTGTTACCATGTTTTGATTCCTTTTTTTAAAAAAAAAAATGCGTATTTCAACATGTCGATGTGGCCAGACACAAATTTACCGTATTCAAGGATAAATTGTCTGCTGCCTTCATCATCTGATACAGTACACCTGAGATTCAAGCAACAGTTAGCTCTTAAAGGTTCTGCGTCTTTTCATATGCTTTTTATTATGGCATTGGTGGTTTTTGGTTGGTTTGATGCTTTGTGTGTTTTTTTCTTTTTTGCAGTTTCAGTAATTTATTAAAGCGATATATTCATAGAGTCAGGAAACACACAGGGAAGATCATTCCCAGTCCAAACAGTCCTGTCCTCTAGACCCAGCCACTTTTTCTCCTTTTTATTTCTTATACTAAATAAATGTTTGTCCTACAACTTCTTGGTTTATCAGTTTTAGATGTTATTGGTTGCTCTATCCAGAGAGGGATGCATTCCGGATAAGTTTTAATTATTTTTCTGAAAGTAATCAGCTGTGTCATTGTCCTCGTACTCACACTTGGGTGTGAATGAAAAGCATGAGGGAGGCTTGTTCACATGTAGCTTCATGTTCCCGATCCTGGGGGAGCTGGACTCTCAGGTCTGGAATTGGGCCTCGGAATGGCTAAGGCGCTGGTGGGTGGCTCTGATGCTGGCCGTCCGTGGAGCTCAAGGTTAGACACTTTGCCTCCTAGCCCGTTATTTACTCATTTGTAGAGTAAAGATGGCACAGTCCCTCTTTTGCAATGAATTAGTACGATGGATGCTGTTCTTTACAATTCATTAGGCAGTAGACTTTCTGCAATTTTTATAGAAGTAATACGTTGTCATCTTGTTATTTAAATATACCAGAGAATTAAAAATGAAGTATGTATAAAAATAGTCTATTTTTGGCACCTCTGCTAGAGTTTTTTGGTATTTTCCACTTCCACAGACTATTGTCCTGCTTGTGTTCTCTGTCAAGTAGCTATGAGGAGGTCACTGCAGCCGGTTGAGCCTGTCCAGCTAGAATCCATTCTGGTTCAGGAGGACACCTAGGACATGGTGACTCTTGTCAGTGTCGGTTAGACCCCAGCCCTGGGCGCCCCGCCCTGTTCCAGGTGCCTCCGTCCAGCAGGGAGTCTTGTCATCGCATCGTGTGCTCTGCTCTGGTTGGTACGCACCTGCCTGGGGCCTGTCACCGAGTCCAGCGGCCACCTTTTCAACAACACAGACATTTTTGGTTGTGCTTGCTTGTTTCACAAGCGGCATATTTTTCATGTCAAAATAGAAACTTACTGGTGGGGTGGAAAGCTACATCTGACACGAAATTTAGTTGTAGGTCACCTCTCTGAAATCGATCTCCGTTAAATAGAAGAAACAAAGTCTAACTCCCACACCTTGGGCATGTCAGTTGTTCCTCATTTATTTATGACAAAGAAATCATCTCTCAGGCCCGAGACACATTATCATTTCCCAGGACGCTTTTTCAACACTCTGGGGGAAAAAAAATAACAACAACAACAAAAAAACCCAACCTCTAATTATGGTAAATTTTCACTCAAATTTAAAAGTGGACTTTAGAAAAAAAAAACATAATGGAGAACTAGAAATGATTATAAATGACAAGATACTTAACAGCAAGAAAATTCCATCAGTTTTGAGGTAGTCTGCTTTAGTAGATCCTGTCACATTTTTTGGTTTTACTAGTTCATTCTTCCTCAGATAGATAGCTCAGACCTAATTGCCCAGTGAAAACGAAAACAAATAAACAAACAACAAAGCAACAGCGACAAAGCTAAACAAAACCTTCCTGCAGAACTGGGCTTAGTCCCATTTAAAGCTGAACGCTAAAATGATGTATATAGCTCACCTAAGTTTTTAGCTTAGCCTTTCCTCCTATTTTTTTTTTACCCTCTTTCATGCCGCCTTTAGCAAAACAAATAATCCCACAAATTGACTCCAGAAACATGCTCAACGGAAGTAAGTCAACAAATACTTTCCACTCACCCTGCCTATAATTAGTAACAAATTATTTTGAGAAAAGCGATCTGTGCCATCTTTGGCTGAACTTTACTCAATAATAAATAAGCATGCTGTTATTCAGTAACTGGACTTATTAGTCTAATAGCCAGGCATGTTGGCTGGAAAATTTGCTAAGGGATGAAGGCAGAGCGTTGTTATTTGCAGAACCAAGTGTTCTTCTAGGACTTTGAATATATACACGTCTACTTACGTATAGCGATGAATGAAGAAAGCAAACAACATCTGTTCGTTTTTGTAAATAAAGCCAAAGCAGTTATGAAAATCAGTACCTTTTGGGGCCACCATTTCATAGACTATGTAAATTTCATGAAATTAAATGTAAAGAAGAAAAAATCAGAGCTGAACTGAATCTTTTATGTCATTTTTTAGGAGATTTTATAGCAGTCTTTCCCCATTTTTCCTTTTATAACATGGAACATGTACTGAATATGGACAGGGCATATTTGCTTCTGTCTGTTATTGAATTTTCTCCTAATGAGAGCTTAGGCTGCGTCTTACCAAGTAAAAATGGTCGGTTTAATGCGGTTGTTTTTAAATCTAATAAATTATTCCTCAACAATTACTAGCATTTGACATTAGCCGAGGGCAATGTTACCTTAAGAACTCAATTATTGACAATTTATCCCGGGATAAATTGTCAATAATTGAGTTTAATGTCTGACTAAAATTTAAAAATAAGCTTGTGTAATCATTTTGTATGCCATCTTCTTTGAATGTTATTTAAATCTAAGGCTTAGCAAAGAAATCCATTTTAGTATAGATGCCACATCGTTAAACCATTCAGAAGTTTATTTCTCAGTTACTCCTAGTTTTTGGCTTTACTCCTCTTAGGAGTGATTTTTTAGATCCAAGAAGAGAGGCTTAACTTATGATTGTTCCTTTATTTATGTCTTATTATATGGAAATCTTACATTTACTGGTATATTTCTGTTTGCAAAACTGGAATGCCCTGACTAAGTAGCTCAGCTGGTTACACCATCATCCAAACAAAAGGTTGCAGGTTCAATCCCTGGTAAGGGCAGGTAGGGGAGGCAACTGATCCATGTTTCTCACATTGATGTCTCTCTCTCTCTCTCTCCCTCCTTCCTCTCCCCCCCCACCCCTCTCTCCCCCACTTTTTTCTCTCTCTAATCAATAAACCTATCCTCAGGTGAGGATTAAAACAAACAAACAAACAACCCTGGAATGCTTATGAACCATGTCATTACTCCTTGATTATTTTGGTCAGAATTAATTTTACGTAATTCTTGCTCCCATAAGTGCTTCATACACATCTCAAATTTACTTCTATTTCAGTTGGCTTAGAGAGGATGGATCATGTCCCACGGATGCTTGTATAATCCACATGTTGTAGGTATCCAGTGAATTTTGAGTTGAATGAATAGTTTATTGGGTTTTTAGAATCTTTTAAAAAAAATAACACTATTCATGCACACGTGGTTTAAGTTGTTTGAAATCTAATTCACATATCTGCTTTTATTTTCCCATGTTTCATTTTTTTTGAAGGGTAATGGAAAACTGTTTGCATTTATGTAACATTAGAGCTTCATATCAGTTATCAGATTAGGGCTCTCTAATAAATATTGAGAGTCACAGTACATTTCTGGGCAATCTCTACTTCATACAAGTACTCTGAGTTACTTGGTATTGTTCCCATTTAGATAGAGAGAAATCCAGGACATAAAATAATCAGATGACTAGGGGTTTGACTTTTGAAAAGAGATGTTTTGTGGATTTGTTCAAGCCTAGTAGTTGCAAAAAAGCAAAAGGGGAAAACTTGGGAACTATGCCAATTTTTGTCTAGGCTGCACTGTCTCTAATCTTTTATCTTACCTGGAATTTGAGAGATTTATGACAATACTGTATATTTGCATGTTGTTTATTTGCAGTTTTTGACTTCAAAAATGTTTCAGGCATGGCACATTTTCCTCACTGGGGGGAAGATCTGTTTGTTTGGTAAAGACAGTAATAGTTGTAGCAGCAGAAGTTAGTAGAATGCTAGCTGCTATTTAAAGCAGCAGTGCCATGGAATTCCTCAGCAGTAGTAAGTATTCGTGGAGATCCCAAAGCTGCAGTTGGAAGAGACATTGTAGATTAATAACACCAAGACTTATTTTTAAAGAGGAAAAAGTTAAATTCATAATGGTTATTGGGCTCTGATTTTCAAAGAAAGATTGTATGTTCCTACTTGTGTGTTGGGAAAATAGCAAACAAGAAGGATATGAACCTAGACAATTGCACTTACTAGTGACCTTTTATCTAATCTCTGTTTGTAACACCGGAATAAGAAATATTTTTTCAACCATTTTCTCATTAAAGAAGCGCTTTTAAACTTTGCTGCCCCACTAGCACGCATGCACATTTGTTGAGTTCAGTTCGATACATCTTTATGCCAGGTTTTTATTTATCTACTTTACCAATTTTAGTGTAGCTCTACATAATTCTTAGTGCACCGTTATTTCAGGTTTTCAGATTAAATGTGATCCAGTCTTATAAATCAGTACAAAATTCTGTAGACATTTTGATCAGAGAGAAATGTATACCCCCTCTGGCTATGTTTCCCCCTGAACTTTTCAACACTGACATTAGTCCTTAACCATAAGATGCTATCAGATTGTCTTCCAGCCACAGAGCTGTCAGCAAAAGTTCTGTCAAATGCAATCAAGGCCACCGGCCGTGGTTAAAAGTGACTCATTCCTATCAAGATGTATGGGATAATATTGATGTAAACCCTTAAGTAGTGTTAGCTTTTCCTTTGAAATGACAGTCATGCTGTGAAATGAACTTCTACTGCTGTTCCAGGTTGTTTTTCTTCATCCTCCTGGACACAACAGCCTTATTATGCCGATTTGATTTGACTCTCTAGTCCTTGGCACTGGGGCCAGCATGTCAGGTGACAGTTATCTCAACTCGCGGGGCCAAGTGACTGGATGTCACTGCTCAGGTTTTCTGGATGTTTCTGCCTTCCTGAGTCTCTCTCTCTCTGTGTTCTTATTTTCTTCTAGGATAATCAAGCCCCGTTTGCCTTTCTGAAAGCTCTACTTTCATTCACTGTTGTATTGTAGATTAAAGGCTGGTGCATTAGAAGGTTATCAGCTAATCAATAAACTCCAGTCATCCCATCTTGTGATAAAGCTGTTGCATTGATCAAAGTGGAAATTTAGGCCCTTAGCTTTTAAATGGCAGTTTCTGAAGGTTTGGATGATGTGCTTATGGAATGTATAGACCTACCCTCTAATGTACATTTCGAGGTAGTCATATGAATTTATGTGTGTGAAGTATACAGAAGCAGATCCTTATATACAAATGGCTTCGTCTCTATTTCATATAAAATAATGTTTTCTCATTTAACATTTTTGCCAGTTTCTAATCATCAGCAAAGCTCTCTCTCTCTAAATACCTAAAACCTTTTTTTGTTAGGACTGGTATTAAAATGCCTCCTAAACGCCTAATATAAAATTTCAATAATTGTATACTTAGAGAGAAATAAGCACAAATGCTGTGATTATGAAATCAGAAAAAAACTGCTCTTATTTTCATATCAACTTTATAGTAAAATGCATAATAGTATTAGACTTGGAAGATGGGCATTTTTATCTTGGAAAAACATTGTTTGCTCTTTTGGTGAAATGCTTACAATGAATTTTTTTTTCCATAATGAAAAATAAGTTTAGTTAACAAACATGCATAGTGCCAGGCATTATGCTAGATTCTATGTAATAAAAGATAAAAACGATATTTGTGATAATACTAATCCCTTATATTTGTTTAGCAATTTAGAATTTTGAGTTCATTTTCACGTCCCATGTCTCATTTACTTCTCATAGTGGCCCTGGGATGTAGGTAGGACAAACAAGGCTCATAGAGATTTATTGAGATCTCAAAGTTTCACAGATAGGTAGTGAATGGCAGAATCAAGATTCAGCTAGTAGCATTTCCTCTTATTTGCATCCCAGCAAAATGTGCTCATCAGTCATGTTAAGCCTAACATTTAAGTATTTTGGCCACCTGCCTATACACATACATAAGTTTGTATGTTTATCCGTGCACTAGAGGCCTGGTGCACGGATTCATGCACTGGTGGTGTCCAGCCGGCATGCCCAGATGGGGATCCACCGGGCTGGGCCAGCAGGAGAGTGGGGCTGCAGGTTGTTGGCTGACTGCCTCCCCTCAATCAGTATGTTTGGGGGGGTGGTCAATTGGAGGCCGGGTCTGCTGGGAGCAGGGGGCTGATCAGACTGGTTGGCTGCCGCAGTGCACATGATAGCCACTGGTCATTCTAGTTGTTCTAGTCATTCTGCCTTTCTGGTCGCTGTATTTTTTATATAGATAGATAATAAAACAAGGAAAAATGGAAAACTTCAAAATATTTATTATTTAATAATATTTATTATTAAAGTTCTTCTAATGTATAATATGTTGTACAAAATAACACATATGTAAATCAAAGGTGAAGTAGACAGTCCTATATGTTCCCTCTTAGTCTATGAAAATCTTCCTGCTTTGAACTGTAGAAGTGTGGGTAAGTCCTGTGTATAATACAGGAACCTTCAGCTTCAGGTCTCCTGAATGTTCATGTAAAATAATAATAATAATAATAATGCTCTCAAGAGAAGATTTTTTGATTTAGGACACTTTAGCTTTGGGCATTTTATAATTTGACCAGAAACATTTGCTAATATTACACTGAGATTAATTGGACATCACCTTTGGCACTTTGTCTGAAGCTACTATTCTTTTTAAAAATATATATATTTCATTAATTTTTTACAGAAAGGAAGGGAGAGAGAGAGAAACATCGATGAGAGAGAGAGAGTCATTGATCAGATGACTCTTGCACGCCCCCCCCCTGGGGATGTGCCCTCAACCAAGGTACATGCTCTTGACTGGAATCTTACACAGGACCTTTCAGTTTGCAGGCCGATGCTCTGCCCACTGAGCCAAACCGGATACTATTCTTTATATATACTATTCTTTATATCTATTCATGCTATTTTGTAGTATTAATGCTGCAGAAACTAAAGCCATAAAATATAAACATGATGTGATTCTTTCAGGGGACTGAATATGGTCAGCATACTACATAAGAACAAGGCATTGGACAAAGACAGCTGAATTCAAATTTCTTTTGTTTGCTAGGTATGTGACCATGTATAAGCAAGTTAAGGCTGTTGTGCCTCGGTTTCCTCCTGCTTAAACAGGAATAATAATGCTACCTTCCTTTAGGGCAGTGATTTTCAACTAGAGTTTATTTAGTCAGGGGTACTAACTTCTTTTCCCTTAGATTGTAAAAAAAAAATAAATAAATAACAACAGCGAACTTAACAACAGCTGTCTGGAATGAATGCCCTGTCTTGAACCATAAATATATGGGCCATTTAATAGAATTGCATCTTATTGGTCATGTCACATAACAAGGTTATGTCTGATTGGTTAATTCTTGGTACCAGAAATCCTTATATACAAGTATAAGCACCTGATTTTTAAAAAAGTGATGCTGGAGCTAAAAGGGTAGGTAATTACTATTATTTTTTTTTTTTGTAAATTAATCAAATCATAACCTATTTTTTTCAGATTGGCAAAATATATAGTATTTTTTGAGTGCCACAGAATTTTAGTGATCCTATATAATAAAGAAGTAAAATGCAAATTGACTGTCACACCCTCATAAGATGGCTGCTTATGATCAGGTCAGCAGGGGGGTTAGTGAGGGAATGCCCAAACAACTGAACAAGCAGGATGTGTGTGGCAACCAGGCCGGCAGGGGTTTAATGAGGTACCACCAAATGACTGAACAAGCAGGCTGTTTGGGGTGACCAGGCTGGTGGGAGGTAGTTGGAGGTGACCAGGCCAACAGGGGGGGGGGGGTTAGTTAGGGGCGAACAGGCCAGCAGAGGGGGACTTTTGGGAGTGACAACGGCAGCAGGGGCATAAGTAAGAGGCAACCAGGCTGGCAGGAGGGGGGGTGCAGTTGGGGGAGACCAGGTCGGCTGGGGGAGCAATTTGGGGTGACCTGGCCTGCAGTTGGGGGTGGGGGCAGTTAAGGGTGACCAGGTTGGCAGGGAAGGCAGGTGCAATCAGGCAGGCACTCAGAAGCAGTGAGGGGCGATCAGACCAGTGGAGTGGGGGTCCAGTTAGGGGCTACCAAGCAGGTTTGCAGGTGAGATTAGGAGCCAGTGGTCCAGGATTTTGAGAGGGATGTTTGACTGCCAGTTTAGGCCCAATCCCTGGGATCCAGTCTAAACCGGCAGTCAAACATTCCCAGAGGAGTCCCGGATTGGAGAGGATGCAGGCTGGGCTGAGGGGACTCTCCCCTCCCTGCATGAATTTCATGCACAGGGCTTCTAGTTAGTTTATATGTGCCATGAGATGAAAAAGTTTGAAAATCGCTGCTCTAGAGCAATTTAAGTATTAAGGTAACTTGTGTATATTTATATGAAATATATATGTCTGGCACATAGAAAGCACTATATATAAACTTTTATTCTATGTGTACACAAATATGCATGTAATGTATAAAATACATAATTTATATAATGTATCATAAATGCATTCATTTTAATCACCTTACCTTTCTGTGGTGTATTTTTTTCCCCATGCTCAGAAATTATATCTATAGGTATCAACTTATAGACTGTTTCTACACATACTGGGTAAAATCATTATAAGACTAATTTGACCTTTCACTGTTGACAACACTAAGCAATTTGGTGCAAGTCCTTAGAGATACTATCAGAAGACACTCAGAAGTGTTGTTTGTTCAAACCAACTGTCATTTTTGACAAGAAGGATTCATAAACAGAAAGTTGAGCTGAAAATATTTGGTATTTGAAGTACAGGCCTAGTTATAGAATCAGTTAACATCTTACATTTAAGATTATGGGTTATGAATTCTGGCTGATCAAGGACACCTGAATCTGTGTTTCTCGTAAAATTGCCAGAATCTTCAATGTTTTTGTTGATTTCAAAGCTGATGTACTTATTGAAAAGTGAAATGTTGATTTTTTTAACTAAGATGCAACCTTTATAATGAAAAGCAAAAATGATTACAGTGTTCACTCAGCCTGAAGAAAAAAATTTCACTAAATAGTAATAAGATGAGAATGATAATAGAAGGGTGATAATTTTATGTTCATCTCTTATTTAAATAATAAAAATTAATCGACAGGACCTTTGCTGTAACACTACCTGGCAATGAAGATTTTGAGATGGACTCTGGGAGCTCATCTAAAAGTGATTGGCTGCTTAAATTGTGAATGACCTAAGACCATCCTCATAAAATAGCTACTACTCCAATGAATGAATTATTAGACACTGCCTGAGCTTCCACCACAGTAGAAATATTTGACCCAACAATTGGACTCTGCATGCTACATTCAAGCAAAGTAGATTCTAACTACTTTGTTGTTGTCATCCCCAAAACAACAACATAAAATTAGAATTACCAACATCAGAGTGTTGTTCAGCACTGAGGTAAAGATCTTAAAGTAGCTATAACCTTATAAGGCAACACGTCAGCTTTAGAGCCCAATATCTCTGTAAGTTCAAACCTTAGTTCCCCCATTGCCATATTTGTGATCTTGAACTAATTCTCTAATGTCTTCAATACCTGCAAGTAAAGGGAGAGAGTAAATGGGTTGATGTAATGATTAAATAAGGTATTTTATGTCAAGATTTTGGCACACAGTTTAGTATTTAATAACTCAGTAGCTGTATGGAAGTAAGAAGTTGTCAGTATCTATTTACCACTAGAGGCCTGGTGCATGAATTCATGCACGGGTGAGGTCCCTCAGCCTGGCCAACGATCGAGGCCTACGGGGGACAGGGGCTACTGGCTGGGGATAAAACTCATGGCTTAGAGTCATTTTATTTTAGGAATTGTATTACTTGCATAGTTATGATGTCAAGATTAATACAGACAAATATTTAACTATTTATATAGGATAAAGTTTGTATGCATAAAATACTATTTTAGAAAAAGTCCCACAATCCCTGTCTTAAAAAGCACACTAGGAAGTTTGGAAGAGAAGGGGAGGCCATGTTGAGGACAGTGAAGCTACAGTAGAGTGAGGAGTTAGCAGACCAGAGAACAGGTTTTATGAGTTAGGCACCATGCCCCTGTCTACTGCTTTTTGGCTGGGTGACCTTGGTAAGTCACTTAATCCTCCAATACTTCCATTTTTTCAGCTTACAAGGGACTCCCAACAATGAGGATGTCACAGGTGTGGAACAAGGATAAAATAAGCCAGGGCGGTCATAATGATTAACACCATTACTTTTATAATATTGGCAATAAAAATATATGACTACAACTTAGATGAATGTTACAGACAGTAAAGTTTATAGTTGTTGTTTTTTTAATTAAGAGGTCAATATAGATTGGAATAGTGGAGAATGGCCTTATGAAGAACATGAAATCTAACCTGGAACTTTCAGAAACCCAGGCTCATGAAATAATTAGAAATGAAATGAACCTAGAAATGATGTACCCTTAATGGACAGGGATAACTGATACGTGTATAGTGTTCACTGGGTGCTAAGCACTCCATAAGCACTTTATACCTTTATGAATCCAGTCTTTGCAACAAACCGTGTAGTGGGCACTGTGGCCTCCCGCTGTCAGATGAGAACATGGAGACGCAGAGAGGATAAATGGATTGCTTCTGGCCAATGCAGTGACCAAGTTGCATCAATTAATATCTGTTTTAAATATTAACGGATGCAACTTGAAGATCGGAATCTGGATTTTACACTTTAACCACGACCCTACACTGTCTTCGTTAGAGCTGTGTGCTAGAAAAGGTGGTCGGGCCAAACAGGTTTGCCAAAGTGACAAGTACTTAATACCCAAGTAATGACAGAAGTGGAATCTAATCTTTCTTGGTACCTACTGTTCAATACCTCTGTGTTAACTACATTCCGTTGTCTCTTTAAGATTAGTATGGTTGGATATGGAGACCAGGTGTTAATTGCTCTGAAGTGAGCATGAGGATTACCTGACCTCTGGTAGAAGCAGTGTTTGGAGATAGAGGTGTGCATTGGATAGTGCTAGAGAGGAAGGTTTAAAGGTTAAAATCAGTCAAGTTTTGTGACTCTGCAAAAGTCAAACAGATATATCTATATTTGGGTTCATTCCTAAGAATAAATGCCCCAGCCTAGAAATCCCTCAGTGTGAAAAATTAGCTCTCATGTTATTGAAGAAGAGAGAGTAGAGAGAACAAAAGGGCATAGCATATTTTTTGTAAAGGTATTTTAGCATATGGGCAAACTGTGGTAAATCATACTTAACACAGATATGAATTGATGCTTAATACATCAGACATAATTACGTCAGTGGAATCTAATGTGGCCATTCAAAGAAAGTACATTGGCCGAGAACTTGGGCATACAATGGAAGGGAAGGAGACCCACGCTTTATCTGACCTAATGTTTATCCCTGTGCACACTCTCCATTTACTCCTAGTAACTTCAGAGGGGCGGGGAGGATCATCACACCAGGCCTAGGATGTTTGTGCTCATGCAGTTGTTTTGCAGGTGGTATCCATGTGTTTCTACAAAGCTCCTCTTTTCTGTTTGCACACATGGAGGGCGAGCAAAGTACTCTTTTATCTTCATATTTTTTCTAGTTTCTTGGAACTGTCAGTTACAGAGGAGGTCTTGTCTAAATCCTCTCTGTCTGTTTCAGTGCTAATCTGAGCTGCTGAACGTATCAGCTGGCTACAGTATTGGGCACACCTAGTAGTCATCTTACACCTGGAGTTACAGGTAACACATTGGCAGAGCTCTGTGTTCTAAAGCACTAGGTTATATTGTGGACTATAAAATAAAAACAGAAATAGAAGAATGAAATCCATGTTACAGCCGCGTCTCCTACCGTGTGTTGTGTTGGTAAACCACTCAGGGGTTTGAAACAGTGCTGTTGGCCATCATGGTACATCATCCTCTTTGATCACAGAGTTACAGAGAAACGATTATTCCTGTATAACTTGTAAGTTATTTATGTTTTAAAAATAGATTTTATTGATTTTTTTACAGAGAGGAAGGGAGGGAGATAGAGAGTTAGAAACATCAATGCAAGAGAAATAGCAATCAGCTGCCTCCTGCACACTGCACTGGGTATGTGCCCACAACCAAGGTACATGCCCTTGACCGGAATCGAACCTGGGACCCTTGAGTGCAGGCCGATGCCCTATCCACTGAGCCAAACTGGTTAGGGCTGTAATCTGTAATTGATAACAGCCATGGTAATATCTGTGCATTGATACGGACATGCTGTTAACATCCAAAAATCTCAAGACTTTAAATTTAAATTTGTACTTTAGATTGACATAGAAGCAAATGCATAACTAGATCTCACTTATCTGTGCATCTAATGAACAAAATAAACTTATGAACAAAAAGGATCCAGAGACATTGAAATGTGCAACAGACTGCCATATTTCAGGGGAAAGGAGTGGGGGGGGGGGCGTGCAGGAAGAGATTAGTCAGTGGACTTGTATGCATAAATGCATAGCCCATGGAAAGACAATAATGCTGGGAAGGCCTGGGGAGGGGAAGGGAAGAATTCTTTAAAAAAAATATATTTTATTGATATTTTACAGAGAGGAAGGGAGAGAGATAGAGAGCTAGAAACATCCACGAGAGAGAAACATCGACCAGCTGCCTCTGGCACACCCCCAACCAGGGATGTGCCCGCAACCAATGTACATGCCCTTGACCGGAATCGAACCCGGGACCTTTCAGTCTGCGGGCCGACGCTCTACCACTGAGCCAAACCGGTTTCGGCAAGGAAAGAATTTATTAAACACTTTTATTAGTTCGTTATGAGGAGTTCCTATGATTCGATTTGCATTTTAATGTTACCACAAAATGCTCTCTGCCTAAGATAGATGTAAATTTTTTTTTATAACTTCAAATATCATTGCCTCCATGCTGCAACTTTCTATTTCCAATGACACCTGTACAACACTGCTGTCTAGTTATGCGCTGCACTTTATGTTTGATGGGGTAACCTAATTTCCCCTTATTTGCAGTTAGCAAGTTGAAGTAAAAAAATATATATATATACCTTGGAACGTTGCCAAGGCACGATTGCTGTGGAGCCAAATTTAGTAACTGGTGAGTGTCTTGGTTCCTCTGAGGCAGGGCCCGCCTGGTTCCTGGAGGAGCTGGATGATCCTACGATGGAGCTTTCCCTGTAAATGCAGTTTCAAGGATGCCCTTGTGGGACAGGGCAGGAGGGAAAAAAAGAAAGAAAGAAACAGACATCCTTTGAACTAGCAGCTAGATTGATTCATCCAAACTGTAATGCATAATTAAGATGTAAGGAGAATAGTCTACACATTTAAGAAACCCTTCTGGAATATTGTCAGTAGGAGGAAAATGGAGAACACGTCTGAGTTTACAAGTGTATATAACTAATGCATAATTGCATCATGCTTGATTTTATTTTTTATTTGCAGCTATTCTGACAATCATGTAATCCCTACATCATATCAACTAGGTCAGATATAATTGCAACTTCATTTGAATGTCTTGCTACGGTTTTGGCTGCAGTGTCTGGAAGTCAGATTTAACAGGTTGCATACCCATGGTTGACGTCCTTCTCAATAGCTGCTCATTGTAACAGACTGCGACGGCATACAATAATCTCTTAAACTCCTTATGAAACACAGTCCGACTTGGTTCATTTGCTATTCATAACTCCCACTGTTACGCCAACGAAAAATGGAAGATGTGTTCCTGTAAGAAGCAAGTGCATTTCCATCTAACAGATTACCCTTTAAAAAAAAAGGTTTATAAAGGAAGTAATTAATTAAACATGAGTATGTTAAGAAATCATAAAATTACTTTAAACATGCCAATATAATCCTAGAGCTCTTAGTTCTAATAAGTTTCCTTGGGACTGTGCCTTTTAGCTATGGGAATATGATATGTACACACCGATCATTTACATTGGCTTCCTATAACACACACAGGAAAATCAGTTCCTTATGTAATGTATCTGACATGGTATCTCTTGACTGTTTATTTCATGGCCTCGGTTAAGCCCCTCCAAGGTTGTCTTGGCTGGATTTCTTTGTCAGCGTTCAGCTTGTTTGCTTCTTGTTTTATTGGTGAAGGCTGGGCTTGTGTCAGAAGGGACTTTTTATACTTGGTCATTCTGATATGCTTGTGCTGACGATGTTTTTTGGTCAGTGTTTATTGTTAAGCAGTGACAGAATGGTCGGCTTGTAGCTGGCAGTATGTTGGTGGTATTGTATCGGTTTTAGGAAGCAAACACTGCAATTTAGTCATGAGTCTTACTTTTTAAGAAAGTCTCATGGATTTTCCTAAGAAATTTTGGCCAACATCAATAGTGTCTGCTGCATAAAGAATAGTGCACTTTTAAAAATGTTTCCACATAATAATGATGACTTTTCTCCCCCCTCTCTCCACAAAGGCTATTTTGGGATTAAAAATGTGGCTCTCAAATCATAGTGTTTTGTTTTACTTTTATATCTCATGCGTTTCCCTTTTCCATTGAGGGGATTTTCAATCTAATAGAGCTAGATGACTCATGACAAGCAAAATATTCTGGCTAAAAGTTTTTCTGTTAGAGCAGTGATTCCTCATGGAAACTGCTCTAAAGTACATTAAATTAAAGATTACAAGCCATTTAAAAAATTCATTATTGATTAAGGTATCACATATTTTTTCTCATCCCCCCATTCCCATCCTAAAACCCTCCTCACACATGTCCCCACCCCCCTGTTGTCCATGACCACTGACAGGCTTATATGCATGCATACAAGTCCTTTGGTTGATCTCTCCCCTTTACCCCCACCCTCCCCTGCCTTCCCTACCTTCCCTCTAAGGTTTGACAGTCTTTATCCATGCTTCCTTGTCTCTGGGTCTGTTTTTGCTCATCAGTTTATGTTGTTCATCATTTCCCCTAGATGAGTGAGATCATGTGATACTAGAAATACACTTATAAGAACCGAAAATGAGACAAGCAATAATGGTTATGCTGAGAGGCAAATGAGTCAGTCTGTAGTGAGTTTCTTTCTGGGCGAACAGTTCTTTTGAGTCCCAATTTCCATGTCAAACAGTTCCTTATGTGTACATGTCAGCCATGATATTTCAGATGTGGTTGGTGGACAAATGGTGGTGATGCAGGTCCGACCCACTCTGGTTTGGTCCTGGGTTACAAGCCATTTTTAAGGACAAATCTACACATTTATTTTTGGGAAGAAACTATAAAAATGTTATGCCAGATAGGTAGTTGGTTTCAATAAAATGTGTCTGCAGGATTTACCCTACCTTGTTTTAACAGCTATAACAATTGAGGCCAGGTGACAGATAATTTCTTTTTAAGAAGGTGTTTATTGTCAGGAAAATTTCAAAGTTTCCTTTGTAATTACTCTGTCTTTGTTATTTTGGCAGCATGTAAAGTTTTATTGGCATTTGCTGAAAGGCACTATTTTATTTTATTTTATTTTTTGCCTAGCCAGCTGGCTTTCCTTTTTTGGGCAAACTTTTCTAGCTCTGGTATTAAGAACATATTTTCAACTTTGATTGTCTACCAATGGCATCTTTTTGAACAAGGAGCCAAGAGGCTAATAATGTCTGAGTTGGCTCAACCTTGTCTTCAGTGGAGTGACCTGGAATGCTACAGGTGCGCGTCAGCCACGCAGATGTTGCTTCCTATTGATCCTAAGTGTCATTTTGGTGCTAAACTGGTCAACGTAAGACCATGCAAATTATAGGCTCTTTTTATATAACAGGATAGAAGAATAGGTATATTGACATGTTGAATCAGAAGTCAGGATTCACTAATTTGAAGAAAGTAGAATTTTTCAAGCAGTGCAGATTCACTAAATCAACACTGAACGATCCTATTTGGGAGTACATATTAAAACAAGTAAAGCCCAAACATTTGAAGAAATGGAGCACTAGGGTTTTGTTAGACTTGTGAGTGTGGTACGTAGATTTGGAGTTTTAGTTGTCCTGGAAGTGGTATTGACTCTGTAGGCCAAATATCAGCCGTTTCTCTATTTCTGGGCTTACTCAAAGACTTCACAGTCATGCTAATGCATTGAGCTGCAGTCTAAATTTCGAATTACACTGCTCTACTTCTGAAGATCACAGGAATAAGTAAGGTTAAGTATCTACATTACTTATTTCAAAGCTCATTGCTTTGAAAACAATACTGGAGAAAATGGTTATACTTTAATTTATAAAACCTTATTTATTTGCCCACTTGCTCTTGGTAACTGAACTTATACATCATAGGGACTGCTGGTCCTTCAGGTAATTATTTTTCCAAAGCGATGGCAGAATTGGCGTTCTTCTTTGGCAATGAAATATTATCTTGGTTTCGTCTTTTGCTTTGTATCTTGCTGTGGCCGATAGAGTAATTAATGTAAAGCTTTAGGTGGGAGCTCCTGTGTTTGAGATTCAAGAAAGAACGAAAATTAAAGGTCACATTTATCCTTTACCTCTTACCACTTAAATCTCTTTAGATGCTACCGTCTGCATGGACTCCTCTCTGTGGTCTATTATCTGCCTTCTCTCTCTCTCTCTCTCTCTCTCTCTCTCTCTCTCTCTCTCTCTGTGTGTGTGTGTGTGTGTGTGTGTGTGTGTGTGTGTGTGTGTGTCAGGGGATTTCAAATAATATTTTTACCACTTATTTTTCTGAACCGTTTGTTTGCGATCCGTACAGATGTGCAGAGAGGATAGAACTCTGGGGTTTGTTCTAGACCAGCCGTGGGCAAACTATGGCCCACAAAGCCGAAAGAGCAGAGGGTTCTCTTGCTCTCCCCTCCGCTTCTTCACCAGCAGCCCAAGATGAGAGTGCCAGCATGGTCAGGTTGCTTTTGTTCAGGCCCTCCAGTCCAGTTTAAGAACCCATTGTGGCCCTCCAGTCAAAAAGTTTGCCCACCCCTGTTCTAGACCATTGCAGGAGGCAGAGAAAGCCCACCTTCTGCACGTTCTAACTGTGGAAAGGACTGTCCATGGTGACACGGGAGCATGGACTGAGCACCTTGGTGTCTGGGTATTCTGGGAGCCCCCTTCACCCCCCCATCATAGCATTCCTCAGAACTTCTTTGAGTTAGACTGAGAAACACCGGATAGTGATGGGATTTTCCAGGCCCTCCTCAGCTGGGAATAATAATAGTTACTTTGAAGTCTTTCCCAAGGAGTGTTGTCCATTATTTGAAAGAAATTACAGAATCACTAGGCAGAGAAGTCATGTTTATTTTTGTCATTTTATAGAGCTACAAAGTCTATTTATATTAAAGCGGAGTGGAATGGCTTCTGCGGCGAAGGTGTTTTCCATGGTCATAAAAGTCACAAGTAGGCGATTTATGGGGGAGAGCCGTTTCTGAGAGGCGCAGGCCTGGGTGGGCATCTCCACTCAGAGCTTCATTTCGATCCCCTCGGTCTGCTTCCCACATCGCCGCAGCTTGCTCGGGGTTCAGGCCTGCCAGCTGGATACGCAGTACTGTATGTTTGGGCTCACTGTACAGAATCCGTTTCCAAAAAAACAGCCTCGTGCTGCTTCCCATCTACTGGACCAGTAGGGGTAGGGAGATCTGGTTGGAAGCCAATGCAAAAAAACCCACAAAACTGATTAGATTTTGGGTTGTTCGTACAGGAGGCCTTTCTCTCCCAGTTCTTAACCTTTTCCAGATGGAAGAACCAGTTTCCTCCCAGAGCACTTTCTCCTAGCAATTAGACGGTGAAGAGGAGGATCCTTTAGTACCACAAATGCTGACGTCCTATCCTAGGACGATTGGGCTTTAACATTGAGAGGCATGAATCAACAGATTCTGGACTTGGCTTTGAGTATTTTTCAATTAATGGTTCGTGTGATGCTTTTAAAATTAGGAAATAACTCTCTCTCGTTCTGCTTTTTTGTTTTGTTGATAATCACATTCCTGTCTGCCATCAGCTGGGGAGTAGGTGGTCCTGGAACACCTTTTATGGCGCCAAATGTTTTTAAATGTTAACCATATTGCATGCGCACCTTACTAATGTGCATTAGGTACCCTCCCTTCTTGAATACAGTAGCTTGTGCCTGATTTTGCTTTTTTCATGATGATTAAAGGCTCGTTATTGTAAACCTCAGCGCGACCACTGTTTGCTAAAGTGCAGTAATGTCCTCAGCTGTTACGGAGGGTTGTAGGGCTTAGCATGGCCTCAGAATGTTTTGCCCTCTAAATTCTTATATCATATCTTCCCTTCTTTCTCTTCTCTGACATACGTTGGCTGGTACTTAGATCCAGATATTACATTTTAGAGCTACTAGGAAAGATGGCTTACTCGAATGCCTTCCTTTTGTAGATTAGGGATGAGCGCCCAGAGAGGTTGCCATGGTCACACAGCTGGTTAGGGCTGGGGTAGGAACTGGGTAAAGGTTAATTTACTCCCAACCCAGTGGTCACTACCAGACAACACTGTTCACCTACACATTCTTCTCCTTGTGTAATTTTCTTTTAAATCCTCACCCGAGGATATTTTTCTATTGATGTTTTAGAGCAAGTGGAAGAGAGAGTGAAAGACAGAAATATTGATGTGAGAGAAATACATCGATTTGTTGCCTCCTGCACGAGATCTGACCAGGGCCTGGGCCAGGGAGGAGTCTGCAACCAACATACGCGCCCTTGACCTGTGTGGAACCCAGGACTCTTCAGTTTGCAAGCCGATGCTCGATCCACTGAGCCAAACAGGCTAGGGAAAATGTTTTGCCCTTAATGTGTAGTTGACATAAAGATAAATTGGGAGCAAGATGAAACACACACAGAAGTGAACTAACAGTTTGATGGATGAAGTCCTATTACCATCAGAACTCATTTTACGTCCTTGAGTCTCAGTTTACTTTTTGTGAAAGGACGTGGTTGGATTAATCATGGTAATAACTAACATTTACTGAGTTCTTACCATGTGCCAGGCACTCTTCTAAGTTCCGATGTGAATTATCTTATTTAATTCTCACACAAACCCCATGAGGAAGATCTGGGTGATAAGCCTCCTCTTGCATGGGAAAAACTCAGTCACAGCTGTGACCTGCCTTACCAGAAGTCTGTTAGCTAGCAAGTAGCTAAGTCAAGATTCGGTCTCCATGCTCTTGTCTACTTTCTTTTCTGGACGATCTGCCTGCTCTCTTTAGCTGTGAAGCCTAAAGATGCTGGGTTTGAGAGGTGACCAAGATCTAAATTTTTGAGCACTTACTACATACCTCATAATATTGTCTCATTTAATCCTATCAGGAGGCAGGGGCTTTCTCACCCTCAGTTTATAGATGAAACTGAAGCACAGGGAGAAGTTGAGTGGCTTGCCCAGTCTTATAGCTGGTGAGTGGCAGTAGGAAGATTAGAAACCAGGCCGATTTAAGTTCCTGCCAGCTTTGCCACTATGTATGCCTTGTTGCCCAAGAATGAGTACTCGAGTACCTGAGCCACACTGTAATGTGAGTTTGGGAACATTTATTTCTGCTGACTAGAGATTGTGTGTGTGTGTGTGTGTGTGTGTGTGTGTGTGTGTGTGTGTGTGTGTGTGTGTGTATGTGTGTGTGTACATACATAACCCCTGCTGCAAACATGCATGTTCGCATGTGGAAGCAGACTCCTAATGATTTCTTAGCTGTGTTAGGTGAGGGGTAGAAAACACTCATTCCAAGCATATACAAGAGAGAAGTGAATTTATTGCAGGAGATGATGAGGCATGAACTGGGGATGTAGGGACGAAGGCAAACAGGAGAACACAGGCGTGGCCAGAGGGTAGCTGAGCATGGACAGGGCTCAGCCAGCTGCTGCCTTGCTTTTTCAGTCTGGAACATGGACTCAGGGTTGCTGCATTTTGCTAGAGAAACCAGAAGTTTATAGGACCCCTGTGTTCCTGGTCCATTCTGTCCTTTGAAGGGGGGCATCGTGGGACTTTGCAGTGGAGAGAAAGGTGACTTGTTAAGTGTCCTTGTAAGAAATAACTGTCTCGTGGGGCTGTAATCAGAAGGCTTGACTCTGTGGACTGTGAGGAGCCCTGGCTTCTGATCTCAGTGTGCCCTCCGCACTGGCGTCCCAGCCTGTGGACATCTGATCCTGAAAGGGGCTGTGCCCAGTGGGCTCATCTCTGGGACTTTGGCCAGCTGCACCTCACTCCCCACGCCCCTCCATTCAGGCACGCCCCTGGCAAGCTGCTCAGGAGTCCCCGCATGGCGTGTGCAGCTGCTATTACTGGTAAGAATTTGGCACTAGAAAAAATAAAGGGTATCCTCTTCTGAGAAATGGCATGATTTCTTTAACACTCAGTTTTGGTTTCCAAACTGCCCAGGAAGTTCCTAACAGCAGCTGAGGAGTTACTTTCCAGAGCAAGGTGCAGGGTGGGTGGATGACTCCCTTCTTAATAACAGTAGCCTTTCCTTTCTGTCTTTTTAACCTCCAGGCTTTCGCTTTTGATTCCATTCGTACCAAGGTCTCTGAGTCCCTAACTCAGCCCCTAAAACTTGTTCACTCCTAATGTCCTCTTCAACACAGACATCAGAGGCTCACTACCAGGGCAGTCTCCCTTCCCTTCCCTTCCCTTGGCCATTAACTGCCTGTCATGTGTTGCCAGCCTGACATCAAAGGGCAACGAGGCGTGGTACTTACCCCAACTGATAACAGTCCTTTCAAAGCATTATTATATTCTAAATGCCCTACCTGCATAATATTGTTTAAGAAAAATAAATAAGTATCAACCTGTGGGGCCAGGGTCTGCATTTGTCTGGGGAATAGGATGGGCGGACGCATTTCCAGATGCTTCACATAATGGGAAATCGGGAAGACCTGGATCAGGGTAGCTGGCCTTCAACGTGTTTCGGTTTGCATTTTGATAGCAGCTTAGAAATGTTATCGCCTGTTTTGTCACAGACATAATTCACGTCTTTCTTCGGGCTCTGTAAACAAGAGAAATGGTTTAATGGCCCCATAAAGGCACTCTGCTGATGGCTGAGATTAGGCCCGCTAGTAATGGATGTTGGGTGTGTGCATGTGTGCGTGGCGTGTGTGTGTGCGGTGGGGGAGGGGAGGCCCGGGAGAGGTAAATGTACCGGAAAAGGACCCGCGAGAGGCCCTGGTAGACGCGGCAGCGGTGCGGTGCATGCTGCTCTTTGTGTGTCTTGGGAAGAGGCTGTGACACTCTTGTCCTTGTTTGTAAACAAGCCTTCCCCTCTGCTTCTGGAATCTAAGGGAGCAGCACTAATTGAGGTCATTGCTCTCCATTTATCACCTGAAACTGAAGTGATGGTAACTTGAAGTGAACGCCTTTCATCTAGAGAGTGTATTCCTAACAACATATATTTACATAGGAGGCTGCAAGCATTTTTCATGCCATGCTTGTATCTGGTCTTAAATAATCTAATTTATGTATACCATGTACTTTTTTTTTAGATCTTGTTACAGAGATTAAAAATAACCCCCCCACACACACACCCACAACTCACTGCTATAGCCAAGTGAAACTTTTTTATAAGCACTTCAGTGTCCACAGAGTGATTTGTTTTGACTTTCTTAGTTATAGTTGGTAGACAAGTGCAAAAAATTCTCCACATTATACATAACCATGTTCTAAGTACAGGCCCAGAAAATTCCTCAAAGCACATGCATTTGTAAGGTTGTAGAACCACAATATTGTGTATGTTTCTCATCATCGTTTTTTTTGTGTATATCCGCGTAAACTGGCTGGCTACGCAAGTCCACTCAGTAGCTTTTGAGAGTCAGAGTAAAGAGTTAATAAAGCACAATTAAATGTCCTCCGTTAGTGAATGTAGCTGTATCCGGTCATTAGCAGATGTTACTGTACCCTTCCTCCACTTCTGTGTTTTCTTCCTCCTTTTTCATCTAGACCACAACCTACAAGGATCAACAAAGTTTCTTCTACAAAGGGTCAGATAGTAAGTATTTTAGACATTGCTGGTCACAGAGTTTCTGTCACACGTACTCCACTGACACCCAAAGAGTCCAAGACTATCCTTAAACAAGAGGTTGGGCAATGTTCCAACAAAACTTCATTTACCAAGAAGGTGGGAAGCCAGATTTGGCCCCGAGCTGTAATTTGCCCACCTCCATTCTAGAACATTGTACAGTTAGACTATTCTAAAACAGAATTTTTAAGCAGACCAGACATCTCAATGTCAAAATCAGGAGACTTCCAGCAAGATTCTGTATTCCTAGCTAGATTTGCTTTAAAAAACAACAAACGAGCAAAACCTAGATTTGATTCAGAGACCTGGTTCTGTTTAGAGAAGCAGTTAAAAACGCGGTATGTTTCTCATCCCAGCATAATTGTTTTATACTCACAGAAATAGCTGCTCTATTTCAATTTTATGATGAGTTGAAAGCAGAGCGAAAGGTCAGCCCCGAGACGACTTATCATTGTAGTTACACCCCCTGTCCCCATCTAGAAGGGGACCGTCACTGGTGACATTTAGGTGTCAGAGTCCACGGGGAAGCTGTGGGTGCTGGTGAGCCACAAATTTCCTTCCGTGGAATCTGACTTTGTAAATGCCTTTGGTCACAGTGACAAATCGAAAGGAGGCCGAATGCCTAGAAGCAAGAACAAATGCTCTGAGAAGTTGTTTTCACTTAGATACAGGTGCCAAAGGTGTATTATTAAGGCCGTGTATACAGAAATATGCATTGCATAGATACAAACTAATCAAACGTAAAGTAGACTTGCCTCTCTGTTTATTAGAGAAAAATCTCTTTTTTAAAAAACACACACACACACACGCACACACACACACACACACACACACACACAAAACCCTAAGTAAAACTCTGAACTTCTGTGAGCTCTTGATGGTAAGACTGTATCGTTACATCTCTCTCTAGCTCCGTATTTACTTCCAGCCCCCTCTAGCACGTGGCGTAGTATCTGGGACTTAGCAAATGCATGGGTTAATGAAGAAAAGGATGGATAAAGAAACATCTGATTGATGTTATAGTGGTGTTCATGCGAGAAATAAATCATAAGGATGCTTATTTGAATTATATGCTAAGGGGTCAAGAGTTGCAGCCAAAAGCTCAGAGCTCTTAATTCTTAACTTGTTGTAAGTTCTAGGTCTTTGGTTTAACATGTAACTTAGTTTCTTAATGCTTTCAATGATATTTGCAAAATGGGGAGATGAAAATAAATATCCTTCTTGTTTTAAATGATGAGAATAAAATACAGCAGGTAAAGATTATTGAAAATGTTATAATACTATGTAAATTTGAGGGTTTTTTTTCTTTTTAAGGTGTCTTAGCCATTGCTTTCTATCACAATTTCAAACTCAACCACAGTTCATTAACTTAGACCTATTGTCTTTCTTAAATTTATAAGACATCATCCTCTTCACAATATACAGATAAATCGAGCCGTGCCGGGGTGGCTTAGTGGCTAAGCATAGACCCAGGAACCAAGAAGTCATGGGTTTGATTCCAGGTTAGAGCACATGCCCAGGTTGCAGGTTCAATTCCCAGTAGGGGGGCGTGTAGAAGGCAGCCCATCAGTGATGTTTCTCCATCATCAATCTTTCCATCTCTCTATCCCTCCCCCTCATTCTCTCTCTCTCTCTCAAAAAAAAAAAAATCAGTAAGAAATATAACCCAACATTTTCTTCATAGATTTCATCGTTTAGTCGTTGGGCTAACCATGAACCAGTCAGCGATAACAAACATGGCATGTTTTCATTCTAATGGTATGAAGAAATGCTCTTGTGCCATGTCTGTTTGAGAAATTACTTCGCTCTGGGCAAATTTAAAAAGACATGACCATCATCTGTCCTTTTAGGGGTTTAAATGTGATATAGCACAGGTCTCCCCTAAGCCAAAGATGTGGCCCTGTACCAGCGTCGCTGCGCTCGGGGAGGGCACCGGGCATGCCTCTGCTCCAGTGGAATGAGGGCAGGACGGTGCCTCCGTCCCAAAATATCAGCAGAAAAGGATGGGAGCAGGAGGATGCCTCATAGTGCATAACCCTAAAACCCAAACAGTCACTGATGTAACCAACAGTCTGCCATGAATACCCTGGCCCCAAGTGAACGTTTCCAATTAAGCAGTGGTAGGTCTGTTTTGGAAGGGCATTGTTAAAAGCCCTGGTATGTTGGAGCTCTTAGGCGTCGCCATTAGAAGAACAGTCATCACCAGTCAGCCTTAAGATGTGGTTTGAAAGGTCAAGCGGCCATCCACGGGGAACGCAGGATGCAGCTCCCTCGTGTTCTTTCTGCTTCTTTCTCCCCGGGCCAGAGAGGAGTTGGGGGCCATCCCAGTGTGCTTGGGAATGTGTTTGAGGGATGCCCGAGGAAGACAGCAGACTTCCCAGGTAAAGGAGCCGGACAGCCTGAAGTCAGGGACCCAGGCATCAGGGCGCGTCCTTTTGACCCGTCCCTTCTCTGCCGGTGGAATCAAGGAGTTAACTCGGTGGATGGGATGCACTTGAAGAGGAAGGAGAGGCCCGCTTTAATTAAGACGACCGGCAATGCAGATGCCGGGAGCTCTGTGTTCCAGACCCAGCACGGCCCGTACAGTAAAGCGGAATGAAACGTCTAGCAGCCTCGGCAGCAGGCTGGAGCCGTGTTCAGCGCAAGCTAATTTAATTAGTGTTGATCATGACTCCAGATGATGGTGATTTGATAAGGAATAATTTAGTACTTAACAGCCTTTTACATGCACCAACTCCATGTGGGAAGGTAAAGCAAATTGCACAAAATGAATGCGCTGCTTTGCCTTGTGCCCGTGCCAGTGAGCTGGAAAACTGCCTGTGAGCAGACGCTCCGGCTCTCGGGCCCGGGATGAAACACCCAACACGGACTCAGCCCAGCCCTCTCTCGTGCCAGTCTCCATCCTCCCCTTCTTGGAGAAGAAATAAGTCATATTTTTTTTTTTGTGGCATAGAATCTCCAGGCAGCAGGAAAGGGAACGTGAGGACAGTAGTAGCACGTGGTCCCTTGTGTAAAATGTTGAAGTTCTTTAGGGTGGCTTCTCTTTGTTTGCCTCACACGCAGCAATTAAAAAAAAAAAAAAAAGATCCTAGCCAACTCACATTCATTGGATTACTTCTTTTGGCTTCTGATGAGAAAAAAATAGAATCACAGTTCCAAGAGCCCATAATGATTAAGAGGCCCACACACGTTGACTGTGTTATCCAGCGGGTAGGGAAACCCTCACGTTCCGGAAGTAGAGGACCTGGGAGCATTCTTGAGGGTTGGCATCTACCGAGAAGGAAGATGTTGTTTTTGTTTGTGTTTAAGTCTTTTCACGCACTGGCCCCATTTCAATGCGGCTCACACTGGATCCAGGTGGTGCCAAGCAGCACAGCGGATTTGAAATGAATCCAGTCATGACAATCACCTAGAAATTTGGTCCCATACAGAAGCCTGGTCTATATCCCAGTCTCGGTGAATGAGAACTTCTGGGAGTGGTATATTCGTTTGCTAGGGCTGCCGTAACAAGCTTCCTTAAACTGGGCGGCTTCAACAATGCACATGTATTGTTTCAGAGTTCTAGAGGCCAGGAGTCTGAGGTGAAGGTGTGGGCAGGGCTCTGGGTGCTGTGACAGTCTGTTCTGTACCTTTCTCCCAGCTTGTGGTGGTTTGCCCGCAATCTTTGGCATTGGATCTGATCTCTACCTTCTTCTTAACATGGTGTTCTCCTGTGGGTGTCTCTGTATTCTAATCCCCCCCTTTTGTGAGAACATGAATCATATTGGATTAGATCCCACCCTGATGATCTCACCTTCATGTATCTACTGAATAAGGGCGCAGGGGAGGTACTAGGGTTAGGACTTCATTATATAAATTTTATAACAGGGAGTCTGGAAATCTTTGTTTTGCGTCGTTTTCTTTTCTTTCTTTCTTTTTTTTTTTAAGTTATCTGGGTAATTAGATTGTTAGCCAGGTTTGGGATTCTGAGTTTATGTATCAACTTGCCTCTGATAACATTTAAGTAGGGCTGGGGACATCCTTATGTCTTTTCTTCTAAAGTCATTTCAGGAGTGCCTGAAAGCTTCTGAAAGCTCTAGAGCTCAAGTCAGATATGGGATGATCACCACCAGGATGCTTCTAGTTTGATACTATTGGATGCTCCTGTCAGGTTAGCGGCCACTCCTGATGGTGCCCAAACTCGTCATTCCTCCCGTTCCCTGTCAGGAATTATGTCTCCTCTCCAGTTGAAGCGCATTCTCAGATGTCTGCTGAAACAGGAAGCCAGCTGCGTTGGAATAATTTCATTTGTATAGCATTGCTTGATGCCCTTCACATTTTTTAAGCTTTCTGTTGAGCTATGCATTTATTGTAATTTTGCAGATGTATGTTATCAAATAAGCACCATGCAGAGCAAGATCTAAAATGTTTCCAGCACTGTAACAGGATACCAGTGCCCTTTCCATTCTCATGTCTATTTTTTTCTTTATCTTTTTACCAGTTTTCCATGTATGCTAAAACTTTAGTTGTCTGATAGGATCTCTAATAGATACATTTAATGTTTCATCTGAAAGGATAAAAATATGTAGTGGTAAGGATTGTTTTTAAAGCTATGATTTCCTTTAAATATACATGTCTTCTAGCCTTCATATTTTAGGTGATCTTTGTATTTGTATACAACATTAATGAATATAAGCATCACCATATATTGCCATATGAAGAAGGAGAAAACACGCGATATAGAATAATTGTCTTATGGTTGATTACAAATGACAAATAACTGTCACGTATTTTTCACATTTCATCCTAACAATTCTGACAAGTAGATAGGCAGGTATTTTATCTCTATTTTACAGATGAGCACTGCCTTCAAAGATGTGGAGATTTTTGTCCAAATGATCACTGGTTTCCAGTGGACCTGCACCTAAATTTCCTTTCTCATACTTGCCATTCTATTAAGCCATTACTACTGATGGGTTTGAGATAGTTTCCTCTCAATAACGCTTAAAATTATGTTTCAGTCTTCAGTGAATTCTTTTGCATTTTTTTTAATGTTCCAATCTTCCGTTTTAATCCTTGGAAACCTTCCTGAAACGTTTTTCAAAATATACTTTCTGAAAGCAGAGTTTTTAAAATTAATATCAGCCAAGCAAATTACAAGGGAGTCCCTTAAAGTAAGGAGAGTTCAAGCATGGATTCTGTTAGACAGTAAACAGAAAAGCAGGATACGGAGACTCTCCAGAACCTTCTTCGGTGAAATTAATGAAATGTGATTTTTTTCTTTTCTAAGGCAGTTAATATGTAACGTTAGTGACATTTTAACCAAGAGAAGTAGAGCGGGTTAATACTCTTAATTCTTAACTGCATTTCATTTTTGTTGGTATTTTTTGTGTGTTTTTGTTGTTGTTGTTTTCTAGTGGCTTTTCATGGCCTACCACTGAAAATCAAGAAAGAACCCCACAGTCCGTGTTCAGAACTCGGCTCTGCCTGCAGTCAAGAGCACCCCTTTAAATTCAGCTATGGAGAGAAGTGCCTGTACAATGTCAGGTAAGGCCATCAGGTGTCTAGGATGGCAGTTCTTATCAACACAAAAAGTCCAGAATCCAATATAAAATCTCAAGTCAACTTTTATGAGTCGGATCTTCAGCATACAATGAGGTAATGTGCTTAGAAGAACACCAAAAAGCCAATTACCATCCAGTCCCACACTTTTAGAATAATTTTAAAAGCAATCATTTTTCACGCACATAATTGGTTGCTTTTCCTACGCAGTGATGTATCCTGGGTGGGAAAGGAGGGTCTTACTTGGCCTAAGCAGCTGTTGAAAGTTATTAGAAAGAATGCATTATGCACTTTAGATAGAGTTTGTAGGGGGGGAAAAAAGAGAAACATTTGGCATGTCTCAGCAGTACATTAGTTGTCTGACAGGCCTTGCAGATGATCTATAAGATGCGTTTATGGACAATTGTAATAAACTTAGGATTTTATAAGGCTTAGCAGAGGCTATTATCTATTAAAAAGGCAGTTTTTCCTTCTGATGATAATAAAGGGTGGAGCAATAAAAGTACATTGTTCATTTGTTAGAAAATTTGATAACATACATGTTCATTAAAAACCCTTCACTGTAAATTGCATTCTGCTACTTTTCATATCGGCCCCTAATTGCATAAGGAAGAAGTTGGCTCTGTGTATTGAGTATTATCACTCTCAATTATAGTGGAAACTTGGTTCTTAAAAGGAGTTAGGCTGGAAACTTCAGAAATGATTATAAATACTTGCCACTTTGTAAGTTAGGTGGATTCAAGTTCATAATACATTATGATCTAAACGGATCTTACATTTTTCTTATATGTTTACTACTTATACTCTATACCAGGATATACAAGAGTCAAGAAACCTAGATTTGTGTAATCTCTCAGCAGCTGACCAATGCTTACATATTCTATTACCGTTCATTCCTGCACACTCAAACTCATCGTTGGTATCTGCTTTTCTAGGAGGGTTACCAGAGCCTGAAATTACGAGCCAGTTCAATTAAAACTACAAAGCTGTTATAAAAAAGATATCCTGTGGATGCTAACTATTAAAGGATACCCGGTTTAGATAAAACAATTTTGATCCGAGTTTCATTTTATACTGTTTCTAGTGTTTCTATTTTCTCAAGAGTGTTATGTATTCACAACATAATTAACATATTGAAGAATGTTTAATTAATGAGCCAAAGATACAGAATTGTTATTGAGTTTCAGCATTGATTAGAAGTGTGTATGAAACAACCACTGCTTTATATGGTATATCTAATATCCATAAATCAACAATAAAGGAATTGCCTGAATATTTTGAGGTTCTTCCTGGGACCAGTAATTACCACAGGAATCTACGGATTAAATGCTGGTACTTCCTTCTACTTACAAACTGTAAATATAACATTTCATGGGGGGAAATGTAATATCCTAGAACAAAAGGATATTTCATCTTTTTTTTAAAAACCCGGGAAAGAGTTAGGTGAACTGTTTTATAGAAGTAGATTCTCATTTAGAAATATTGGTAAAGAAAAAAAGTTGAACTGAACATAATGAGTACCATTAGCTGTACTTAAAGGCAAGAACAGACTTAAACACCATATACTACTTCATTCCTGTAAAGCATTCTTACATTCAGATGTCATTCTCTTGTATAGATGGAGCACAGAACAAACTATTACATTAGTCAAAGCAAAAATAAATATTTTTGTTTTAAAATAAAAATATGTATTGATGAATTCTTTATATGTTACAAGGGAATACAGTGTTTTAACCTGGTAATATCTTCTTAATTTGGAAATATAAGTAAAATTTGTTTTTAGTAAAATATCTTTTAGATCACAAATATTAATTAGTTCACATCCTTGAAAGGCATACATAGGACAATCAGCTGAAATTCTTAAACAAGCTCACTCATTTTATTCCCTTGCAAATGTTTAGAAGTTAGATTATAACAATAGGATGTTATCCTTAAGAACATCATTTTGTTCTTATACTCCAAGAAAGTTTAAATATATCAGAGAGATTTTAATTTGCTCTATTAATCTTTATTATCCCATATGAGGAAGTTAATAGCAAGCATCATTTATTTTATATAAAAAATGAAAATAAGGCCAAAGCATTGCCTTCTTAAAATTTTACCACAAATGAAGTCAAGCCAGGTATGATCTCCATCTTATTAAACTGATGTTCTTGTTCTGAGATCTAATGTAATATAGAAGAATCATAATATCAGGGTAATTTAATGAAGTAGAAAAGATCTATGAAACTTGCTCCAGGAGACGTATCAAGAAGGGATGGAAATTATGCCAGTGCTTTCATAGATAGTGCTTTTCCTCATACTAAGTTGTTTGTCTATATGTTAAAAAACATACATTTTATATGTATGCTGTTACTAATTTATTACTTATTCTATTTTCTGTTAAAGCATGTGCCAGTTTTAAAGATTACATGTTCTAGAATTGCAAACACCAAAAGACATGAAATTCTAACTTCCTTATGACTTAAGCCTACAATATTTTGTTGTTTCCTTAGATTAGAATTTAGAAAAAAATTTTCTCCAAAGAACTGAATATTCTCTTTTTTCCTTATGCCGTGGGTAGTGCCTATGATCAGAAGCCACAAGTGGGAATGAGGCCCTCCAACCCCCCAACGCCATCCAGCACTCCAGTGTCCCCACTACATCATGCATCTCCAAACTCAACTCACACTCCGAAGCCTGACCACGCCTTCCCAGCTCACCTCCCTCCGTCACAGTCCATGCAAGACAGCAGATACCCCATGGATCACAGGTATATTGCAAATTCTGTGTTTGTCAAAATTGTTTTTAGTATTCGTGGAAGAGCTTCTGTTGCCAATTCCTAAGACCTATAGTAGATTGAGGGTGAACATATTAATTTTGTGCATCTGGGCAAAATATTTTTAGGAAGCGCTTGCCCTCTCTATAGTTATAATTGGTGAAGAAGGTCACTTATAAAGAGTCCTTGTATAAACATTTAAATTTGTTGCTAAAATGGAAAATTAATGTATGTACTGACATTTGAACACCTCCCCTTTGCTTTGCCTGAATTAAATTGCTTCACTCACACTTTAAATCAGATCATGTTTTTTTTTTTTTTTTTAATGAGCATATGTGTGTACTTGTTCTATAAAGTTAGGAGACTAATTTTAGTAGGTGGCTTATGGAATTAGGTTCTTTACCTTAGTTTGAATAGTATAACTGTACACAGTTTTGCAGAGCTGAACTTATTTGATTAAAATCATTTTCCATACCTTCCATGTTATGAATATTTAATGCTAGTAGACGTACGACCCTGGACACTGAGAATATAAAGTTAAAGAGATAGAGGTCAAATTAGTATTACTTAGAAAGGAGCAACGTAAGGACCAGAGCATGAAACTAGGAAGAAAGCTGTGGTAGATTATTCCTGACTCCTAGAGATGAGTAAGTTTACATTTGAATAAAATGTTAGGAGATTTTAGAGGTCTTAATACAGCTTAAAACACCAGTGGATTATGTACCTCATTTTTCCTTTTCCTTCTACTTTGTACTTGTATAGAACCAGTGGTATGCTGGTAAATATTGAACAACAGGCTCTATGGGAGAAAACCCAAAAGACCTGATTTGTGGGCGTTTGATATAAATATTCCCCTATGGCTGACCGCAAGCTACCAATGTGACAACTTTGAATGTAGAATTGGAAAGAGAGGTGCAGTAGCACTCCATTTCATACTGTTTCTACCATATAGATGCTATCGTCATTACCTCAAGGACAAAATTAATAGTAACACTATTAATGAGGTAATGATAGGGTTTGAGTATTAATAGCCTCTGTTTGTAATATAATTTTTTAAATATATAAATTTATATAATTTACTTCTTAATGGCTGTCTTTAACAATTGACTTAACAGAATTTACACCAACTCAGTCTCACATTCAGTCCAACTCTGTTGGTGTGAAGGGCTAAGATGAAAGCATTCTTTCCGACGTGAATCTAAGCTGCATCACGTCTACCTTCCTTTCCATCAGAAGCCCTCTCTTGCTTTAGTTACCAAATACTCCCAGGGATCTTTGCGTTCACACCCAGTAGACTTGAGACTTGAGACCTCATCATCGTGCAATGGTATGCGCATCTGTGTAAACAGTTTGGTAAACGCAGATGAAAGAAACCCCATGGCAGGGTGGGCCATTCAACAGATGCACATTGTGCAGGGCTCAGAGGGGGAAAGAGTGAACGAAAGCAGAAGACAGTGTATCTTGTCCACTTCTGATGACCTCCCAGAGTTCTTCTTACCTGACGCTCTCACTCTTCTAAAGGGTGCCAGGGTGCTGGGTTGTAGCGTCGGCTCTTGGTGCAGAACAGCTATTTCCATGGGAAGGCGGCTGGCGAACAAGCAGTGTGCCTGTTTTTAGGTGACCTAACTTGAAATGCTGTAGCCAAATCCCATTTGAGCTTCTCTACTTGAAGTCAAGGAGCTGAGACTGAGAACAGCCGGTCCGGAACTACCAGAGGGAAGCTCAGGGTCTTTTCCCACTGCCCCCCATCGTGCGCCGAGGACAGTACCAGCTGGCCCAGCCCAGGAAAATCTCTGAAGCCGTATGTTTCTGGGGAGGATTTCTCGGAGGGCTCGAGCCAACAAATGACAGTCCCTCAGTTATAAATGGCAACTTTTCTCTGGGAACAGATCCTTTCCCCAAATAGCCCCCTCCAGCCTGGGCACCTCGCCTCATCGGGGCTGCCCCCTGCCTTCCTGCCACGGCTCACTGGGCTCCTCAGGTCAGCCCCTTGGCTCTTCCTTCTGAACCCGCTGCGAAGGAGCCTGGTCTCCCCTCTCACTCTTTCCCACCCTTTGAGACTGTGCTCCTTTACCCAAGAGGCCATCGCCAGGCTGCCCTTACCCGTTAAGCCTCTTCCAGAAGCTTCTTGAGTCACCCTCTTTTTAGGGTAGGTCAGCTGCTCCTAAGAATGGCTTGTCAACGTAAGAAACATCCAAACCTGCGAAGCATCTTGGTGCGTGTGAGCCACACTGTCCACAATTGCCAGGAAGTGAAATCTCTGAGATAATGCTTGGAGAGTGGCAGTTTTTACACCTAATTTTATACATTGCAATCAAAAGAGATGATGCGAGTGGGTTACGTGAAATCCACGGGTGATAGACTAGGGAGGTGGGAGAATGCAAAGCAGGGGTGGGGGTGGAGGAGAACTCTGGGATTGGCTGAAAAGTCAAATGATAGTACATATTTTGTATAGATGGGTATAGGATAGTTAAGTCAACAATGAACAGGATAAAACAAAGGTAATTTATGGCCTCTGCCCTGTGAGATCTAGAAAAGGGTAGTTAGCCTGACATTCCCAAGGCATGTCATCATAGATGCAAAGGACAATAGACACGCTTAGTTGAGGTAAAGATTGACATTTGTCAGGGAAGATACCAACTGATGACATAACTACCCACCATAACTGCTTTTAGTTAAAAAAAAAAAAGTTTTAATTTCAAGCCACCCTTTGTGGTTACTTTAGGTCTCTGGGTTTGCAAGTCCTCCAGGCAGACCTTCCTGAGCTAGCCAATTAGCATGTGGCCTGTGTACAGCACTAACTGGTGGCTCCCTATGAAGCAGGTGTGTGACAGGAGACGTGGTCCTCAGAATGTACCGACTGGAGTCAGGTTCATTCCTAGAAATAAATGGCTTGATTCCTTACAAAGCTTTTAGTACACGTGTCATTAACTTCCTGTCCATGCTTTCTGCGTGAGCTGGGTTCTTGTTTTAACTTCAAGTGAAAATTTTCTGATTCACTCCTTGACAGTGCTTAATGATCATTTCTGTGTTGTGTTTTTGTTTTATTTGTTATTAATGAAATAAGCAGGGAAAGGGAAATGGGTGCACTGCTAGCCAGTCTCGCTGTTTTTGCAATATCGGAGTTTATTTTCTGTGGGTGTAGGTGGGATTCTGGTACTTACCAGGGCAGCTGAGGAGACTCGAGTTAAATCACAGGGTTCAGGCCTCTTAGATATGCTAAAGCAACTGCTTTGCAATTCTTCAGCTTTTACCTTATTTTCATTTAACGTTACCAAATTAAATGTTAACTTTCCAAATTAGTCTCTCAAATGCTTTTAGTGGAGTGAGGGGGGAAGAAGGGAGCTATTTAATAGGCTTCTATTTGCTCATAGTAATGTGGGGTAGGTTATTTTTAAGCACTCCTGGGCATTTTTAGAGCACTTTTAAATCTTTAATTAATCCACATCTTTGTGGTGGGTCAATGATATTATGGATGATAAACACGGAACCCACCGAGCACAAGACTAGCCAACTGTTATAGAGTTTAGCAAGCAGGAAGGGGCAGAGACTCACTCTCGGCCTCCTGCAAAGACCTCCAAACTTCTTCAGGGCCTTACCAGCACAGCCAGTCCTGTGTCTATGCAGTGCACCATGCTATTTCCGTCTTTGGAGCTCTGCTGTATATCGTATGCTTATTTTGGTCAACTTGAGATTTCATTAGAAGCTATTAGAAGCCAATGTGTTGTGTTACTGTTTGGTATTAAAGAGAGGTGGTCTTTTAACAATAAGCTTGGTATAGTCTCTACATGGTCTAGTTTTACTTATCAGTAGAATATAGCGCTCTTTAGGACATTGTTGAAGATACAAGAGCCCTGCCCACTTGAGAAGAGAGTCATTCCTCTCTTGCTTCCTCAGTCACTGATGGAGGAGGAAGGAAAACCAGGAGGTACCTTTTTGTTTGGTTGCTTTTGTTTGTTTGTGGATTAGTTAGGTAACATAATTAAAAGGTAAAGGATATAGTTTGAGATCAGATTCTTTCAAATTTTCCCATCTCCCTCCACCCCCATTATATAATTATTTGAGGCCCTCTTAATATGAAAAAATTTGTTAAATGATCCAATTGATTTAAGATTGGGTGTTTTTACTCTAAGGGAATGTATTTTCTCAAAGTAACGAACTGTTCTAGGCTTACTCAAAGCACACCTTTAACGCATAGTATTGGACCAAAATGCTGCTGCTAGTGACTAATTAGCATGGGAGCACCTGTCCTATTAAAATTAAAACGCACAGTGCTACTGACCCCGGAAAGCGAAATGAAGTAATTATGAAACATTTATGCCTCAGATCAGTTGGTATCCTCTTCATGATACAGTTAAGAGACCGTGCCATTATTTTAAAGAGTATCCCTTGTTATTGTTTTATTTGAAACATGCTCTCTCATTTCCCAGGTTTCGCCGCCAGCTTTCCGAACCCTGTAATTCCTTTCCTCCTCTGCCAACAATGCCACGGGAAGGACGTCCTATGTACCAACGGCAGATGTCTGAGCCCAACATCCCCTTCCCACCTCAAGGCTTTAAGCAGGAGTACCACGACCCAGTGTATGAACACAGCACCATGGTTGGTGGCGCGCCCAGCCAAAGCTTCCCCCCACCTCTGATGATTAAACAGGAACCCAGAGATTTTGCATATGATTCAGGTAGGCCCATGTTTTAAGTTACACTTAAGACATATTTTCAATCTGGCTGGCTCCTTTGAGTAGTGTTGGCACCGGACTGGATGGCTCCTGACTACTTTTTTTTTTTTGCGTGGGATCTTTCTGATGTTACCACCTCTTTGAATCTCTCTATGTGAAGGATGGGGCAAGCAAGCCATTTTGTCACGAACTGATGGTTGAAGTAGTGTCTAGATATGAAACCAGTACAAAGAAGAGTACAATTTATAAAATTAGACACACCCTCAGCCCAAGAGTGTCAATAGCCTTGTAATTCTTTTCTGGATTCTGGGATTTTTTTCTATTTGCTACTAAAGGACTATCTAATTAAAAGTGTTTACAGAGAGTAATGTTCCGCATTGGGTCACTTATTGCATATAGCTATTTGTTTGTTTGTTTTTCCTTGTGGCAAGATTCCAAGGATCCAGAATGAAAGATTCTTACATGCTAGGAGAAGAATACAGATGTTTGGTTTATTCAGAGAGCTTAGCTTTAGTCTTCCTGAAGTAGAAAGACCCTACCAAGTACTATATCAAGATGGAAAAGGGGGTTTTCCTAAAAATAAGGAGTTTTTAAATCTTTTGCAGATGTTACCACAAATTTGACCTTGAGAATTTAGAAGAATTACTTAATTCAGTTGTGTGTAGTTTCTCCTCAAAATCAGGACATCTGCTTTTCAGACATCTCAGGAACTTTTTTTAAAAAAAAGTATGAAATAAAGGCTAATGCTTATATGAAGGGCACCCTGAATTTTCAAGACATTATTAACATTGAAACTGTGGTCATTAAGTAGTTGTGGACTTGGAAATGTTTGAAAACAAAATAATTTCCTTTTGTTGGTATGCTAAATTATGAAAGGAACTATTGCTTCTCTAGGAATAATTGCTGAGGTTTTCTATCAGTTCTATTCAAGGAAAGAACATTGTGTCTGAGTTTCCAACTTGCATAAAACCACTTGCTTTGTTATAAACTACCTTAAAAGCTTGGCAAGAGGGAGCCCTATAACTGAGACTCTAGCCCTGGCTTCTGGCCACCCTTCCTCATTGGTCAAGAAATTCAAAAGAAACTTAAAAAGGAGAACTGCCCACTCAGAGGCCATGCCTCCATTTCTGGGCGGAGCACCAGCTACCCAAGACCCATGAATTCTCTGCCCATCCAGCCCTCCCAGGCCTAGTTTTCTGAAGGCAGAGCACACTGCTCCTGTGAGTACCCCTAAGTCTAAGGAGGCGGCCAAAAGGCAGCTGTTTGTAGGAGGATGAAGATGGAGCTTGGGTTAACCCCTATGCTTACATGTGAGGCCCCATGTTTTTGCAACGTGTGGTTGAGGAATAGGAAGAGAAGCAAGAAGTGGGGTGAGTTGGGGGTCTTAAGACTGGAAGCTAGCTCCAAATCATCCTATTCTAGGACTAATCTTAGAAATTTTCCCAAGTTTCAGGTTTAACCTAGCTTTCCAGGTCATAATGGTGGTATATTTTCAAGGAATGAAAGTAGATAAATACACTTAATTATCAGTTTATTTGGTTCAGCTATATTTTTTTTAAAAATTAAACATATGGTGGGAAGGTTTTTATTTGAATTCTTGCCCAGACCTTATGATTTGGAGACTATCCTGAAATGTAACATAATGTGTTCAGTTTAGAACCTTCATTTGTCCATGCGTTATGTCCATAATTAAGAACTCTGCAATACACTGGACTTTATTGCAGATAGGATTCATTTTTCTCTATAAATTTCAGATCCTGCTAACTGATGTTATCTTGATTCCAAATGATATTTTAATTTGCTGCATAATGTTTGAATTCACCATGGTTTCAAGAAAATTTATGTGGAAATCACATAAAATAGCACAAATAATTCGTTCAAAAGCACTTGTAGAGCATAACATTGAAAAAGTTTCTTTGTGTGTTGTAGAAATGTGTGTTGTTGTTTTGTTGTTGTTGTTTGTTTGTTTTTTGTTTTGTTTTTTAATAATCCCAGCAAGGTTAACACTGAAACAATTTTCTTGATATTGTGGAGATTATACTAGTATATAGTATCTGTAACATGGTGTTGAGAAGATGTAAACCAAACAAGGAAGCAATTTAAATAATCCAAGGAGGGCAAAAATAGGAGCTGGTGCTGTAAGATTTAATTGCATAATATGAACTTCAGAGTTAGTCACACTGCCTGACTCTCACAGCACAGGTTTAGTCACTTATAATATAAAAAGCATAGTTATTGCCTTAGTTCACATTGTTATACTAAATAAAATACCATCAATTGTAAAGCTTACACAACAGACATCTATTTCTCAGAGTTCTGCAGGCTGGGAAGTGCAAGGTCAAGGTGCCAGCAGATTTGGATCCTGGTGAGGACCCTCTTCTTGGCTTGCAGATGGCCGCTTTCTCACTGTGTCCTCACATGGCAAAGAGAGACAGTGAGGGAGCTCTGGTCTTCCTTCCTCTTCTTGTAAGGACACCAGTCCCACCATGGGCACCTTCCCTGAAGAGCCACTGTAACTAATTCCCTTCCAATGGCCACGCCTCAAAATACTACCATGGGGCAATATGTCTTCAACAGTGGATTTGTGAGGACATAATGATTCAGTCCATAACAGTATCCAATTTTAAAGAAACCTAGGGTATCTCTTGTAAGTAGACCATATACCTTGTAAATTACAGGTACAATATTTGCTTAATATTTGAGAAACAGTTAATTTAGGTTACTTTCTCCCCTCGAAATTACATTTCAAATTGCTAAACTACAACACCTTTGAATTCTAATTTCAACATTGCCAATAGGATACAGTTGTATTTTGCTTGAAGCATTGACTAGCAAGGTTATATCTTTTGGATATGCTCTAAAAAAGAACTGTAGCAGCAGTGTAACCGGAGCTTATGAAAAATTAATCAGTGGGAATCAAAGTATTCTACTGGCTATGAAATTGCTGCAAGTAAGTTGACACATCTGTATATATCATACATTATAGTCAATAAGTATGATTTCCAGATATTTGCTTCGTTGTCAGTAGTTATTTCATCCTGGCAGAGAACACATTCAATGACCTTTATAGGAAGTCTAACATATTTATCACTGAACCACTGATTTCTTGGTTCCCTTATTGATGGTGAACACGTACATTAGAAAACATTTTATGTAATTTACAAACAATGTAAAAAATGTTTCATAGTCAATTTACTCAGGATCTCTGGTCAAAGGATATCTTTTCAGAAAGCCTCTAGAACTCTTTATTGCTTAATTCAATTTTACATCAATGTTGTGAATATAAAGTAAGCTTTCCAAGTGGGAAGGCTGCATGATTATACTTCTAATAAAGCCTGACATTAATTATGACATGGGAAATGGAAGGTCTATTAGTTATAATTGTAATTACAGGAATGCAATTTCAACTGCAGAGTATTTAAGCTAAAAAAATGCACAATAGTAGAGTAGAAATTTTTATTCAGGAGAGAAGAGAAAATCTTGGAGCAGAAGACACTGAGGGGATAAGCAATTGATAGTTAGGGCCAATTTGGTGAACCAGTACAATGGGATCATTATTATATTGATTTAAAATCTAAATAGTCTGATTACATCTCTTACTGTTTTCCTTCTCTTGATCTCTATTTGAATGATGCTGCATGAAGCAATTACAAGCTTATAGTTGGTTGGTTGTTGATTTTTTTTTTTTTTTTTTTTTTTTCTGAATCGTACATGATTTTCTCTTTCTTCCTCTATGGCCAGATAGTGGAATATACATTGAGTGTCTCCTTTGGCATGCCTTATGCAGTACCCATTTTCATAGAATTAGAGTTATTTTCCCATCTTTGTGCTTATCTATGAGACTTTGCTGGTTCGAATACCCACTGAGACAGATATTTTAGATTATCCCATCAAGAGTTGTTTTAGTTGATTGTGTTTTTTGTTTGTTTGTTTCATTTTTTATTCTTTTGTTAAGCTTTTAAGTACTTTTAAGGGGTGATAGGCAGATGAAGCTAAAGTTTCATGACTGGGAGGCATCTTCCTTGCTAATTAGAGTTATAACCTAAGAGCTGGGTTGAAGACGTGGAAGGAGGATTCTCAGAGACATGCAGAAGGTTGCTGAAATGAGAAGGCAGAGGAAAGTACATAGCTTGAGTTCAGGGGAGGAGGATGAAGTAGAGGGTGGGGAAAATGTTGACATATGCCTCCAGAAGAGACATTTTTAAGTGTGCTTTCGGGCCACTCCTGCTGGCACTGGTGAGGTCTTCTTTCATTTTGAAGGCATGTTAACATTTATGTGATGGCAAATGTTGTCAGCACTATTTCAAACTGGGAAATTGACACAAGCAGTCATTTCATAGAATTATAAATACTTAACACTCATGAGCTTGTGGAGATCACCTCATTCGTATTCCTTCTCCATGTCCCAGCTGAGCCTCTCATATGTCCAAGGCTCATCTGAGGTCACTGTCATCAGAAATTACACTGGTGATTTCTGAAACAGCCAAAATTAGAACCAAGGCTTTCTTATTCTTAGTTTAGTGCAAGTATATCTTTCTATGTAATTGTCCAAAATAAACACTTTAATCCATAATTAGCTACATATATCATTGACTCTTTTTTTCTTATTTTTGGGCTAAATATGTTTCTATGAGGCTTAAGGCTCTACATTGTCCAGGTAAATAGAAGTGTTTGTATTATGACCAGACGTATGCTTTTTCTAATCTGGAGGTGTATATTTCATATTAGTAGTCCTGAAATTTGTCCTGTTAGGTGTTCACTGATATGAGATAAGAAAATATAGGACCTCAGATGATATTTAGGCCTAGAATACATTCTATTTCTTTCTTTTTTAAAAAATTTGCACAAGAGTTGAGATTACTAAGGAAGTGACTTTTTCTAATTGTTCTTCTGGAAAAGTCTGAATTAATAATTAGAAGGAAAAGTGGCAAATGAATAGCATGCAGATCTAAAATTCTGTGATGAAATGAACTTTGAGTTTGTCTGAGCCTTCTATTGGACTTCAGTCTTTAAGTTTGATGGCTTAAAATTTAAACTAGAGCAGTCCTTTTCAAACATTTGTCAGCAAATCTATTTTTTTCCACCAGAAAGCTTAACAGGGGGTGCAGTATATAAAACAAAAGTAAAGAACTCTTACATTTGGAAAAATAAGATGGGCCATTCCTACTCCCCATTTAAAAATTAATTTATTCTTCACCACTGTGTCTGGTACTCACATAGGCCCACGCTGGCACTTTGGTCAAGAGAGTTAAATAGCCACGGCTTTCTCGAGTGGCAGGAGAGGACATTTTTGTAAATGCCATTCTGTGTTTTGCTGTGTTGGTGGGTACTCATCTTAGGCATATATATATATATATATATATATATATATATATATATATATCCTGTTTCCCCGAAAATAAGACAGTGTCTTAATTTTTCTCCCAAAGATGTGCTAGGTCTTATTTTCAGAGGATGTCTTATTTTTCCATGAAGAAGAATACAGTACACATTTATTGTTAAATGAAAATAAAGGAAATTTATTACCTGTATACGGTACGGTAGTACGGTAGTTGTCAACACAAACCAGACAAACTGTGAATCCTGGGGGCCTTATTTTCGGGGGATGCCTTATATTTCACTCAGAAGGAAACCTGTAAGTAGGTCTTATTTTCAGAGGATGTCTTATTTCGGGGAAACACGGTAGTAGGGAGAGTGGGGAAATAATTTCTAATGTTGCTTCTAGTAAGCATTGCCTGGGATTCTCCTTATAGGGTTTATAATATGGTTGAAAGTGAAGGTTTTAGGATGTGATCAGCGAATGAGAGAGCAAGAAGAACATGTGATTTATTTCCTGCAGCCACATAGGAATAGGAATAAGTAGTGCTTTATGTGTTTGGGGATGATTTATTAGGGCCTCACTCATATGACTCAGCTTGCACAAATTTAAAACATACAACAACATTCAGACGCCTGAATTCACCCAGTAGTTAATCTCTAAACTATTATGATATAGTTACTACTATTACTATGTAATAGCTCAGAAATTCTGTCATCAGGGTATATTATGTTTAAAGACGATTTCTACTTACTAATTGATGAAGAGATATAGTGTAGGCAAATTATATATTTTTCTACTATATTTTCTTACATCCTTTCCGAACAATGGAGTTATATGTGCATAACCAACCACAAATATTGTTCAAGCAGTGCAAGGAATGTCGTGACTACAAAAGGCAACTGTTAAAAAATGCTAATTAAAGCCAGATGGAACAAAGGGAGTAGAAGTAAAGGCTGCCAATATTTATTTTGAATGTCCAGGTCTGCAATAACTGATGGCTTTTCCGTTTCAAAAGGGAAGGCCCCAATAATTGATAATTATAATTTTTAAAAGTACGAAATATTACATTTGAAAACATCTGCCTTATCATTCTTTACCACATATCTTCGAACTGCCTCATAAAGTAAATCCCTAAGAGAATACTGAGGTTTTTCTTAAGCCTTGAGAAGAGAATAGCATTTGGGAATCACTCATTCAATGTATGTTCACTCCTTAGTGGTCTTGCCCAGTTCCATACCTCCTCTGGGTACTAGAGTCGCAGACTCCTTACCATCTCTCCCCCTGGCTGGGTCAAGCAATTTAATTTTGAACAAAAGCAAATGATGGTAACTTTGTGCCCTGCCATTTTATTTACCAGATATTAGAAATTGGAAGATGAAGGTTAAATTTTCATAGCACCATTGTAGACAGTCTTTCATAGGTTTACAACCAAAAATACAGGCATTTTTTTCATGTTTCTCTTCATTCCCTTTGCTGTGGGCATGGTAAAGCCCCCATGAGACACCATGTAGACAGAGATACACACTGGGATTTTTCCTGCATCTGTTTTCCCATAAGGCTTCAGGTCCCTGGAAGAGAAGCAGGTTCTTTCCTTTGTAGTCAAGGATCAAGTTACAGATGGCTGATAAAACTTATCACATGTGTAACAGGGTTCAGTATAGGACTCACTCTTCACAAATCATTCCCATAATTGCTCAGAAATAACATTTTCCCTCTTCAAAACTCTAAATATCAAGTAATTTCTGAGACAGGAATGGTTATGTTCCCGTGAACTGTGGCTTTTTGTACCTGGTATGTAGCATTCCCAAACGCTGAGTCCCGGGCCCTGCTTCCTTAAATCACTGAGCTTCATTTGCTTATGGACACGTTTTCTCCTGAAATCTGGCCGCTCATTTCTCTCTCTCCTAACTTCAAAACTGTTGCTTCAAGAAAGCCAAAGGGAGGATCACGTGGGGATTAAAAGGAATTGATCCTTCAGAAAATGTTAACATCTTATCTATTTCTCTAACATCTAAAGATATTTTTCTTTTACTCAGCCAGTGATTTGTGGACTAGCGGATTACTTAATCTCTGATTTTTAGGAGCTTCAGTTGTAAAAAGTGATAGCGATGTCTTCCTAATTGATTTTATTATGATAATAGAGGCCATGGGTTGGCCTTAACAATTTAACTTTTGTTTTTAGCGTATCTCATACGGGTTTTCCTTTTTCTTTTCTTTTCTTTTCTTTTTTTGAGTTAAAATAGCAGATATCCCCAAATAGTACTCTGGTCTACTATATTCGTTTTTTCCCCCCTAAGAAATATTTAAATATGCTCTAAATCTACAGTTACAGTAAGTGGCATTGGCTAGTGATTTGATTTGAGAATTGAGACCACGGTCTGGATTTACTCTTTATGCATTAACACAGGTCAAATGGACAGGGGCTGCATTTTAAGTCCGTAATGGAAGGCTGAGGGCTGTCTTAAACCAATCACATCAGTTTTACCCATGACGGATTGATCCCTAGGGGCAGAGCCCTGTAAGCATTTCCCCAACATGAATGGACTCCATAGAGCCTGGAGTTTCATTCATAAAATGGAGACTGAAAGGAAACACACACTCGCTGGCTCCCTTTCTCTGGAATGTTCATTTATACAGAGCTGAAGGGTGTAGTGTTCCATCAGCTGCTGCTTTTGCCAGTTGACTGGGAGCAATGATTAATGCTCATTGGCCCGGCCTGCATGTAACCCGACACTATTTATGGCCTTGCAGGGTTCCTAATGTATAGTGAATGAGAAGACAACATTCTCAAATCAGAAACATAAACAGGAACTGGTGGGTCTGAATTCCATTCAAATATGTCATTTCAGCCGCTCCGTGTTTGTCTAACTTGGATTTTACAGGCAGGAAAGGGGGAAGGGGGACGGGGGGCGGGCTAATCTGCTTGTGAGTTGTGCTGGCTTGAAAAAAAAGGGGATTAGAAGAGAGAAGGGAGTGTACTTTATAGTGTGAGAATTTTAGTTTCTTTTTAAAGAAAACAAGCAGGATGCTTAGGCCCGGAACTGTTTATTGCTCATGGATCAAATGAGCATACAGCTATTTTTTTTTATGTGCAAGTAAGATTTGAAATTAAATAAAACAGTTTAAGGGTGCATTTTTGGATCTTTTCCTGTGTGTGTGTGTGTGTGTGTGTGTATGTGTGTGTGTGTGTGTGTGTGTGTGTGTGTGTGAGAGAGAGAGAGAGAGAGAGAGAGAGAGAGAGAGAGAGAGAGAGAGAGAGAGTGTTGAATGTGAGCAGGAGTGGAGAGATAAATATTGTTTATTTTTTTTAAAAGGATATATTTCAGATTTAGAAAATTGTTACAGAATAGCCTACGCTTAAAACTATTTCTCTACTTGAGTTAACTACTTAATAGTTTAGAGAAAAAGGGAGATTTTATTTAATAACATACTTTAACCTTACATATGGAAACCTTAAATTTTTTCAAGAAAATTTTGTTAAATAGATGATACTGTTTTTGTCATGTGTTGTTTGCTTGTATGTGAATTTTCCAGTTAATTGTTTCTAATTCTGGAAGACTTGATACATATAAAGACACATGTGAAAAACAAACAAAACAAAACCGAAAGACTGACAAGCATGTGTTATTGTGATTTGTTTACTATTCTCTCATCCTCTCAAATTTGGAAAAGTCTCTCTGAATGCTCCATTCAGCGGGCCGGCACCTTTATACTGCCTTAGCCACATGTTTTTGTTATTCTTAGCATTAAAAAAAAATAAAACCACCCACTTTGAATGACACTGGCGATATTCTACTGAGCCCTGGGCATGCCGTCTGTTTACCGGGTCCCAGTGAGCATGTTTGTTACCTCTTTTGTCCCCAGTGTCCTTACTTATGAAAAGGACCAAAAAACTCTCCTACTTTTCTGTTTCTGTAAGGATTAAATATGATTATGTTTGTAAAGTCACTACTATAGTGTTAGAGAGAGAGAGGCAATAATAAAGGATTTCTGTTATGATTTATTTCAATTTCTAGAGAGATCCTCAGACTGCTAATCCTTGAATAAGATGCCATTCTTATGTTAATATTTACAAACACATTTGGGGGCGGGGGCTACAGGAGATAAGACAAAAGAGGAGACATATTCTTAAAGTAAAAATAATCATTGTGCAAGGCAAACAAGATCTTGTACTACTATGCTAGTTCCGATAGTGAAGCAATCCTACTGAACTTGTAGGAAGCAAGTAGAATAAATCTTCTGAATACTGTGATGCTCCAAAGAGAGCAAAGAGTGAGAAGACAGAACAATCCATGATGTAGTTGCTTCAAATCATGTAGATTCTAGAATAGTGGTTCTCAACCTTTCTAATGCCACGGCCCTTTAATACAGTTCCTCATGTCGTGGTGACCCCCCCAACCATAAAATTATTTTTATTGCTAATTCATAACTGTAATTTTGCTATGTTATGAATCGTAATGTAAATATCTGTGTTTTCCGATGGTCTCAGGTGACCCTGCTAGTGGTTCTCAACATGTGGGTCACGACAGATATTAAGCTGTAGAGTTTAATACCATTGGAAAACACAGTTATTTACATTACGTTTCATTAACAGTAGCAAAATTACAGTTAAAAGTAGCAACAAAAATAATTTTATGGTTGGGGATCACCACAATGTAATGAACTGTATTAAAGGGTCGCAGCATCAGAAAGGTTGAGAACTACTGTTCTAGAAGGTGAACAATTTAGTATTAAACTCAACATTAAAACTTTCTTCTCTCTAACTTTTTTGTGTGGCCTGTTTTGGCAGCTCATGGGATCTTTCCTCATATTTTATTTGAAACTCTTATTAATTCTCAATAGCTAATAAATAGTCAGAGTTACAGTCTTGCTTATGTTTCCTACCACTTCAACTTTATTTTTAGCTCTAACTTAATAAAACCTTCACAAGCATGTCAAACTTGTAAAACTGTGAGCCTATTAGATCATATAAACTATTCTTATTTGAATCTGGCCATTATTTGGATAGGAAACTAGATGCTTACAAAAACTTGTGGGTTTGTAAGTAAAATTCTACACTTATTTCACATTAGGTAATCTTGAAGTTTTTAAAGGCATCTGAATTCCAGATAACTGCATTCCTTTTCCTTCTTTTTTTTTAGATTTTGCAAAAGCTATTCTAGACATACAAAGACTATTGTAGTTCTCTTACTGATCTCTAGTCTATCAGTGATAGAGTCAGTATGTGCGAACTGTGGTGGAAGCGATATCTCTGCAGATTTTACATATCTGTATTCACAGTTTACTGAAAATCCTAATGAGAACCAGCCCATCTAAGTGTGAATGAGGTAATACTATATTCATCATTCTCTGGAGATCTCAGCCCACTCCAACTTTTTGGCTTCTGCCCATGAGATAAACTATTATATTCACATAATGCCATTGTGACTGACAACACATAGGTCTCATAAAATTTGACTTTTTTTGGTGTCACACTTGTTTTATTTCTCCAGAAAATCCAGACGTATAATACTGGGCCTTATTTGTAGGGTTATTTTTATTTAAGTTGGATTTTTATAATAGAGGGATAATATGCTATATCAAATTACCTCCCATTAGCATTCTTTTCAGGAAATATTATAAAATAAAATCCTCTTGGTTAGCTACATGAAATCTACTCATGTGGCAAGTTGAAATGCAGGGTAAAAGGATGCTTGTTATACCAGAATGGCTATGAATACATTTCATTGAAACTTATCTTCATAAAGCTCATGTTATTTATGTACTCTGGAAAACCTTTGCATTTTGAACATTAAACAGTGGGATTACCAGGAAATGAGAAAAACAAAACTGTGAAGTATAAAGTTTAATAAATAAAACTTCAGCAAATTATGCCATAATGCTCATCTTGAATGAGATTAGTATCATTAATTAGTTCTAGGTGCAACTTAATATTCTTTAGATAATAGATAATATGTTTTTGAAAAACTTGGCAAAGCTCCTATACATCAAAATACACACACACACACACACACACACACACACACACACACACACGTACACATGCATATACAGTCATTTTTCACCACGTACCCAATCATTTAGGTATATGTCAACACACACATTTTGGCTCTGGGCATTTAATGTGCAAAATCAATATCTAAACAAAAGTTTAGATATTGATTTTGTCACCTCCTGAAAGAGTTAGTCAAGTGTATACTGCATCTATCATTGCTTTTCACACACATACGAAAGCAAAGTCTCATTAAAATACACTACACTTATTCCTGTTTTGCTGGAGTTTCTCATTTACTCTCACAGACTTACTCTTAAGTTATCACACTGATTATTGCTACAGGAATGTAAGTAGAAATACCAAATGAAAGAGGTGTTTTTCTCCCTTGTTCTGAGTTTACACTCGGGAGTATTTCCAGGTTTGTATAATAAGAAATTTCAACAGATTACAGGCATATCTTGGGTGGTTGTGACAACTATTTTCTCTCTGATCTGGCCTGATTTGCTCCTAGAAACTTGAAGCAAACCATGCCCTGAAGGGAATCCTTCATTCTGAACTACTGGATGGCAAATCAGAACAGTACCTAACAATAATACATGTGCAAATTCAGTACTACACACTGTGGTCAAATACTTGGGACAGCTTCCCAAGTCAGTATTATGTTTCCCAATACAGCCCTAAAATGCAAGTCAAGAGACAGAGAAAACAAGTTTTTCGTTTCATACCTGCACATCTGAATTTAAAGAGGATTTTAACAAAGTCACTACAGATGAATAAGGAAAACTGGCCGTTTGGAGTGTTAGTTTACTATCCTTCTTGATTTCCCCTCCCCTGACGAGTACATTCAAATGACGGCAGTGTTTTTCTGCTTTGAATGTTTGTAGCATGTTAGATCAGCTTTCATCACCATGAACTCACCAGTGACAAATTACAGGCAATTTAGTTTCTGCAAGCTGATTTGGCCCAGTACTAATGCCATGTTGTCGAGCTTTTTGATACATAAGTTTGAAAGTAATAAAAAAACAAAACACCCTTTGTCGTAAGTAAATTTGCATAATTCAGTTTACAGATTGAATTGAAAACTTTAAAACCAAAGTTATTTAGTACCCCATATCAAGAGGTATTTCTATAAACAGAAGCTCAAAAGAGGTTCCTCCTAATAGTTTTCAAATATAATGGGAATTCTCACCCAAACCTTATAAATAACAAATCTATAGCGAATTTATAATCAAACTATTTTAAATATTATAGGTTACTAGATACATTTGTGAAGACTATTACAGAATAAGTACACTAATAAAGAACAAGCCAACTATCTTAATAGGTAGATGATTTAAGCTTAGCAAATTAAGATATTAAATAATGTTGATACTAATTCTAGTTTCAGGTACTGTAGCTCACTCAGTTTACATACTTGTGAGGTTCACTTAAAAATCGGTTCTTTCAATAGTAATAAGTACTGTATACTGATTCATCGCCATTTGCAGATATTGGATGAAATGTTGCCCAAAACTTTCCCATATGATCTTCCCAAAAATTCTTTGGTGATATCACTGTTATTCCCATTTTACAGATGTAGAGGTTGAGAGTCAGGCATCCTAAAGAACTAACAAAATGTGGTGCTGCCGAAACCAGTTTGGCTCAGTGGATAGAGCTTCAGTCTGCGGACTGAAAGGTCCCAGGTTCGATTCCGGTCAAGGGCATGTACATTGGTTGCGGGCACATCCCCGATGGGGGGTGTGCAGGAGGCAGCTGGTCGGTGATCTCTCTCATCCATGTTTCTAGCTCTCTATCCCTCTCCCTTCCTTTCTGTGAAAAATCAATAAAAATATTTTTTAAAAAAGAAAAGAAAAATGTGGTAGTACCCTGAAAAGATTCAAAACCAGTTCTATTAGATGACAAGGTACATCTTTGTAATCGCTGTGCTGTCCTAATTTTAAAAGTATAATCTATGGACAGGGACAGTATGAAAAAAATGCTGTCATCTTAACATTTGTACATAGCTTAAACGACAGCTCATTATTATTGCCGAGTTTTGTAACTCTTATTTTGTAGAAAAGCACACACGACTGCATATGCAATGCCTCTTTTCCCTGCCATGAAACATTTGCCTTTGAAGTCACCGCTTAGCTAGTTGAGATCTTAGATGAGCATTTAGCAGAAGTTAAAATGTAATGCCAAACTTCATTGGCTGGATTTTTTATTAGATAAGGTAGAAATGAAAGCAGCAGGCAATTTAATTAGCAGTAATTTTTCTGGGCAAGTCATTACTTTGATGAACTTCAGAGCAATGTTTATGGCTCCTAATTAACCATGTTAGTCATTTGATTGAATAATCACTTTGGAAATGTTTCTACAATTTGATTAGAGTCTGACCTACTCTGACAGTCATAAATTAACTGATATCACTTTAGGATAACATGACTTTAGTTACTTTAGGGGAATAAACTCCTCTTAGCTTTTTCGGGCTTCCCTGGACCAGATAAAGAACGCCGATTTCAAAGACAGATTGGGTTTAAACAGTGCTAGCCAAGTGTCTGAATTTTAGGAGCTAGATGCTAATTTTACTCACTCTAGGGTATAATAAATAGTATTGAGGACTGACAAAAACACAATTATATTCTCAGATGATTTTTTTTTCTAAATGGCCATTCAGTGCTGTTTTACCACCACCTTAGAAATTAGACCACGAGTTGGGTCTTTTGAAATGTAACGGAGGTTCTGGCATTAGCTTTATTATGTCATTAATTTATTATATTTTAAATCAGAATACTTTAAATATCAAAGATTAATAAATATTACAGAGTAAGAACAACAGAATCAAGAAAGAAGCATTGGACAGACAGACCATTCAACCTCAGAAGGAAGGCAGGGAGGAGGGAGTAAGAGATCCACCAAAGCCGAAACCGGTTTGGCTCAGTGGTAGAGCATTGGTCTGCTGACTAAAAGGTCCCAGGTTCGATTCCGGTCAAGGGCATATATATTGGCTGTGGGCACATCCCCAGTGGGGGGGGGGGTGAGGGTGGTGCAAAGGCAGCTGGTTGATGTTTCTCTCTCATGGATGTTTCTAGCTCTCTATCTCTCCCTCTCTGTAAAATATCAATAAAATATATTTTTTTTAAGAAAAGAGAGATCCACCAAAGAGCTTATAATCATGCATATGTGCATAACCATGGACACAGACAATAGAGGGGTGAGGTCATGTCCTGGGGGTGGGAACAGGTCAATGGGGGCAGGGAGGAGTCATATGTAATACTTTAAACAACAAAGAATTTTTTAAAAAAGAAAGCAGCCAATTCAGTAGATAGATTTTCAGCGAAATTTTCTCTCAAATACTATCTTTGATGTTGTGTCTAGTTGTCAAGGATTAGGATTATTTTGTATTATTTTAGAGCACTTGCATAGGATGTCCCTTCAACTTTGAGTAGTAGTTTTCTTAGAAATGCTTGTTTTTTCTCTCTCCCTCTCTTTTCCCCTGCTGGGGAATGAGGACTACATGTAGTCACACACTTACGTGTAATAGAGTTTGCCTATATGTTTTCCTCCAGCCGCCGCCAGAGCCAGCCAGCTGCTGCAGCCGCCCCGCTCCAGCTGGGCAGCGTCAGGAAAAGTATTTTGTGGCCGGGTGTCAACATTGGTAGGACAAAATGCTTGCCTCTACGCAGCTGCTGAGCTGACGGCAGCGTCTCTCACACCATCCCTTCCAGGCCCAGCTTCTTGGAGGGACTTTATACCTGGCCATAAATCAAAATAACATTAAAAATTACATCCAGGCACCACTGGTTAAAACGTCGGGGTCAAATGTGCTGCTAAATCTGGCAACCCAGAAGGTCAACTCCATCGCCACCCTGTTGTAAATCTGATAGCAGGGAAGGAGGTTAGCTCTCTTTTGTAGGATCAGAGTTGTATACCATGTCATACCATATGTAAAGAAGGCATGGTGTCATACGATGTTTGATAAGGAATTTCTGGCTGTTTCCAACCTGTAAGCTATTGATTCCTACATGCTTGTATATGTTTCTAGAGGCACGATGCACGAAATTCATGCAAGGAGCTCTACCCCCATTGCCGTGGTGGCCCCTCTGCCTCGGCCCCTGCTGCCTTGGCTTCCTCCGGAAGGATGCCCAGTCTAATTAGCATATTATGCTTTTATTATTATAGGTTGCTATGATGGGTTGCCATTAAAATAGATTTTATTGAGACCATATACAATAAACTTTTTTTTTCTGTTGGCGGGGGGTGGGGCCTTATATTTTGGTTGCCATTCATCACCACAATGGTTTAAAAATGAATCGGATAGGCTTTAAAAATGGAACATTCCAGGCCAATGATGACATTTGGGCCACATGGTGCTACTTATCTATCAGATGAAAGTCTATAGATGAGTAGTTAAAAGGAGATATGGTCTTTAGATTCTAATTTAAATGTTCTTTATGACTTGCTGGATGAGGTGCTTATTGCAAGTGGTAGAAAAGAGAACCTATTATTAAATTAAACAAGAGGCCCAGTGCACAAAATTTATACATGGGAGGGGGGGAAGTTCCTCAGTGCATCCTGCACCCTCTCACAATCCGGGACCGCTGGCTCCTAAATGCCCACCTGCCTGCCTGCCTGATTGCCCCTTACCACTCTGCCTGATCGCTCCTACACCCTCTGCCTGCCTGCCTGATCACCCCTAAACTCTCTGCCTGTCTGCCTGATTGTCCGGCCTAATCACCCCTAAATGCCCTCCTCTGCTGGCCTGATTACCCCTAAATGCCTCCGCCACCGTGGCTTTGTCCAGAAGGCGGACCAGACAACCAGAGGATGCCAATCGACCCAGTCTAATTAGCATATTACTCTTTTGTTAGTATAGATAACACACTTTTTGTGTGCATTTTCTAAATTTACTTTTGTATATGTTGCTTTTAAAAAAACTTTAGTAATGCATACAGATGATAGAATTAATTTGATCACATATATGTATACCTTCTTATAAAAACTATATATATAATGCAGCATTGGGCTCAGGTTTGTGAAAACTGAAACTTAAAAAATTTGGAGAATCTCTTTACTTTACAAGAAGAGGAAAAGAAAATGACACTGCATATACAAACATTAGGTTTAGGGGTCAGAAGACAATTGGAAGTACAGGGTCCTACAGTTTAAACCACACTAGTTTCACCTGAATATCCCCCCCCCCCCGGTTATGTAAGTGAACTTCTATATTCAGAATCAAAGAACTTGGGACTGTAATAGCGTTTAGGTAACATCTGACCCAACCCTTTATTTTATAGAAATACAAGCAAAAAATGGTGTGTCTATCATACCAGGCTTAATTAGTGGTAAATGAAGGACCTGGAATTTTAATCTGCCTCATAATCCACATGTTTTTCCTTTTCTCCCTATCTAAGCTATTTAGCATCTGAAATACATAGTATGATTCAAGTTTAACCATTAATCGTGTTTGGTGATGAGTTAACTTGGTCACATAAGGAAGGCTTCACTCTTTGGGTAATAATAGTGTTTTCTATTAAATTTTTTGGATTTCTGTGTTATAGCTGCATTAGTTTTGAATATGACATGTGTGCTCAACAAAGTGAAAAGCCAGCCATACTTTTATCTGGGGAGAAAAAATAGCAATCACCTTAAAGGGATGGAATAATTTTAAGAGATGTAGCTATTTCATCTTGTCACAGTAATTTCTCTCCAGTGCTCATGAAATAAGCTATGAATGAATTCTGTTGATTTTTGCTTTGAGCTATGAATGAATTCTGTTGATTTTTGCTTTGACCGCCATGGGATATATACATTTATTCCATAAAGAGCCTGAAATTTATTTTAATTCCCAGCACTGTTTCAACAACACCATGGCATTTGTGTGGGGACTTGCAGGGAGAGCCAGTCTTTAGCAAGACTGATGTGGATAAGACTCTGAATCCCCATATGTGTTCTAGGGAATTGGTTCAACGTGCGTCTCCCATTTCTTGCGGGTGTGGCCTGCCTGAAATGTTCACTGTGTTGACAAGTTCCCCTCATGGAGGCTCGTGTCCATTCCTGTTCCTTTCTTATCCGCACTGTGTCCGCTGATAGCCGCAGGTTTCGGCTCCAGGCTTCTCCCTGACCCATGCTGTTTCCTCTTGCAGAAGTGCCTAGCTGCCACTCCATCTACATGAGGCAAGAAGGCTTCCTGGCTCACCCCAGCAGAACAGAAGTTAAGTTTTCCATTATTGACGTTCCTGGCAAGTACCTGTCACAATCATCAGACGTCCCAAGGACGCAGTCACTTAATTAGTCCTCATGTTTTACGGGCAAAATAACTGAGGTTCCCTAAACCATTACTTTTCAACTTTACCTTTTTAAAGTAGAAGAATGATGTTTTTTTTCAGGTCATGATATCCTGCGTTTGGTTGTGAACATGAGTCATGTGCGTATAAACAGCCGAAATGTGGATTTCTGTGTTCCTTTTTTTGCCAATAACCACATCCTTTTTAAAAGAACATGTGCTTTATAGATTACCCCGCCTTGCTGCTCTCTGCCGAAATGCATCTTCGAGGAATTTTCAGTGTTGCTTTACAGACCTACGTCAATCTTTTAAACATAAAAAACAGCATTTACTTTTAAAAATCTGGGATTTTACATTTTTTGGACAAGTTATTAAGAACAGAAGTTCACATAAGAGGAGTAGAGTATTCATTGTGGATATGTTTATGGTAACCATGGTGGGAAAAGCTTTGATCCAAAGGACTTTGACATTGGCCACGGAAAGAATAAATATGATTTTATCTGGATGTTATTCATGTTAAAATATTTATAGAAATAGGTGTGTGGTTCTTGATGGAAACAATACATGTATTTTCAGTGACAAAATGCATGTGTATCCTGCTAGATTTGGTCTAGTATTGATTGTTTAATATACAGTATATTAGTAGAAGTAAATTCCTGTGTTTAAAAGATAGTTTAATGAGCTAGCAAATCCAAAATATTTGAGAACAAAAGTCTGCACAAATGCGATGAAATTATTGTTGCTACTGTTGTTAATCTTATGTATCCACAATAGAGACTAATGCATTTTACAAACAAAACCATGACTATGTGACATTTCCTCCTGGTGATTAAATATAACAATTAAATAAAGGTCCACAGTTAAGAATATTTGGAAGACAAAATGATTGTGAAAAGCTGTCACTTTATTTTGATCTTTTTTTGTGTGTGGATTTATATAGCAAAAAAGAAAAATCTAAAACATTTTATTTAACTACCTTGGCTATTAAAGATGAAAACACGAAGAGACTAGCCTAGGTATTTCACCAAGGAAGGAAATATCTAGTCCTTAGGACTAGTTCATTAGGGCAATAATGCAAAGCAAATATCAGTAATTTATTTGGACTCCCCTGTCGTTTCATTGAATAACAAACTTGAAAGAACATGGGAAAGAAGATGCTATGTTATAAACCCTAGGTTTCCCAGTGTTCATGTGAACTCCATGCTCGGCCTAGCAATAACATCAATAGCTAATTCTCATATGTCACTGTGTGTTATACACTAGTCTAAAACTTGTATATTTTAAATCAGTTAATCCTCTCAACATACCTAAAATGTAGGTGGTTTATTATTCTCATTTTATAGATGGGGAAACTAAGGCACAGGAGTTAAATAATGTGCCCAAGGTCACAGAGCTGAAAAATAGCAGTCAGTTTCTACCTCACTTCCGGTGTTCATGGTTCTCTTTTACTGTACGTTGTTTGTCAGCTTCATTTCTGTCATGACTAAATGTATGTCATTTCCCCCCACAGGCTGTATGTTTGAAAAGGGCCCCAGGCAGTTCTATGATGATACCTGCGTTGTCCCCGAGAAATTCGATGGTAGGTTTCTCACTGTAATTCAAATTTTGCTTTTTGTAGTGGAGGGAAGTCTACAGATCACTCTAGTGTCTCTTGCAAACAGTCAACGTGCCCACGTAAAGGTTTCTGGGCGCGTCATTTATGGTGCACTCAATTCTTGCTAAACGTTTACCTTTTATAAGTTCTCTTTCCTGTGTCCATTAAGAAGCTTTTCTCTTTCGTCCCATAAGAGATCTCATCCTCAGAGACATAGCCAGGCTGCTCTCTTGCTAAGCTCTGTGTGGAGTCAGAGGGGGCTTTCCATTGCCCCACTGAGCACATGCAGCTTGTGGTTGGAGATTTATTGAAAGCTGCTCCCGTAATTAACAAAGCAGAACGGAAAGCACGCTACTGTGGATGCGCCGATGACTAATGCGGCCTCTTTCCTTTTATTGCTCATGGAAAGATGCATTATGGAACACAGGACCCGCATAGCTGCCCATTGAGTTAGTGATTGCTAGTCCTTTCTGGTTTTTTTTTTGTTTGTTTTTTTTCTGGGAAGATGTTCATTCCTAGTGGCATTACTTTGTGATTGCTTGAAAGGGAGTTGGGAAAGCATTACCTTTTTAAAAAATATATATTTTATTGGTTTTTTACAGAGAGGAAGAGAAAGGGATAGAGAGTTAGAAACACCAATGAGAGAGAATCATTGATCAGCTGCTTCTTTATATATATATATATAATTGATTTTTAACAGAGAGGAAGAGGGAGGGATAGAGAGTTGGAAACATCGACGAGAGAGTATCATCGATCAGCTGCCTCTTGCACACCCGTTACTGGGGATGTGCCTACACCAGAGGTACATGCCCTTGACCGGAATTGAACCTGGGACCTTTCAGTCCGCAGACGGAGGCTCTATCCACTGAGCCAAACTGGTTTTGGCAGCATTACCTTTTTAACACCATTCACTGCTGCCAGGAGAAGGTTCCAGATGTTAGAAAGGAGTGCCAGTGAGATAGAATCTTCTTTTCTTGACAAAGGTGGCAGAAGTGAGGCATTTAGACTAGGGAGCTTGGGTAAAAGTTGAACACAGTTAATTGACTTAGTGGTTCTTCGCAGTGGTCTCCATGTTTCCTGCTTGGGTTGTTCAACAGGAAACGAGCAGGGGCCGTCCGATTAGCTGATTGCACAAACTTTGGGGATCGTGGCCATAATGGCTTGGTAGCTCTCAGAAGTTCCTAATTGTCGTTATTTAAACAGCAAGGTCACGCTCAGATTGCTTCTCAATCTTTAATTAGTTGCTTGTAGACTCCTCTGTTCTCAAGGTTTCTGCTTCCCTTACTCCTCTCAGGAGGGGTGGGATGCCAAGCCTTGGGAAGGTCTGTTTCCTTCGCCTTCCTTTAAATTGTTAAGTTCATTCAAGGTCACGGGGTGAAGACTCTAAGAGGGGTCACTTTTTTGGCTTGATTTTATATCAGATGTTAGTTTTAAGCTTTGAGTCTCAGAGGCATGATCTGCGTTATTTTTAACCATTCGTGGAGCATCACAATTCTAAAAATACAACTGTTTCCCTTGAGACAAAGCATCAATCTTTTACTTCTTGGAATGACCTTTTACTGTTCTGTTCAGTATTAGCAAGCTTAACATTTTAAGAAATATCGGCAGGCAGTATGGGCATATAAGGAAGAAAAGTAACTCAGAACTATAGACAGGATTATCTATAATCTAACAGGCCAATGTCATATTAATGTTCAGGACAGCTAACTGTCTTGATTATTCCCTTTGACTTTTAAATGTTAGCCAGTTTTGTAGCAGAAAATATTTTTTTGGAAGATAGTGAGAGTCCTACATTTTATAGGAAGCAGGGAACAAGAAGAAAGAATAACAAAAGGTTGTTTATTTTTCATTGTAGCAGGCCAGTACAGTCTGTCACATTTATAGGCAGAAGCAATCTAGAGATTATAAAATTTGACAGCGTTTCGCTCTGTCTGCATAATTGCTCAGTTGCCCCCATGAACAATTTGTAAACCTCAGAAGGAAAACAGAAACGATGAATAAAACTGTCATGGAATCAATACGAAGAGAGCAGCGTTCCGGCATTACCTAGCTCTGTCCAAAGCAACATAATGATTTTTAGCAGCGACTGACAATAATTTGACTTCGGTTTAGGTTTTTAAAGTGGTGTTCTTTCTGTAATTATTTTTAAGAGGTGTATCTTTGTTTACTGATCAAAGGAAAGTGTGTGTGTGTGTTTTTTAAAGCTTGTAATTTGGTCTGTTTTATAATGCATACTTAGAGTGAGTAGATCTGCTTGAATATATTCTGTCTAAATTGTTTCTTTAGTGGAGACTAGAAATTCATCCATTAACAGTGATATACTCGTGGGACACTACACACTAAACTTCTAGTGTGACCTCTTCTATATATTTTAAAGACAGTTGGCTGGAGATACAAGTAAATAATCAGTAGTTTTTTGTTTATTTGTTTTTATTATTATCATTATTGTTATTATTTTGCTAAAACCAAGGCAACTGATCTTATACCAGAAGTATTTCAACAGCACCATCATTATTGCTGTAATTTGCTTCATTGGTTATTGTTCTTATGTAACAAACCTTTCTTGCTTAAAAATACAAATTTACTGAAGGCTCCGGTGTATACATTTTTAAGTTGGACTTTTAGGAAAAGGGAAGCAAGCTAAATGTAAGTGAGTGAAACACAAGTAAAAAAGAAAAATGAGGATTTTTGCCAGTTGCGAAAGTGTTAGTGCCTGTAGGAAGATGTGGACGAAAGATGTTCTGATGGTAACCAGCATGCCCCTAATTGCCCCTGAGATTTGCCTAATTGTATGAAGTGCATATTACTTAACTCAGAGTTTAAGATGCTATTAAATTTGCTTTGACACGTTTGCATTAAAATATGCAACTTTGTCATGTCCAGGTCAATGGGATATTTATAAATTGTAGTTTGCAGAATTTAATCTCTACAAATAAAAAGCCCAAAGCTTAAAATTGGTTCCTCCTTCTTCAGTGTTGCTTAGAGCAGTGAGTAATGATATTAACAATAAAAGCCAGCAAGTGTGATTAGATGCTATGGTTTTTAAAGAAATCAATGGGGAAAAAAATAGCAATACAAAATCTTTATAAGCAAATGACATCCATGCGTTTATTCTACACAAACAGGCAGTTATTTTGACCCTTATTTGTTATATACATTTGTCTGTAAATTTGGATACATATGTGGTTTACATTCAATCCCCTAAGTTAGTGGTCTGCAAACTGCTGCTCGCGAGCCACGTGTGGCTCTTTGGTCCCTTGACCAAAAGACCACGTGTGTTGGGCATGTACAACTGAAACCTCATGGCCCATGCGTAGAAGTCGGTTTTCAGCTCTCAAAAGAAATTTTCAATTGTTGTACTGTTGATATTTGGTTCTGTTGACTAATGAGTTTGCCGACCACTGCCTTAAGTATTTTAAAGCACTATTTAATGCTTTCATAGAAACCCATAAGTGTCTGTGGTTTAACCATTTCACACTGGTTTAATGTAAATGTATGCAAATTGCCATGTTGCTAATACTAGAAACGTACTTTCTTTTTAATGTAGGAGACATCAAGCAAGAGCCAGGAATGTATCGGGAAGGCCCCACGTACCAGCGGCGGGGATCCCTCCAGCTCTGGCAGTTTCTGGTAGCTCTTCTGGACGACCCCTCCAATTCCCACTTCATTGCCTGGACCGGGCGAGGCATGGAATTCAAACTGATTGAGCCCGAAGAGGTGGGTGCCCTAGATCTTATAAGATAAAGAAACCTATGTGATGAATATGCCAGATATGTGGGTTTTTTTGAAACTTTCAAAATGTAGGGAATCCTTCCCCATTATAAAGTGTGGGGGTAAGCAGGTATACATGTAAAATAAAACACGTGGCACGATTGGTCCAGTTGAACACCATCCAACAGCGTAGATGGTGAAGAAAATCAACCAGAGCATCATCAGCATAAGTGTTTATTGGAGAGTGCAGGGTTGTAGGCTGTCTCTAAAGGAGCATCTAGGTGGGGGCGTTGGATGGTCTTTAGGGCAGAAAGGGGATATCTGGGAGGCTAAGCTAGTTTTGAGAAGGAGGCGTTGTTGTTGCTGATGGGCGGTTATTGTCTGTGCTATCTTGATTTTGTTCAGGGAGTTGGGGAGTAATAGTTAGACACCCAGGTCTCTGCAGTGGGGGAGGAGGAAAGAGAGCTGTGGGGTGAGCAGTGTGCCAGGGCCACAGCGGGACATTTTCACTCCTTAAAAGTTTCTTAGGAGACACAGGCCTGGTAGGAACATGGTTTTCCTTTGATTGATTGTTGGTGACATTTGTTTCAAGTCAGCACACGCCATTGGAAGGCAGGGATGAAGTGCAAAACTCGTCATCATGCATAGAAATTAACAAAATGAGAAGACTCTGGATAGAGATAATATGAATAAATACAAAGCACATGCAACTAACTGTCCACCTGTCGCTGTTCCCCACTCCTATCCAAATGGAGTATTTTCCTCAGTTAATTCTTCCTCCACCCTTCCCAGCTCTAGATGTAGGCTTAAGGTTACTGTTGTTACTACAGTGTAACTCAGCAATAGCATTTGGACCCAGTATGGAAATATGACTGTTCTGTGAAATGTTTGTCTTAATTAAAGTTGCTTGCTCTGATGCCATTAAAACTGACTTTGGGCCTTAGATGGTTTGGATAGAGCATCGGCCTGCTGACTGAAGGGTCCCGGGTTCAGTTGTGGTCAATGGCACGTGGCCGAGTTGCAGGCTCTGTCACGAGGAGGGGGTGTGCAGGAGGCAGCTAATCAGTGATACTCTCTCATCATTGATGTTTCCATCTCTCTCTCCCTTCTTCTCTGAAATATATATATATTTATATACTGACTTTGGTTTACATTAGCCAAGAAAGCAATAGAAGACATGTAGCTAACATACCTCTCTGTGACTGATCATTTGACTATAGCATCTTAAACAGAAGGGGTTGAAAAATTCAATAAGATATCCAGCTGCTTTTATACCTAAAGTGAATAGTTTCATATAGACTGCACATCTACAATCTATATATCTTACAATTTCTACCTTAGGATATCATGTATTCAGTCCTAATAAGATCACATGCTCTAACTTGTTAGCCAGGAGGTAAGTTCACACATTAAGATTTAGGAGATGATCTGATTCAAATCTGTATTAAAAGAGAGGTATGAAACAGAGGAGTTGGTTAGCACAAGGACATCTACGCCAAGTCGTAAGTAGTGTCACTACTGTGTAAGCTTGGCAACATTATCTTTGCCCACCCTCCTCCCCGCCACCCCTTCCACACCCACACAGACAGTGGGCTAACATCAGAATGTGAAAGTGCCCATTATCTAGTATGGGCTAGATGTTTTGGGTGTCTGAATTTTGTAATGTGTTTAAAGCTAAATTTGTCCAAAAAATTAGTTTTTATGTAGATATATTTAAATGATACAAGAATTGTAAGAATGGGAAGCAAACTGAGACTGAGAACACTTAACCTAAACTAATCTGAAAGCCCGCTAACTTGATGGGCGTGTGTGTTCTTCACCTCAAGAAAGATGTTAGTAATGACTGTAAGTGTTGGTTCATGCTACGAGTGAATACATGCAACAGGAATTTATATCAGCTATTCCCCCTCCGTGTGAGATTAAAGCAAAGTTGAGACGAAACAGATTATTCAATTTATTTCTATATATTAGTTAAATTAGGAGAATTGTTGAGTTATGTCAGTAATTATTGATCCATTTAGGAAAGTAAGAATTCATAGGCAAGTGATTACTTTCTTTGTATAGCAGCTGTTGACTTTTATGGTAATCAGCTTCAAATTAAGTAGAAGACTTGACCAGAGGACCATTAAGTTCCATCAAATTCTGAATTTCTCTTTTTTTTTTTTTAAATACAAGGAAGGCATACAGTTATACCTTTCCATACAGCAATCCAGCATGTAGACTCCTTGTCTGCGGCAGACTCCTGAAGTCAACAGGGGCTGGGTAATTCAGAGCCAGTAGGCCATTTCCAAAGAGTAAGCAACTGAATGGCAATTGTGCAATAAGCCCTGAATGTGTCCTCAGGCCTTTGTTCAAAACGAAACATCCCATTTCTGATTGCCGTATTGTTCACTTTTGCACTTGCTTCCATCAGGCCATGACTTTCCTGTTTATGTTTAAATTTCTTTGGAAAGTGTTTGTGAAATTGGTTCAGCCTGCTGGGCCTGTGGTCACCCTCCTCCCTCTGTGACACAGCAGACCTGGGGCAGTCTATGTCAGCACGCTGATGAAAGATGGCCGTGAAGCCATCCGTGCTGGAAGTACTCAGGGGTTCCATTTCTCTATATTTCTTCTTGCAGTTTCAAATTATACTGGCCCTAGCTGGTGTGGCTCGGTGGATAGGGTGTCGGCCTGCAGACTGAAGGGGGGTCCCAGATTCGAATTTGGTCAAGGGCACATGCCCAGATTGTGGGCTTGATCCCTAGTAGGGGATATATTCTCATTCATTCTTTCTCCCTCTCTCTCCCTCCCTCTTCCTCTCTCCCTCTCCCTCCCTCCCTCTCCCTCTCCCTCTCTTTCTCTTCCCCTCTCCCTTCCTCTCTGAACTCAATAAAAATATATTTTTTTAAATAATATAAAATAAAAATAAAATGATACTGAGTGAGACTGCAGCCCTGTACTGGTTATCTGCCCAGTGTGTCTGGGAAACTCAAGCAAGCACATAGTCCTTACCATCTCCCTTTCTGAGATAACGAGATATTAGTTTTCACTTCCATCGGATTGAGCAAGGGAAAGCATCGGTAGGATGCAGAGTAGAAGTTTTAATGATATTCAAACTCGTTGAGGTGAAAGAGTCACCAAGAAGTCCAAGAGCTATGCCCCACGGCTTCCATCTCAAGAGCCATGCCCCGCGGCTTCCATCTCTTAGTGTTGCATACCCAAGCATGATTTTTAAGAAGACATTGCATAATACTGGAACTTACACATCATTGCATTACATTTTCCCATTTACTTCATTTGATAGTAAGGTCACGCTGTTGTGCCATCGTTTTTCCACCCTCCTCCCCGCCAGCCAGTTTTCGTTGGAAGAGGTATAAGGAAGTCACTGCAATTACTGCTCCCCACATCCTGTTGGAAACAGCGCCTTGGCTTTTAGTGGTGTCGGGAAGGGGTTCGTATGTCAGCACTGAGTGGGCTTTCTTAGTGGGTGGGTGGTCTGAGGCATCCCGGGGATGATGTATTGTGGTAAGCACACTTTAACATGGGATCTACCCTCTTCTCCAGTTTTTACATGTACAGTACAGTATTAACTGCAGGCACTGTGTTATACAGTAGGCTTCTGGAACTTGTTTATATCTCACAGGCATATTGATACGCCCCATTTCCCTCAACTATATGATAAATGTGGTTTACTAATACCACTGTGCTGAGACTTAATGGGTATCCTATAAATTAAACTCTGATTATAGCCTTAAAAAAATGTCATCTTTACCCTGGCTGGTTTAGCTCAGTGGTTAGAGTGTCCACACTTGGACTGAAGGCTCTTGGGTTTGATTCCAGTCAGAGACACATACCTCAGTTGCAGGCTGAATACCTGCCCGGATCCCCACCCAGTCAGGCCCGTGCCGAAGGCAACCAATGGATGGGGCTCTCTCTCACATCGATGTTTCTCTCTGTCTGTACCCCTCCTTCCACTCTCTGAAAGTCAACGTGGGAAAAATATCCTCAGGCAAGGATTAATAACAACAACAAAATCATCTTTCTTTCCCGGAGACTTCCACAACGCTTTCTTAAAGTTTGTTGCTGCAAATATTTTACTTTGTGTTGAGTTCCAGAAAGGAACCACTTCTCGATGAATGAATATCCGGAAACTTTAGTTTAACACAAGGAGATGTTAGTACTTTATTTTCACATCTCGTCCAGGTTTGCATGCATTTGAGTTGACTTGCCCATACAGATGCCCACTGTTACGCTCTTCAAACGCATTCTGTTTAGAAAGTGTTGCTTTAATTTCTTATTGCCACCTTCCCATTCCACTATTGCTCAGAACACTTACATCGATATGAAGTTCCTCTTTGGAAAGTTAAGCTGCACCTGCCACTGGGACTGTCTGCTTGGATATATACTCCTGTTAGACCACATTTCTGTGCCTTAAAAAATACACTGATGCACGGGACTAGATTACATCGCATCTTCCTCAGGGGATATACATTGGTGAGAGAGAAATTAGCAAGGACCAGTATTTTAAAAAGAAAATAAAAAATCCTGTAGAACAGTTAATCTAATCAAGTGCAGAGACAGAACAATCTCTCTAGTGTAGAGGGCCAAATGGGAAGATACCTGGACATTGTTTAGATTGTCGCTGACTGGGCCTGGGATATTGGCAGGATCATGTCAGTCGCACTCCCGCCCTGGGAGTGCGGAGATGTTCTTAGTTCCTGGCTTGTGTTTGTCCAGGAGGAAGGAGTGGGTGGGCCCTGGGCCCTCCCAGGCTCCTTGTTTTTCTGTGAAACCCCCTTGTTAGATCAGAGTATAAATAGATGTGCTGCGTGGCTCAGGAGATGTCGTCTGCCTCTCCAGCAGAGGAGGTCAGCGACCCTCCCAGCTCCCAGCTTAAATCTATCTCTGTGCCTTCTCTCTTTATTTCTAATATTTCTCAATCCCTGGCCGCCTCCCCTTAGAACCGGTTCGTTCATCTCTCTTTCCATGCGGGACTCGGAAAAGGGAGATCCTGCCACATCAGGCCCCCGCACCCTAGAAAGTGTTATATTTTAGTATATGTGACATGGCAACAACTTGGAATTTCACGGCCAGGAAAGAAAACAGTGCCCCCATTCCATAACACTCCTTTGGGGTTGGCCACGTAGGAATGGCAGCGGTAGTTTCTGCTCAGACTGGTAAACAGTGAAGATTAATGTGAGCGTGGCTTGGGCGGCTCTGTTCTGTGTAAGGCTCCAGCCAGCCCCGGGTGGGGGGGGGGCGTGGGGGGTGCATACACAGCGGGGAAGGGGGTTTTCTTAAAGCTCCACGGGAGACTGTCTTTGCGGGATAATGTGCTCCTCCAAAGCCACATGATAGAGAGCCCTGAGGATTTTTTCACTAAACAACCAAGTGGACATTCTGCTCTAGAGATTCTCTTTTGTGAACTCACGTACATGCTGACCTTTTCCACTTGCTTCTCATTTGGAGCATCCAATTACTGTTCTCTGAATGAATGTGTAATTCTCCGGTTAGTACTAGCTGCCATTTTATTGTGATGCTGGTTCTGGGAAATAAAAATCACTGGCTGCCCAGATTATTAATTTGTACACTGTTTCTCCTCTGCTATCCACACAGTGCCACTTGTTCATTCTTGTTTCTTTAAAAGACTAGGCTGTCTTTTGATCCCAGGATATCTTTTTCCCTTTGGGGTATCATAACCTCAGAAGACACCTTCACAAAGAGATCCCTAAGCTGCTCCTAACCTATAGTGTTTATCTGAAAACGAAGAAGGGAAAAAAACACCCCACACTGTCCCTCGGAATGGGAAACTTGCCTCCTTTTGGTGAATTGCGGCCTGTTCCTTCCCCTGGTAAACACATTCCCATATTTCCATTTAATTTTGTATCCAAAACAATGGCGACAAAGCATTCTATTGTGATGTCTCGGGATTGCTGCACGCCTGGTTTAAAAAGCAAACCAGGACACAGGAAATGCAGCTGACAAGTGGCTTGTGCCTCTTTCATTTGTCTGTGTTCTGGAGGGGTTGGAAGTCATTAATGAATTAGTTAATGTTTTCAGTGAAATATTGTGATAAGTTAATGTCTAACACCACAATGCAATTCTGTCTTGGTGGCAGGTGGCCCGGCGTTGGGGCATTCAGAAAAACAGGCCAGCTATGAACTATGATAAACTTAGCCGTTCGCTCCGCTACTATTATGAGAAAGGTATCATGCAAAAGGTGAGTCGTCAATATGACATTAAGATTCATTGAAATGTTCCACATGTTATTGCGCTGCTGAAGCAGGGTTTACACTCACGTTACCATATGCATAGTTCTTGGTTTGGGATTTATAAGACTTTCTGTGTATAAACGTATGGGCATCATAGACAAATATCTCATAGTATCATGTAGAAAATAGTAGACTTTCTGGAAGTTTCTATTTCACTGTGTTCGGTAAAAAGGTTGTTTCCGTACTAATATTGCATGTATACATCCCGAGAAGTTGTTGATGTTCAACTACAGTCTCAAGGATTATATAAATTTGAATTCCCTTGCTTTTAGATTCTAACACTAACCCAATTCTTACTTTTATTCCTTATTCTGATTCTTAAAACATTCAGGATACTTCTTGTTCTCATTCTGAAAAACATTTTTTTTCTTTCCTGAAACTTCAGCCTGCTTTCGTTATCAGACAGCTTGGCATCCTAAAACATTTATTAAAAATAAGTATTTGATCTTACTTTATTGGTAGAATTAAGTTAAATTTATTTTATTTCAAATCAGTTTTGAAAGTAGCTTTTTAAAAAAGAATGAGATAAAACAAAAAAATTACATTTAGAACATGATATACAATTTTTGAAGAAGGAAATGAATACATGAGCAAATAAAGATAAAATATTTGGATATTTGCTGTTATTACATTTTCAGCCTCACGTGTATATTCAATTGAATTGTCTTTACTGAACTAAGTTTATAATTTATCCATTGTAAACATTGCGGTTTTATTATGTATGCTTTGGGAGGACAGGAATATAGTTATTACAGACTGGAGGCCGGTGCATGAAAATGGATGCACTGGATGGGGGGTACCTCAGCCCAGCCTGCCCCCTCTCACAGTCCAGGAGCCCTCAGGAGCAGGAGGCGACCCAGCCATCAGGGGATGGCAACACCCCCATCACACCTCTGCTGCTGCCACTGCTGGTAGTGCAAGCCTAGGCCGTCCCTGGTTACCTGAACCTTGGGCTGGCCCCGGGGGCTGGGGAGCTCAGGGGACTAGGGGACCCTGGTGGCAGGCATGTGGAGCAGCTGGACTAGCCTGGGGGCAGGCCCAGCCATGCCACATGCCTGCTGCTCCAGCAGGGCTGAGGGCACTGGGCGCCGCCATCTTGTGGCTGTGGGCACCCCCATCTTTGAGGGTGTGGCAGTCAGTTAGCATATTCCCTCCTTATTGGCTGTGGGCACCTCCAACTTTGTGAGGATGTGACAGTCAATTAGCCTATACCCTCTTTATTAAATAGGATTGTGGCATATGTTTATGTCACCCTAGTTATGCCAGGAAAAGCTAGACCAGTTGCTACATAAAACTTACTAGAAGAGAGGGTAACAGCATCTTAGAGTTTCCTGGACCAAAGAAAGGGCTCCAGAGTGTGTCAGCTTAGAAGTTAACTTCCAAGATCCTTAAAAGATAAGGCTGCATTGGATTCTCAGTTGCTTCCTCTGTTCCTGAATCTCACCTTCAGAATGTATAACCATTTACTGCATTTACTGCCTGTTCCTTCTCTTCTGCCACAACCCTCAGCTCATTTTTAATTCCTGCCTTCCACTTACCAGTCCCATTTGCAGCCACATCCTTTCAGATGCATCCCATTCCTTTCATTTCCATCACCATCTCCCAACTCCTGCACGTGTGGCGGGCTGCACAGTGGGTGCTTAGTCATTCCCCAGGGCAGTAAAAGAAAATGCAGTCATGATCTAGGTTTGCTAGGTTCTCCTACCGAATGGTGCACTCTTACCTCAGAAACTCGGTGCAGTTTTTAAATGAAAATTAATGACCTGAGACACTGGCATTGTACCTGGCACAATAAAAGTTGTCAGCAAATGGAGCTCTGAATGCATCGCACACCCAGAAGCCCGTGTGACCCAGGGCATATCTGGGCTTTGTGTCTTGATCCCTATGCTCCTTATTAAAGGGAGCATTCACAGAGAGCCAAAAATTTATTGTAAGATCTCGAATCACACCTCAGCTTTCAGACACAGTATTTGACAGGCTGTCACGCCTGGTCTTCAATATTCTCAAAGGTGTTCAAACTTAACCTCATTGCTGTTGTAACCACTTCCATATTCATATTTATTCATCCAGGTGTCCATATCCCATATTTTATTTTAATAAATTAAGAAGGGCGATGTGGCCAAAACCAGTTTGGCTCGGTGGATAGAGCACTGGCCTGTGGACTACAAGGTCTCGGGTTTGATTCCGGTCAAGGGCATGTACATTGGTTGCAGGCACATCCCCAGTAAAGGGTGTGCCAGAGGCAGCTGATTGATGATTCTCTCTCATCGATGTTTCTGACTCTCTATCCCTCTCACTTCTTCCCTGTAAAATATCAATAAAATATATTTTTTTAAAAAAGAAGGGCTATGTGCTATTAAGTAATCAAATAATAGCATAGGTGCTGACATGCAGAGAAAAATGCTGCTCCTCACATCTCCCCCTTCTAGGCTGTAGTTGTCAGAGAAAATTATTTGCAACTGTTTAGTCATCAGCTAACACAGGAGAGCCAGTGGCAGGTATGACAGAGACTTTAGGGGGGTCACTGTATAATGTAGGAAGGGTAGGTCGTTTGATGATGAAACGTGCGAAAGTTAGTGTGTACTTGTAACTAGCACAGTCGAGGCTTTTATGGTTCTTCTGAAGTTACTTTTCCTCACACGTGTTGAGCCATCCTACTGGACACTCTCCTCACCCTGTGACTCCCTCGCTGCTCTACTTTTGTTCCCACTTTTCAGAAGGTCCTGCCTTCGCATCTTGATCTGTTAAAATAGGTACCAGTTGAATGAGCAGGAAATTTTTAGAATCCTCATGCCCTGCTGGTGGGAATGCAGACTGATGCAGCCACTGTGGAGAACAGTATGGAGCTTCCTCAAAAGACTAAACACCGAACTCCCATTTGACCCAGTGATCCCACTTCTAGGAATATATACCAAGAAACTAGAAACACCAATCAGAAAGGATATGTGCACCCTTATGTTCATAGCAGCACAATTTACCATTAGCTGAGATTTGGAAACAGCCTAAGTGCCCACCAGCAGATGAGCGGATTAAAAAATAGTGCTACATCTACACAATGGAATACTATGCTGTCGTAAAAAAGGAGTTCTTACCAGATTTTAGTATAGTTATTCAGAGGAAAATCTATGATGTAAAATTATGTATTTCAATGTCTAGGAAAGGTTTAATATGACCAAACTTGTTTAAACTTAAAACTATATGTGTATATGAGATACATATATGAAAATAAAAATAACCAAGTGGATGTAAGCAGGTAAAAGTACTGCTTATTTCAGTAATTATGAAAGAAATAAGAAACAGTGGAGCAATGATGATTAGAGAGTATGTGTGTGTGCTTCTGTTTCACCATTTAGAAATGCGTAGAAAAGTACACACACATGTTTTAACACTGGTTACTTCTGAATGACAGATCCTTATTTCTTTTGGCTTAATCTGCAGTTTTCAGTTTTCCTCCAGGATCCCTGTGTTACTTGTGAAATTTTAAGTTAACACATAATTTAAACATCTAGTCTTTCAAAACACAGTTCAAAGGGAACTTTCTATTTAATTCTGATTGCTCTCTCCTGCAAAATTCATGTTTTATTTATCTCAGCATTACAATTTGAGCATACTTAAAGTATAGTAATTCCCATATTGTAAGTGTATTACTAACAATGGAAGGGATCATTTCCTTACATTGGTTATCAGCCCTTCTTGTAAGCTCTGCGCATTTAACGCAGTCTAATAGATACAGTGCTAGCTCTAGAAGTGTTTATGAAAAAAAAAAAAACCTAGCAGGAGCAGTGAGTCAAGGCCAAGTCCTTAATAGATTTTATAATCTTGATTGCATGTTATACAGTTTAATTCCCCACATTTATGTTATTTCTAATTATAACCAATAGCAACAGGTCAGGACAGAAAAGCTCTAGTAGCCAAAAGCAGAGAGCTTTTTCTCCACGGACCCAAACAAAACAAAGCAGGTAATAAAATGCTCTAAGATATGAAAGCCATCTATTTTATTTACTTATTTTTTTACTCAAAATGCTTTGAACAGTTAAAAAAAAAAAGGAAAACTGGGACTTAGTGTATTAGCTTTGTTTCTGATAACACCCATTTTTGTTTTTATGGTAATTTTACAGTTTCACCTTAATGAGCCTAATTTCCTTTTGATAAAGGACTAAAGGGAGTAAGTTTATGCCAGGCTCCTCGGTTTGCCTTGCAGGGTCCCAGAGACCTCCATCTCAATCTTACTCACAACCGACTTCTCCATTCCCACCCAGACAGGGGGAGCTGAGGGCCGTTTAGGAAATGTATCCAAATTCACACAAATGGAGCATTGACCCTTTTCAAACCTGAGCATATTCAGGTTATCAGAATTCTCTAAATGGTTTGGTCTTATAGGACAAAAAAAAACCAAAAAACAAAACAAAAAAAAAACCAGGGCAAAATTATTCTAAATCTGGGTACAGAATAGCATATCTCTTTGGTGTAGTTAGTTCTTTCTTTCCGGACATACAGATAGTTCCTAAACCTTGAACTCACCGTTCCCCAGATCACAAGGCAGCCAGCAGTGCCTTTTGGATGCACAGGAACCCAGAGGTGATTAATTTTCACCTTTTGAAAATGACTGAACTCTGGACCCACACACAGAAAGTTACTCCCAAAGTTCATATAATGAATTGTATTGATCTCTACCCCACCCATCACCCCGGTTTTGAGAACCTCAGCATTCTTGATTAATAGCGGCGGGGTGTGGAGGGCTAGATTTGTTTCCCTCAATTGTTTATAATTTCCGAGAGAAGCATCACTCTTCGGAATTTAAGTTTGGGACATTTCATTCCCTACAAATTATGCGGCTCCTTTATTTCAGGCAGCTGACACATTTCTGCCTCTCATTTCCTCCACATGCATTGTGTATTTTAGACTCCTTTCACTTTGTTGCACCTCCTATTTCAATCTGACACTTCACACGCATCCTTAACTTCTGTCTAACGCATCTCGCCTTCATTTTTTAAAGTGATGCACCCGGGATAATGCTGTCCTCCTGATCCATCTTTCATTTCAATAAGGCTATGTGTCTTTTTTTTTTCAATGAGAATACACAGCAGGGAAAAAACAAACCAAAAAAACCCCCCAAAACAACAACCCACAGTTCACCCTGTGAATCAGTGAATCACTAGTCTAGTCTTATTAGGAGCACAACACATTTTTCTTAGGTTTGGAAGTTTACTTTCTCTGCGGCTTCACAAATGTAGTATTAAGAGGGAGACATTGCACCCTAAAACAAGTAGAGATGTTACTTTTTAAAACAGAAAAAAAAAATTGTGAGATGCCTGCATGAAATCACTGATTTTTTTTTAACCTCCAAATGACAATATCAGCTTACCTTTATATTACAACCAGCTCAGCTTTCTATGTATATCTGGAATGAATGCAAATATTATCCAGGGTCAACACCCTGCATTTCTTCTGGTCAAACTATAATTTATTCCACAAAGTAAAAAAAACCCTTCTTTTTAAAAAAAATATATTTTATTGATTTTTACAGAGAGGAAGAGAGAGGGATATAGAGTTAGTAACATCGATGAGAGAGAATCACCGATCAGCTGCCTCTTGCACACCCCCTACTGGGGATGTGCCCGCAACCAAGGTACATGCCTTTGACTGGAATCGAACCTGGGACCGTTCAGTCTGCAGGCCAACGCTCTATCCACTGAGCCAAACCGGTTTTGGCTGGGTCTTTTATGTATATCTACTAATATTGGGTGGCTTTTTCTTTTGTTACTCGTTCATTCTGATGGATGAAACCACGTTTCTTTCTTGTCCTTCCCTGCCCTCCATCTGGGATAGTGAAGGGGTGTGTGTGTGTGTGTGTGTGTGTGTGTGTGTGTGTGTGTGTGTGTGTGTTGAGGTATAATCCACACTGAACATGATATTAGTCTCAGGCATGCGGCACAGAGACTCGGTACGTGTAAATACTGTGCAGTCACCACAGGAAACCTGGTTCCCATCGGGTGCCGCACACATAAGGATGGGTGTCTTCTCTCCCGTGCTCTCACCAGGTGGCCGGCGAGAGATACGTCTACAAATTCGTGTGCGACCCGGAGGCCCTCTTCTCCATGGCCTTCCCGGACAACCAGCGCCCGCTGCTCAAGACGGACATGGAGCGCCACATCAACGAGGAGGACACGGTGCCCCTGTCCCACTTCGACGAGGGCATGGCCTACCTGCCCGAGGGCGGCTGCTGCAACCCCCACCCCTACAGCGAAGGCTACGTGTACTAGGACCGCACGGGACAGTCGGCGGCGGCGGGGGCCTCCCCCCCACGGCCCCCTCTCTCTGGAAGATGCTGAGAACCTCTGCATTCTCTCCAGTCTTGGCTGGATTTCCGTTGTCTGTATTTTTATTTTTAAATAACAATACACACGGAGGGGGCTTTTCCTGTTGCATTGTTCTACTACGGCCTGCCATGGACTGCGCACTTTATTTGTGGGTGGGTGGGAGTGATCTGAACACGTGTTGTGTGTGTAACAGGAAGATAAGAGGGGGAAGGGGCGGGGTGGGGGGGAGTGGGGGATTCCTTTTTACTTCGGCTTGGGTGGGGGTCCTACAGGTTTTAAGTATTGAGGAACCTACATCATGCCCCATCTGCTTTCCTAACAACGTAAGGAACTGTTCGTGTTCTCTGGGTGTCTAGGGTACCGTTCATTCACACTGTGTACATATCCACCTGGAGACCATCCGCCTTGGGCGTCCTCCCCTATCATTTCTGAGTCTCTGCAAGGTGTACAAAAAAATAATAATAATCTACTGTAAGTGGCCGTTTCATGTTAGCAATGACTGTATCTGCACCTCTCGTAGAAAGGTATTTAGAGATCGCTGTTTGCTGTTTTCCGTTTCGTTTCTGCTTTATATTGGACACCCAGGGGGTGACCGCCATATGGGTGATTCTCTCTGCAGCTGAGTCATCACCGTGGCTGTCCACGGAGAGGCACAACTTTGGACTCTGGCTCCGGACCGAGCCACAGGCCAGTAGCGTTACATGTATCTGGTGCCACCTTGCTCTTTAGATACCGCTCAGACTGTCGTTCCACTGTTTTTGAAGCCCACTTCGGTGAAATAATGATCCATCCTGGGCCTTGGGACTTTCATTTACATGTTAAATCTGGGATCGCAATGAAGTAACAAAAACAAAAAAGGAGAAAAAAAATCTGTCTTTTCATTTCTTTTAGTACATGGAAACATTATTTAATCCGTAAGAATTAACTGTACTAAATCACATATAATGCTGTTCTAGGTACGGCAGGCACTCCTTAAGAGAAAAATATCCAGTACACTACATAGGTACTATAGTGATTTTTAGAGATGGTACCCATGGATATGCATTTAAACCTTTTACTGCTGTGTTATGTTGATAACATATATAAATATTAGATAATGCTAATGCTTCTGCTGCTGTCTTTTCTGTAATATTCTCTTTTCATGCTGAATTTACTATGACCATTTAATAAGCAATGCAGTTAACTCCAGATAGCATTTCAGGACAAAATAGATGACTCAACCCATTTATTGCTTTAAAAAAGAAATAGCTTACGCCATGCTATGCTATAAGCAGCTTTTATGCGCATTGACAAATGAAGAGTAAGCTTCAGCTTGCTAAGGGAAACTGTGGAAACTTTTGTAACTTTGGTGGAATGGAAAATGATTTGCAAACTGTCAAAAAAAGTATCTGAGGAAGTTGCTGTGTGACATAGTGCTGGCACTGATATCTGTCCCTCCTCTTTGTTTTGGACACTTGTGTAAATGTGATTGGATTATTTGAAAGAAGATTTAAAGATCTAAAGTTCCAAAGGTTTTTGTTTTGTTTTTGTTTCTGCATTTGGAGAAAATATTTAAAGCAGGTTGTGTTGTTGTACCATTCACCTTGGGAAAAAATCATAAGTAAATTGGTTTTATATCATCTCTGAATAGCTTGCTAAACAATCCAAGCAAGAAATGTAAATTTTGTTTAATCCACCCATATCCCAGAGGAACAACATTTTTAGAGTCTATATAAAAATGTAAAAAAAAATTCTTACACACAAATCCGAAATCAACCTCTGAGAGCATTTTACCAAGCACAGGAAATATTGGTAAAGATAAAATCTCCTGGCTACCCATTTTCCCACACATCTCTGAATTGATATTATTTACACATACTCCTACAAAAACTTCTAGTTTCAACACTTGTATGTAACCTGTAATTTCAATGATTATTCTACACATACATTCTATATCATTAGACCCATTGTGGGCTAATAAGTATGCCTTAAAAATCAGAACCCTCTCTCCTCCCTGCCATGCTCATGTGGCCATTTAATAAAAACAGATTTAAAAATATTCAGCTAAAGTTTTATTGGAAAGAGAATCGACATATTTGGAGAAATTGAAAGTAGATCTTTAAAATATGATGTAAATGAAAATGGTATTGAGGATTGTTTCTTTTTTCTCTCTTTTTTCTTTGTCTTTCTTTTTTTTTCTTTTTCTTCTTCTTAAAATTCTATAGTTTGCCAGTGGGGAGGATTGGGTTATGAGTTATCTTAAGGAATCAATGGAAGAATTGGTTGTAATTATATACTATTTAAGGACAAACTATATATTTTGCTGTTTAAGGTAGTGACTCACTGAATGAAATAAGTAATTGGCCAACATTAAGAATACTTCTAATACAGAAGGATTTAAAACATTGCATTATGAACTTTTGGGGAAATGAATATAAAAGTTTTATTTTTAAGTTCTGTTCTTATTCTAATTTTGTTTGGTTGTATTTTTATTTTCAGGTAGATTAATAAATCTGGCAGCTGATTTCTGAAAAGATTTTGTGTTCTGAATTTCTAAGGGAATTGGCTACTCAAACATAAAAACCAGTCATATAACATTTTTCCTCCAACTTAGTAAGAGTAAATAAAAAAGAAATATCTCCCCTAGTGTTTGCTGCCTCTTGATGATGACATGCTAATACCCAACAGACTAATTATAACAAAAGACCATTACATCCCAAATAGTTAATGAAAACATATTTTTTAAAGTTATGGCTATTTAAAAAAAGCTTAAGAAAAAAATTCATAAGGCTAACCATGCAGAGCAGTTTTCTTGGAGATTATTTAAGTAAGCCTTCTTGCAGAGTGTGTGCAGCATGCCTCCTTTTACTGGGCTTCGCTTTATTGTGCTTCACAGGTGTTGCATTTCTTACAAATGGAAGGCAGGACCCTCCACCGGCAAAAAGATTACACCCCGCTTTATTGAGATACTGGCTTTCTTACGGTGGTCTGGAATGGAACCTGCAATATCTCTGAGGTATGCCAGTATTAGTTCCCTATAGATGCTGTAACATATCACCACAAATTCATTGGCCACAACACAAGTTTATCCTATTATCATTCCGGAGATCAGAAGTCAAAAAATACATCTCAAGGGGTTAAAATCAAGATGTCCACCTGGCTTGTTTCTCCAGGGGTGAACCCCATCTTAGCATCTTCCACTTGTAGAGACTGCTGACTTTCCTGGCTTCTGGCTTCATCACTTGTCTCGACTGCTGTGGCCACATTCCTTTCTCCTCGACTACAGACAAATCTTGCTCTGCCTCCCTTTTATAAGGATGCTTATGATTACATGTAGCGACCACCCAGATAAACCTGGGTGATCTCCCTATTTCAAAATTCTTTAAGCTAATTACATCTTCAAAATCCCTTCTGCTAGATCAGTTATCAGTCATAAGTTCCTATGATTAGAACATGGATATAAAGGTGAAGGGGGGGTTGTCTACCACACAGATAAAAATACTGATTGACTTAGCAATGGACAAATATAAATGAGCTAGAATTAGAAATTATTAAAACATTTTGATCACCATTGAGATGGTTTCACTTTACTCTGCATAAATGGTACTGGATACCTTCTTCATTAAAATTCACCTATCCCGTCAAATAGCTGGTAATTGAAGCAAGCTTTTAAATTATTTTATTCCCCTTCATGATAATTACAGCATAGAGCACAATTAATTCTGTTGTCCAAGCCAGGTATTTTTTTTAAATAAAGGTATTTTGGTGCTAGGTTGAGTTGTTAATATGCATTCTTACTATCTGCAACTGATTATTAGGTCTGACTAATATCTACATATATAAAAGCCTAAGCAGCCAAACCACCGGATGACCAGTCATTATGACACACACTGACCACTAGGGGGCAGATGCTCAACACAGGAGCTTCCCCCTGGTGGTCAGTGTGCTCCCACAGCAGGAGCTCTGCTCTGCTGACAATGGGCTCCAGACACCAGGCTTATGGCTGACGAGAACCGCTGCCGCCGCTGCACGAGGCTTTCCCAATCAGAACTGATGGCAGGAGCCCACTTCCGGCACAGCGCGGCCTGGAGGAGTGGGACCCGCAGGCAGGAGTGGCAGGTGGTGTTGGACTGCCAGTTTCAGCCCAATCCCACAGGCCATGCCAAGGCACCCCACAGTGCATGAATCCATGCACAGAATATCTCTGTTACTAAGATAACAATTCTGAAATATGAGTCAACTTATCTTTGTATGATAAGGAGGAACTCTGTTACCCAATATGATGCCATTTGGCTACATCATCGTAGTTTTAAAAGTGAGTCATTGTCTATAAAATAGCATTTTCAGAGCTTATAATGACAAAGCGTTACAGAGAAGACCATTTGAATGTTTCTTGGTATCTTAAAAGAGAAAAACTAAAATTTAAAAATAAGAAGTGTGAGCTATTTTCCAGTTGCAGTTTGATATAAAGGAGGGGGAAAAATAGAGGTGTAAAAAAAAAAAACACCCAAAAAACAATTTGGATAAAAATAATAGAAGGAAGTTAAAGAAGGCAAATGGACATACTGAGCAATTGTGATAAGAATTGCATAACATCTAAGTTTCCATAAGGTATCTGTGTGGGTCATGACACTGAAGAATGTGGCCCAGTTTACTTAATGCAACTGGAACATTTAGGACTTGGCTTTTTTTTTGTTTTCTTTTTTTTTTTAATGATTTATTTACACACACACACACACACACACACACAAAACAGTTTATGGAATAATATAGTTTAAGAAGAGAGAATTTGATGCAAGTAGTAGATGCCTTTATGGAAATATTGATAACTTTAGAATGTTCAATTAAAAGTATCTACAATAGCTATGGCTTATGAATTCGTATGTAAGGTAGGCTTTTTGGCATATAGACTCTAGTATTATTTCCATTTTAAAATTTATATTTATGTTTTCATGGGAAAATTTTTTAATTTAGTTGGATGGATGTATTAAAATTATACCTATGGTTTGAGAAAACAAGCTATGATATTTATGTAATTATAGAAAAATAAATATGCTCAAAATTTAAATACTATATAATAAAAGCCTAATATGCTAAGTGTCTGGTCGTCCTGTGGGCCATTCAACTAATCAAAGTGTAATATGCTGATGATATGCTAAGGCCACTCAACCACTTGCTATGATGTGCACTGACCACCAGGGGGCAGATGCTCCAACTGGTAGGTTAGCTTGCTGTTGGGGTCTGGCCGATTGGGACTGAGCAAGATGGGTCGGACATGCTTTGGAACCCTCCTGTGGTCCCTCTCAGGCTGGCCAACCTCCTGTATCCCTCCCCAGTTCAGATTGTGCACTAAGGGGGTCCCTCGGCCCGGCCTGCACCCTCTTGCAATCCAGGCTGAAGGAACCCCCCACAAGTGCACAAATTTCATGCACTGGGCCTCTAGTATAAAGTAAAGCCCAGAAATGGAAAACATTGGACTAACATGATCACTCTGAAATGTGGCACATTTTAAAACTAATAAATGTAGTCTAACTTTGATTTGCTTCTAATTCTCTAAAAGATCTTAATCATGTAATTTATGATCAAGGCACTTTAGTAATGACTTTACTCCTATCAATTTCCAGGTATTATTCTCTTTCTGATAACAGGTCCCAGGACACCTGATAAAACTTTTTAGTTCTATGACCTAATCCCTTTAAACTTTTCTGAGAAAATGAATCTCTTTGGTAACTATGTCAGGAATAAATTTTGTTGAAGGAACTATCTAAATTATGTCCCTGACTCCCATGTGCCAGCCAACATGCCATATGTTTCCACCCCCATCACTTGAAGTCTGAGAAGCTGTGGCAAATGGCAGCACCAATATGTCATTGTGTTGATGTCATGTGATCACTGGCAAACTCATAAGCCTTACTCTTTTGTGTAACTGGAACTTGCTACCTTCTTATTTTAGGTTTTTAATGACTTAAAAATACATGTCATAATGACTTACATTTGACTTAAAGTCTTAAAGTTTATATCTTCTACCAGTTTTGAATAGTCTATAGAAAAATCTGAAAAAGAAATGAAGTGCTCCTTAACATAAAAATCAAACCATATTATAAGTACCTGTGTATATAGTTACTTATTTGGAGCATTTCAGACTCTAGAAGTGAAAAGGATTGAAATCCACTTCGTTTTCCTCTTGGGGAGGGATATAACTTAGTGGTTCCCCAAAAGACAAATGTCCTGATCAAATTCTTTGGAAAGTTGTAAACACTGCCCTCATGACATGCTGTTAAACAAGGTGTCTAAACGGAATAGATTTCTAAGAAAACTTTTAAAGCATAGTAGATTCAAAGTCACATGATTCAGAAGGAGTAACATAGATTTTCAAAATAGAAAGTAGAATTGAAAGCATAGGAATTATTTTATAATGAAATTTTAATTTTTAAAACTTGTCACATTGCTACAAGGGGGACTGTGACATCTTATACACCTTTTTAAATTTCCTGTATAACTAATCCAACTATTTTTCCTATAGAAAGTTTAATGTAAATTTAATTGGCAGAAGAAAAATGTGATGGAGGAAAAAAATGGCAAGAAAAATGGTAAATGCATGTGGCACTACTTTTGAAACTGGAGAATTCTATCTTTTTAACACTACAGAAATATTTTACTTTATACTTAAAAATACTAATAAAATTCTTTACATGTTTTCTCTTTAAAATATAGTAAAAAATATATAAAACCTAAAATTTGCAATTGAAATAATTTTAAATGTATAGTTCAGTGGCATTAATTATATTCACAATGTTGTGCAACTATGGCCACTACTTCTAACATATTTAGATTTTTTAATTCTTTTTTAAAATATATTTTATTGATTTTTTACAGAGAAAGAGAGATGTATAGAGAGTTAGAAACATCGATGAGAGAAAAACATTGATCAGCTGTCTCTTGCACACCCCCTACGGGGGATGTGCCTGCAACCAAGGTACATGCCCTTGAAGAGAATTGAACCTGGGACCTTTCAGTCCACAGGCTGATGCTCTATCCACTGAGCCAAACTGGTTTCGGCAGATTTTTTTTATTCTTAAAGTGTTATTAAAAATGCTACAGGAGATACTGAAGTATATTAGAGTTAGAAATGTAAAAAATGTAACTTAATACTTTCTAATAATTGACATTACTTGTGGTTTATTTATTAATGGTTGGCCTTAATTTTATGGTGTAGCTTAATAGTTTTATTTAGAAAAGTAAACGATATGTATAAGCACTATTTCTACAAAGCCCCAATGATTGTTGCAGGGGAAAAAGTTCATTTAGGTAACTACTTTATTGGATGTTTCAAAAATAATTCTTTTAAATGAAAATGTATCAAAAAATAAAAACAGTCCTTTAAAACAAGCTTCATGAAATAGAGAACTGATTGTTTGCACACCTGTTTCTTTAGTTTGAATTGAGGAATTTGGCTAATGTGTCATAAAGACACAAGCATATTGAAGCTATGCTTAAATTCTTTAAGACAGTGGTAAATTTCAGATATCGTTTATGGCAAAAATTCCCAAACAGAAACATACTAGTTTTAATAGCAGTATTTAATTCATGTATAATTAGGATATCAATATAAATTAGGCAACTCTCCACCACCCCTTCACCATATGTTTAGTCTAAGAACTTGCTAGATTAAAATAAATATTTTTTTGTGACTTCTCAAGTCTCTTATAGGTTCCTTTCAAAGTTTGTTCCTTAAAAGATGATACTTAATCACATATAGGTTAAGGTGTCTTTTTAAAGAATCATTTTACAGAGTAAATTATGACTTATTGAAAAAGCAGCATCTAAAGAAGTAAATTTTTATTAATTTTTTTCAGATAGAAATATCAAGCCTAAATGTGGTACATACCAAATTTATTTCTTGGCTTTTTTCATGTTTGCCTCAAGAAGAACCTGTTTTGCAGGGATAAATAGGAAATGTCAATAATAAGTCATAATTTACTCTGTAAAATGATTCTTTAAAAAGACACCTTAATCTATATGTGATTAAGTAACAGTTAGCATGGGATAGTTCTTGGCCAATTCACCTATTGTCTCCAGGTATTATTAACTGTGCCCAATTTTACTCTCAATGTTTGGAAAATAAATTCATCCTTTACCTGCACCCTAGATAAGAAAGCCTGGTTAAAATGCTCTCCTCGAATGACAGCTTTCCCAGATGGAAACATCAAAACTTCCCTTCAGGACAGATATCCTTGAGAGGAAAAATTTCCTACACCTCATAAAATTAGCCTCTCCCACCTCCTCTACATCTGTATCATATTTTCTCACTCATGGAATGGTGGACACTTATGAGGGACATAGGCATCTACCTGGTTTTAATGAGGCTGAAGTGGCTAGACTTTAAGGTTTATAAACTTTAGATATGTCCCCATGAAGTCGAACATGGTGATTTAACAGCAGAATTTATTATCTCAAATTCTGGAGACTAAAAGTCCACAATCAAGGTTTTTGACAGGGCTGGTTACCTCTGAGAGCTGCATTGATTCTAGGCCTCTCTCCTTAGTTTATTGTTGGCCTTTTCCTCTCATCGATTTGCATCCTCTTCGGACTGCATCTGTCTCTGTATCCAGTTTCTCTTTTCAGGATAACACCAGCCTCATTGGATGAGGGCTCACTCTAATGACCTCATGTTAACTTACCTCTGTAAAGATCCTTTCTCCAAATAAGATCTCATTCTGAGGTGCTGCAGTTAAGACTCTACATATATTTTTGGGGTGAGGACACAATGCAACCCAAAATCAGAGTTTATATTATGATCATATCAAAGTGAAAGAATCTATCATGGGCAGGGTCCATAGTGGCTGCCAGCTGGGGCCTTCTTTTGTTCCGTGACACCTTCTTGTGGTCAGCACACAGCATAGCAAGCAATAGAACACCTGGTCAGTCGAACTTCCAAGGGGACACTTTGCATATTAGGCTTTTATACATATAGATAACTAATGTGGAGAAGGAATTGCATAAATATAATCCAGGCATTTCCCTATATTCTCAATGATGCTTGAAATAAATTTTATTCTCACAGTCTTCTTGTCCCTCCATCAATTAACTGGGAAAATAGGAATGAAGGGAATAAACCCATAATAAATTTAATAAAAAACTAAATTTAAAAATGTATGAGTAATAAGGGGGGAAAACCAGTAATACAAAAGCAGAACGAGAAAAATATTATCATAAAAACAAACCAAAAAAACTAGCATGTTCTTTCTGTTCTCTGGTTTTTAGGACCAGACGCTAGCTATGCGCCAGAAGAAAATCTATGAGCAAAAACATTATAGACTTTTCTGAGCTTAAATGAGAAGTTAGATGAGGGAATTTGCATTGAGCACTACTTATCATTTAAGCACCATTGAGCAATAAGCAGCATGGGTTTACACAGAACAAATCATGCCAAACAAATCTGATTGCTTTTTTTATTGAATTACAAGATTAGTGGGTGAATGCAATGTGGGAGACGTAATACATTTGGATTTCAGCAAAACATTTGATAGAGCATCTCATGAACTCTAAAATGAATTCAAATCGTCAGGAATATTAACACCGGGGTGAGGAATGGAAATTAAATGAAGGATTGCAAAGAAAAAGAAGTAATAATCAACCGTGATATGGCAGCTTGGGAACACATCATTATAAGGTGCTACAGTGAGCACAGGATTTATTCAGCACATATTAACATTCTTACAGCTTTCTCAGACTCGATAAAAGAAATGGAATAAAGGATTCAGAATGCACCCCATGATTTCAAGACATTGTGTACAGTCCATTCAGATTTAGAGGAAAAAGAAAATAGATTTGGCCTCAAACATGTTTAATGATTTTTTTTTACATAGTTACTTCTGTCACTGCATCATTTAATTCACTTCATGCTCTCAGTTTCTGTCATGCTGCTGATATTTGATCTTTTTCTGTGTCAGATAACAAGCCAATTCTTGAAGTCCCCCAATCTACCTGGCTTTATACTACCGATACATGAAGAGGGTGGCGCAAGCTCTCTCGATGGCCTGAGTTTTTCATCTTCAGGAAACTTGAATTCCACCACAGTGTGTGGAGTTCGTGTTAGATACTGCCTTCAAGGAGCACGTTAAATATACCTAATTCAATACATAGGAAAGGGTAGAAGCATTCCGACAGATTTCACAGTTAAAACTAAATTGTGAGGTTCTGCTAACAGTAGGGAGGCCAGTAAAATGGCACAACTGAGAAATGCATATATCGAAGGAGAAACACAGGAATAACTGGGAAAGGAGAAAAAGCATTCAGCAGTCACACCAGAGGATGCAACAAGGTGACAGTGGCAGAAAACCACAACTTGTATATGAGCTTACAATGTCAGTTATCCAAGACATAACAGGATGTTTAATCTCTTAGATGAGTTGGGAAAAGATTTATTAATTTCAGAATATACTGTTTACATCTCTTCTGAAAACTGAATTAATTCTCTTTGGAAACATCCTTTTCTAGAAAAATGGAAAAATACAGAGATAAGTCAGAGCATAGCAGCAAGGAATGATTATGAAGTGGCAGATTCGGCTCATGATGAAAAAGATAAAAATATATATAGTATTAGTAAAAGGGAAAGAAATTATCAAGTTAGTCTGCAGGTGTGTAACATCTGTTAAGGTGAGAAGCAACGGATAATATTTTCTAAAGTTCAGGAGAAACACTTAACTGGAAAAACTGAGAATGAATGAATTTATACCCACAGTAAAAATTAACATCCTGGGAGGGGGAGAGTATACATCCGAAAATGAGTCTTCAAATGTCACTCTTTGATTAAAGAGAATTGACTCAAAAATATGCCAGAACATTAGAAATGGGATGGCTTTCTGAACAAGTATTGTCCAAGAACTTAAGAATAATTTTGAAAAACTAACGGATGCAATAACCTATTTGAATAAAAATTCAAATCCCAATATACACTTTTTATATGTTCATTATAAATATAACTATTGAAACTGCATGTTTTCTCTCTCCCTCCTTCCTCTTCTTTTTAAAGATACAATTAACCCATCTGTTTTCAAGGGGTGTGTGAGTCCAGGGTCCCTTCACCAGAGCAGTGGGCATATAGGCCAGATGATTCTTGCACAGGACTCTCTGTCCATGCGTCGCATCTGTAGCCCCCAGACACTACATGGCAGCACATATTCCAGGATGTATAATACCATACACATCCCCACATCCTTTTCTAAGTGCTCCTAAGGGCATCCCCTATCTCAGATAAGCTTGGGCTGGGCAGGGGGGGTGGGCCTCGGAGAAATTATAAACATACCCAAGTAAGCTCAACAGTTAAGGCTTTCAGGCTAATTGTCGCGCCAGCTTGGGAATTCTAAGACACCTATGCTTTGTTCAACACTCCAGTGTCACAAGAGCCTTGTATCAGGATACACAACATTATATCACGTGGCTTCCAAAAAGTTTATTTCATTATCTCCCTACATATCTGCCATGAGTCAGCTACACTCCTGTTTCAGACTCTGTTCTGATGGTATTCTCTCAAGCCAGAATGTTGGTGGTTGTAATGACACAGGGGAAAAGGATGCAGTATCTGTCTGCTGGCTCTCAGAGCGCTCTGAAGTTACACCAGGACTTCTGGGCATTGTCATTGGCCCAGAATGCATTGGGCCACTCAAGCTCCAGAGAGGGGGCATGTGTCACCTTTCTGCAGGGAGGGGCATTTGATATGAATAAACAAACTCACTTTGCCACTTAATAGTCTTTTTCAGTTTCAGGGAACAGCATATTGAAATGCGTCACAAAGCTTCCCAAAGTGGAAATGGTACCTTTCATGGAAGGGATGATCACTACACTGACATTCAGAATAAAGACTTCAGGAAAACATGGAACAGAACAGCTTTGCACCTGGTCATATAGAGTTGTCTGGAGAGGAGAGGGTTAAGATTACACAATTAGAAGGCTCTAATCCTGTATTAGATTTTTAAAAATTTTCTAATTAATTACAGTAATTAGAAAGCTCACTGACTTCCCTATTACTGTTACTGAGATCTCTGTTTTGTTGTGTTTATAAAATGGGTTATTCTTAATGATTTCAATATTTATTGAACTAGCTCTGGAGATGACCAAAATAAGGAAGACACCACCCTGGCTCTCGAGGAGCTTAGACTAATATGCGAGAAAGACACAGACCACTGACTATAATTCAGCGGGTGTAATTTTGTATTATAAATATCTGATACATAGCTGAATACAGTTAGAAGAGCAGTTAATCATGTTTGAATGTGGATATGGAGACATCTTTATAGATAAAATAATGTATGACCCTTGCATATAAATTTGGTAGACAATTTGAGGCCAATAATAAGGACTGGAAGGCGAGAGGAAGAGAGAATATTGTCAGTCTCGATGCAGTGTCTTATATATTAAGACTCTTCCACAAAACTATACATTTTTTAATATATATTTTATTGATATTTCACAGAGAGGAAGGGAGAGAGATAGAGAGCTAGAAATGTCAATGAGAGAGAAACATCGACCAGCTGCCTCTTGCACACCCCTACCGGGGATGTGCCCACAACCAATGTACATGCCCGTGACCGGAATCGAACCTGGGACCTTTCAGTCCGCAGACCGATGCTCTACCACTGAGCCAAACCGGTTTCAGCAAAAACTATACATTTTTAAGACTAGCTTCCTCAGGAACACTTGACTGTCAGATTCAGAGCTTCCCTAATTCAGCTTCTGTGCTTGCCACAGAGATTCCACTCAGGATCTTACCAAACTCAGTGGGGGGACCAGACTGTCTCAGTAGTGTATACAGTTTATATTCCTCCTCTTTAACTCATCACTTACGCTCTAGCTATCCAACCAAAGTACAGTGGTAAAACAAACAATCTAACACAACACTTATTTTCCCAATTTAGACATTTAGTTGCTTCTAGTTTTTTGTGTGTTTTGCATTGTTATAAATTTTAGCTAGATTTATCTTTGCAGTTCTATCTTACAGGATTTGTTTTATTGCTGTGGTTACGTGTTTAGAAGGGAAAGTGCTGGGTCACAGGATATGCTTTTGTGCCATTATTTTAACTTTTGCTGGAGTTTAATCAACCAGCAGAAAAATCATACCAAGGTCATTTTAGATAAAATAACAAAGCCATATTCCTGAACAAAAGGTAACCATGCAAAAACAAATCAATGCCATTTTTTTCCTTTCAGTTAAGGTAAGTGACTGGAAGTTCAGGGTGGTCTATTAAATATTAGTATAGTTGACTTCTTTCTAGCTGTAGGAAGATGTGAATATTCTCTGACCTTAGGAGGGATATTGATAAAGATTTGAGGGCATTGCCTTCCTTCTACTTATAAAGAAAATAAATTCTTAGGATGAATATCTCATGTCCATAGAATCATAGATTTCCAAATTACTTGCTGGGCATAACTGCTGGTATCAGAAGGGGATAAACACAGTGGCGGGGCTATTGTACAGGAGGGGAAAGGAGGGGACACCCTCCTGTGGGTCCCATGGAGGCAACACGGGGAAGGAAGGAGAGAAGAAAAAAACAGAGGGCCACAAGACAAAGGAGAAGGAGGCTAAAGAGTCTGTTATGGAACACAGGTACAGTAAGTAGAGGATCAAATGAGTATGGAAAGAAGAGAGGAACCTAAATATCCAAGTTTAGAAAACTGGTTAGAGACATTGAAACAAGTGAGGAAGTCTGAAGGTGCACAATGGGAGTATCTGCTCTGGGATGAATACAGCTTTCTTCTGGAGATGCAGATTAGAGATACTTACAGCTCTGTCTAGTTCATTCCAGCTGAACATTGGCAGCAGTAATCCATGTGGCTGTTAGAGAAAATACACTCTCTTTATATATATATATATATATATATATATATATATATATATATATATATATATTTGAATTTTTACAGAGAGGAAGAGAGAGGGATAGAGAGTTAGAAACATCGATCAGCTGCCTCCTGCACACCCCCTACTGGGAATGTGCCTGCAACCAAGGTACATGCCCTTGACTGATATCAAACCTGGGACCCTTGAGTCCGCAGGCCGATGCTCTATCCACTGAGCCAAACCGGTCAGGGTTAGAGCAAGCACTCTCACAGGCCACTCCTGGCGTTGGACACCACAGCTCTCTGCTGTCTTTCAGTTTTGGCCTCACTTCCTAACATTACCTGTCAAACCAAACCTCCAGGTCTTCACTTTGGATTCATAGACTGAGAGCCACATTGTTTTCTGTCTGGCCATGAACTTGACTTCTCTGTGGCAAAACAGCCTCCCAGAGAGAGAGGGAGAGACAAGAGATTAACCTGGTTAAACTCAAACTCATGAGGTTGGAAGTCTTAGTGTACAATACTTATTAGCTGATATATGTTGAACAAAAATTCCTCTCTATGCAATGTGTAATTCCCAACACTAGCTAAATGACAACCTTTCTGTTTTAGGCTCAATCAGTGCATATAATTTCCTATGAAAATACTAAATTATGTTGCTGATTTTATAAGGCCAAGACTATTTAACATTTTTGACATTAAATTTAAAATCTGTTAACATATACACACTCTAAGTATAAAAAGTTCCTGACAATCGTTCAATGGGTTTTGTCTGTACTATTCAACTGTAGCATCCCTTTGAGAAAAAAGCACTTCATGTTCTCAGAATAAAGTTCTTTGTTATTGTGAATATGCTTCCCCCATCCGAAAAGCCTGAGTTGAGTTTTATTTTGAGTTTTGTACCTGCTTCAAAGATAGTTGGCATCCGGGTAAAGCCTTATGAAAATGCATGGAGGTTGAAAATGCCATTTTCTACTCTTGATAAACGATTTTTCATTTGTTGCAAGAAAAATGCAAAAAAAGTACCAAAACCTTACTGACATTTCAACTCATATATCTTACATTTACCTGGGGGTGGGGGGGGAATCACAATTATGTCCTTTTTTTTTTAACTAGAGCTCTTTGCAATCGCATTGATAGTGTCACTGTTCCGGTTTTTCTCTCCATCTTTACTTTTGAATTCATCTCAGTCTTGGGTATAATCTCTTACTGACCCTGACGCTCTCCCAAATACTTTGTGTACTAAAACCAAGTAAAAATAACACTTTTAAAAAAATTGCGCTAGCCGAAACCGGTTTGGCTCAGTGGTAGAGCTTCGATCTGCGGACTGAAAGGTCCCGGGTTCGATTCCGGTCAAGGGCATGTACAATGGTTGCGGGCACATCCCCGGTGGAGGGTGTGCAGGAGGCAACTGGTCAGTGTTTCTCTCTCATCGACGTTTCTAGCTCTCTATCTCTCTCCCTTCCTCTCTATAAAATATCAATAAAATATATATTTTTTAAATTGTGCTAAAATGAAAGAAAGAAAAAATATCCCCCCAAACTGTCTTCTTACCAAGTTGATCCACCGGAAGAAAAACGGAATGCCACTTGCAGCATTTATCTGTCTTAGTCCATCGGGGAGATGAGAAAACAGCTACCCTTTGTACCTTTCACCTAATCAAAAGCTTAAATCTGAGCACATTCTTACCGCCCAGCACCGTGCTGCTGTATATCGATTGTGCCCACGGCCACCTCCTCGTGGAGAACGATTGATTTTTCTTTGTTAGCAAAGCGATTTTAATAGCCTTTCTCCGGGCTGTCATGTCTCGGGGCCTAGGAGCAAGATGCACCTGTTACCAGACCTGAGTGATCAATTGCTCGGCCCAGAGAAAATGTGCCCGGGTGCCGGGGCCAAAGGCCTCTGCAGCAATTATACTCAGAAGGTGACTTTAACCTGTTTTGATAAATGGGCTGTCTGAGGGTCTCAGGTGAGTCATCTTAAGTATGTGGACCCCTGAGCCTGGTGTTAGGTGGTGGGTTTTTTGTTGTTGTTTTGTTTTGTGAAATTGCCATGAAGGAGCGTAGTTACGAGAACGGAGTTCAGCTGGTTAAGGTTACTGCAAGCAGCGCCGTGCCAAACTTCCTCGCCAAAGAAGCTGGCCCAAAGTAAAGGTCACCGCTTTGAAGAGCGAGCGATGATAATGACTCTGTTTGTGCTGCCCTTGATATTTGAAAACGGCTCCTCTGGCCGGGTGGCGTGAGGAAAAGTCCAAGGTAGGGTCTATAGCTTTATTCGGCACAACTGCTGTCTGTTCTCCGTGAGCAGGCGTGGCCACTGTTTCCTTAATGTGATAGCAAGTGGCTCTTGTTTTTTTTCTTTCTCCTCTTCACGAATCTGGCTCTGAAAGCGTTTCGGTGGGTGTTAGGTGAACTATTGTCATGCCACATTCTTGAAATTCTTTGAAAAACTGCTGGACGCCTTGAAAATGTGTCAGCACTTTAAGCTTGCAGCCTGCCTACCCGTTATTAGCTGCCGTTATTTTAGGAGGTTGCACGTATCCTCTTGACTTTCGGTCAAATCTTTCAAGCGACGGAACACAGCTCATGTTTTCGAAAAGTGGAGATCTGAGGGGAATTTGCAAAAGGGGAACACCATCAGGTTGCACACAAACAGAGATGGCAAAGTCGGTATTGGGACCCAGTCCATCGTCTTACCCACAATGCTGTGCTGCCTCAGCACTGGGGGAGCAGGAGGAGATGTGACAGCTTTGCTTGGATCCCAACTACAGAAGTATCCCTGTCACCTTAGGGGTACAAGCCAGCTCCTCAGTTCAGCAAACATTTCGGGGGGCAGGTCTATTTTAGGTCACACAGCATAACAGATTTGTGGAATAAAGCAGCAAGTTGAGAAAAAAACAATCCCTGGTTTCAAGAAATTTGCCATCAGGTAGGGATGGGGAGGGGATTGTCACTCGGGCTCAGCCAGCAGGCAGGAAAATGTTTACCAGATAGCTTTGCTTAAGGCTTGGAAACATAACGGGAGGCGGGGGGAGATGGTTAAGGGTTTAATTGTGTCTCCTCTTCCAATTCCTATGTTCAAGTCCCCAATTACCTCAGGATGTGACCTTATTTGGAAATAGGGTTTTTGCAGAGGTAGCCAAGTTAAGAGGAGGTCAGCCGGGCAGGCCCCGGTTTAATGTGGTCGGTGACTTTATAAAAAGGGAAAACTGGGACACAGGAGACGCTGGGAGAACGCCGTGTGAAAACTGGGTGCATGCTGCCCCAGCCAAGGAAAGCTAGCGATGCCAGCAGAGCCCCGGCCTCCAGGAGCGAGATGGCCGATCAGATTGTCCCTCAGCCCCAGAAGGAGGCACACTGCCCAGTGACGGCCTCCCTCGGTCCACTGCGCTTCACAGGTGTTGTGTTTCTTACTAATTAAAGACAACGCCTCCCACATGATGACTTGCTTTATTGCAGTACTCCCTGTGTTATAGCGGTCTGGAACCCAACCCACAACGTCTCTGTGGTGTGTCTGTAGACGTAGGAAAATGTGCTAACCTTGATTTTGGACTTCTGGCCTCCAGAACTGTGAGAAGATACTTAAGCCAGGCAGTCTGTGGTACTTGGCTATGACCGTCCTGGCAAACTAATGCCAGGGCTTTGGCAAAAATAGTGGCGATGAGACAAAGAGATTGTTGCTTCGTTTTGGTTTTAGGTGAAGGAAAAAGCAAACTAAAACTCAAAGATTAAAAAGTTACTGCAGCCGAAACAGGTTTGGCTCAGTGGATAGAGCATCGGCCTACAGACAGAGGGTCCCAGGTTCGATTCCTGTCAAGGGCATGTACCTTGGTTTGGGCACATCCCCAGTGGGGGGTGTGCAAGAGGCAGCTGGTCGATGTTTCTCTCACAGTGATGTTTCTAGCTCTCTATCCTTCTTCTCTGTAAAAAAAATCAATAAAATATATATATTTTAAAAGTTACTGCAGGGTGAGGAAGCAGTGAGGAGCCCCTGAACCCATTTGAGTGAGCAGGAGAGCGGCCATTTTGGAATTGTGCTTTTATGAAACTTCAGCTCAGGGACAGGAATACTGATACCAAGGAAGGACAGATTCCCCAGGCCCTGGGATGTTTTTGCATGTGGAAGTCTTTAAGAAAGGAGAGAGGGATGCTTGGTTTGCAATGAGGATTTAAAACTGAAGTTTTTTTTAAAAGATATAACCAACTCTGGTCCAGCAGGTCTGGCTCAGTAGATAGAGAAAGGCCTCGGGTTCAATTCCAGGCAAGAGCATGAACCTCCTTTGTAGACTTGACTCTGGCGCTGGTCGGGTTGGTTGCCGGAGGGAGCCAATAGATGTTTCTCTTTCTGACTCAGTTACAGAGTCAGTTCCTCAGTAAACTCTGTAACCAGCTCAATACATTTATCTAATTTCTTTATTTAAAAATTTATTTATTTTATTGATTTTTTACAGAGAGGAAGAGAGAGGGATAGAGAGTTGGAAATATCGATGAGAGAGAAACATCGATCAGCTGCCTCTTGCACACCCCCCACCGGGGACATGCCTGCAACCAAGGCACACGCCCTTGACTGGAATGGAACCCGGGACCCTTCAGTCCGCAGGCTGATGCTCTATCCACTGAGCCAAACCGGTTTCGGCTCTCTAATTTCTTGATTTCAGTGTTTTTGTTTTAGAAAGTGGTGGGCATTGTCATATCCCTTTCAGCTGTAGTAGAGCCTCTTTGAGGAAAGTGATGAGCTTACTTTCACTTTAGATTTTTTTGTTTGTTTCATCTTGTGTTTCTTTATGAGCCTTTAGGCTATATTAACACACACTTTTGAGTAGCATTGAACTCTTAGACTGCCCCCACTCAGTGCTAACTCTCTAATCATTTCATCTTTATGGAATTTACCTGTTGTCCACAGAGACGCCAATGATACACCTATAAATAAAGTGTTGCAGTCACAGCTGTACATAGGGAGCAGAGACACAGGTGGAAAAATAAAGTCATGGATTTAAAGAAAGACTGCAAAGCGCAGAAACAGAAGTAGCAGTTAGCACAGAAGAAAAGGGGGAAAGGAGACGGGCCCATGCAGGTGGAGGAAGAGAGGAGGGCAACTGCAGGCCAGCAGCATGCGGGCGATGAACAGGTGCAACCCAGGAGGTGCAAAAATTAACGATTTATTGTGGAAACTTCACATCAGGCATCTGATTCTAGCAAGAGGGGCGAAGCTCACTGAGTGAAACACACCGGTGCTGATTAGTAACATATAACTGCTTTACAGGGGCTAAGAGTAAAGGAGGACAGGTAGGTGATGTGGTTAAATGCCAGGTTTTCATGAGCATGAACAAATCATGTGCCACAGCAGTTAGAGGAGTCAGGGGCCAGTCAGCTACATCCTGTTGGCCAAATCTAGCTGGCTCCTGTTTTGGGAAGAAAGCTTTAACTGGCACACAGCCATGCCCCTGTGTATACCTGCCATTCCCGGCTTCTTTTGCATTGCAATGGCCAAGTTAAAGAGTTGTGATGGAGCTGAAATCGGCTTGGCTCAGTGGATAGAGAGTTGGCCTGCTCGATTGAAAGGTCCCAGGTTTGATTCCGGTCAAGGGCATGTACATTGGTTGCAGGAACATCTCCAGTAGGGGGTCGGTCAGTCGATGTTTCGCTCTCATCAATGTTTCTAGCTCTCTATCCCTCTCCCTTCCTCTCTGTAAAAAATCAAATATATATATATATATATATATATATATATATATATATATATATGATGTGATGGAGACCATTAAACTCCTAAAGCTGAAAATATGTATTGTCTGGCCTTTTACAGAAAAAAAAAAAAATCCCCAAACACTCTGCTCTAGAAGGTTTAAAAAAATAAAATTATATATATAATTGATTTTTTTACAGAGAAGAAGGGAGAGGGTTAGAAAGCCAGGAACATGGATGAGAGAGAAACATCAGTCAGCTTGCCTCCTGCACACTCCCTACTGGGGATGTGCCCATAACCAAGGTATATGCCCTTGACCGGAATGAAGCCTGGGACCCTTGAGTCCAAAGGCTGGGCTCTATCCACTGAGTCAAATCAGGCTGCTCTGAAGGGTTTTAAACATGCATTTTAGAGAATTCTCAGCTCTGGAAATCCAATTGCTCGGGTTAACGTACTTTCCCCCCCCCCCCCCCAAGATAACCCAGAGAACTCCTATAGCTGCCCTTAGAAATTCAGCAAGTGTTGCCCGAAGCTTTTGGTGACCTTGCAACCCTGCTGGCCACCAGCCCCCGGCCCCATAGCTGAGAGTGATGGCTCCACAGCTCTGGACGGCGGGCGGGCAGCAGACCCCGCCAGTAAGCCAGTGGGTCAGGAGCCATTGAAATGCCCAGGCTACAGGGCTTCCCAGCCTGGAAAGGAAGGGCTTAGCTCTTCAGCTTCGGAATGGCAGAACCCATTTTGGTTTTAGTTTTCTAATTTGTGGTTCGTAATGCCTCAGGATTTAGTCAAGGATTAAGCCTGTGGTTTAACTTCCTCTTTCCTGGGGGGTGTAAACTGTTTGAGTCTAGCCACCAACCCATGTCCCTGCAAATGAGCATATTTGCATTTCTCGTGTGTTGTCAGCCCGGGCGATGCTGACTGCTTCCAGCGCACTGACGCAGCCCCAGTGTGCGTTCCCATTTTGTTACCAAATAATGCAACCTCACACCGAGGCGCCGGCTGTGGCTTTCGCAGGAAGCATGACTCACGGCTCCAACTGCAAATGGAGGGAAACAGCCGCGATGCACGTAGCTAGTTTGCAATGCTGACTAGCATCCACCGCGTGCATACTTTGGAAATGGTGGTCTCCCCAGCACAGCCTTTACTCTTTTAAAAAATAAATATATTTTATTGATTTTTTACAGAGAGGAAGGGAGAGAGATAGAGAGCTAGAAATGTCCATGAGAGAGAAACATCTACCAGCTGCCTCTTGCACACCCCCCACCGGGGATGTGCCCGCAACCAAGGCACATGCCCTTGACCGGAATCGAACCTGGGGCCCCTCAGTCCGCAGACCGACGCTCTACCGCTGAGCCAAACCGGTTTCGGCAGCCTTTACTCTTGAGTATATATGTATGTGCATATATATAAGGTATACACACACACACACACACACACACACACACACACACACATATACTATATAAGACAAAAATATAATGTAAATAACATACCAAACACAACATACAGATTTGCCCTTTAGGCTTATGTGTGTACGTTTTGTTTCTCTTGTAACACCCGGTGAAGGCCTGGAGGGCAGTGTTGCCTCCCCCAGTAGGGACTGTGTAGAGTCACACACCCCGTTTTCACTGGCCCCAGCAGAAGCACCCCAGCACACGGACTTAGCACCTCTACATGTACTAGTCTGCATCCCTACGCAGACATCAGGGTTATTTACTGTTCTTGAAATGCAAACAAAGAAACCCACTCGCTTGCATTGGCTCGGACAACAAAGACGATGTTTTGGTCCCCATCCAGGTTCATGAACCCGGAGCAGTGCTTGAAGACCAGGCTCCGACGCTGCGTCTTTCGTTTTTCTAAGGGTGTCGGGTCCTGGTAGGACAATGGCTGCGGGAGCTTCAGGATGCCCCCCCTCTAACCTCAGTATCTGGAATCATACTGTTTTATCTCTGCCCAAGCACTGGGTACACATACTAGGCTTTGCTAGTATTAGGTCACATCCCTAAGTCCGACCCCACCATCCATCACTGGGCACAATGCTGGGGGTTAGGCCCTACCCTGACTATCCTGAAGCTGTGTAAGAAGGAAGGCCCCTCCCTGGCTGCCCTCGGCTACTTGGCCCTCCCCCCCTTGTCCCCCGGAGCTAAGAGGGGGTCACTGCCAATGCCACTGACATTGCAGGGGACGGCCGCAGGGACTGCTGGGTGCTCCCAGGGGCAGTCAGTCCCCCGTGCTCTCTGTGCTGTCGGACCAAGCCTTGGCCTGAGATTTTATGCTGAGGATTCAGGTTTTGCCAAATTACCTTTCTGATTTTGCCAAATCCCTGATCTGATCCCTGGGTAGTAGGTTAATTTCGTTTACAGGGGATGTTTTCTACAAAATTCCCGGGCTTTGGGGATTGTGTCTCTCTCCACCACCCCCCCCCTTTTTCTTTTTTTCTTTTTAGTTCATGCAACCTCATTCCAACACCAAAAATAATTCAGCTACTTCAGATGCCATATGGAATAAATAAATGTTTCAAAACAAATGAACCTTAATTCCCTGTAAAAATCATCAGCATCGGTTGCTCTGATTAAGTGTGTGAGGCCAGCGGAGGCCAGGGCTCCTGGCAGCCCTATAAAGGAGAAACGCGAGGCATTAGAAAGCAGGGACTCAAGTCACTCCGTGAGTTAGAAAGTGATGGCAGAATTGTTATTTTTATAACTTCCCAGAATAAAAAAAAAAAAATGTGGTCTTGCAGCTGAACATTGGCCGGCGATCACAGCCTGGCCCGCTGAGCAAGGGCACATGTACTGTATATTGGAGGGATGGATCATCCAGACTCCAATGTGCATTAGCACATGTTGAAAATAATCAAATGGGAAGGAACACCTTACCACCCAGCTCAGTTCAAGTCAAGGAACAAATATTGATTCAGCAAGCTCTGTCCAGAGCTGAGCATTGAAAAGTAATAAAGAGGAGGAAGAGATTGAGTCTGTCATCAAGGAGATCACTATATGAAAGAAATGAGGTCATCATTGAACATTAAAAATAACTTAAAAGTCCAATTTTAGGAGAGAGTGATTGTATTTCAGGGTGTCGGTGACATCTTCAGGGCATAAGGAAACTAATCCATGCCAGGTAATGTGCCTGGGATGTTATATTGTTAAAAGAAAAAAGAAAATTTAAAGCAAGCTATGGCTATGGGTTAAACTTTATAATTTTCTTTCTGGGTTGTTTTTTTTTGCAATCATTACTCAAAGATATTTTTAAATTGACTTTAGAGAGAGGGAATGGGGGAGAGAAAGAGGGGGGGAGAGAGAGAGAGAGATATGAAAAACATTGATGAGAGAAACATCAATGGGTAGCCTCCCATATTTCCTCCAACTGAGGATCAAACCTGAGCCCTACATATATATGCCTGGGAATCAAACCCACAACCTTTCATGTGTATTGGATGATGTTCCAACCAACTGAGACCTACTGGCCAGGGCTATAATTTTCTTTTATTTTACTTTATAAATAGTGAAATAAAGGAAGGACATATTTTCCCAAGTAGTAGAGCCAATATATAAACTGAGGTTTTCCCATGACTGTAAAGTATATCTATACCCACTCCCCCTCCCTGTGGCCTTCCTAGGATCCTTAGCCAGATTAGCAGTTTGAGCATCTTGGTTAAACATCAAATTCAGGCAGAAGTGAAGGAAAAGTTAGATCTTTATCTCCAGGGGGATGATATCATGGAATCAATCTCTGACCAGATTTTAATAATCTAAGATCCATGAGATACATATAACAAAATAAAAAAATAAAAAATGAGAGAGAAAAAAATATATATATAGTATAAACATACATGTATACTATATTAAGACAAACATATAATGTAAATACATATACAGATTTGCCTTTTAGATTTGTGTGTGAATGTTTTATTTCTCCTGTAGCACCTTGTCAACTTGGCTGAATTTAGGCACATTTCGGATAGAGGTGAGATTTTTTTTTTCTGTATGTCAATAAATCTCCAAAAAATTTATTGTGAAACCCATCAGTAAACATTTTGGAATATGAACGTCCAAATATATGTATTTCTGTAGTTATCACTATTGTCCCATTCTGTAAATATAGGTATAGCTCAGCTTTTGTGAAACTGGTGAAGGGATTAAGCAAAAATCAAACAAAAAATCCTTATGGACAGACAGCCGTATGGTGGTTACCAGAGGGAAAAAGGCTGAAGGGAATTAGAAGAGGGTAAAGGAGGGATGAATGGTGATGGAAGGAGACTTGACTTGGGGTGGTGAGCACGCAATATAATACACAGATGATGTATTATACAATTATACCCCAGAAACCTAACTAATTTTATTGATCACTGTCACCCCAGTAAATTCAGTAAGAAATCAGCAACAACAATAACAGTTAAAACAGTAAGTGCTATCATTTATTGATCCAGGGACTTTTTTCCAAGTAATTCTTAGTGTTTTTTTTTCTTTTGTGAGTTAACTAATATATGCTTGGAAGCAATCTGATACAATAGGTGCTCTAGTAACCCTTTCTCACTATTGAGAAAACCCAGGTATACCAGTAAATCTATGTTTTATCTTTTTCTACCCATACTCCATGGATCATCTTGCACATAGGAACTCCCCATAGGAAATGTCAGTAGAGGCCAGGTGTGGTTGTGACACACAAAGAAAGACTCAGGTGAATATCCTGAGGAATATTAGAGATGCTTGAATATGTGTGAGTGTGTGTGTGTGTGTGTGTGTGTGTGTGTGGTATGTAGTTAAAATTGTCAAGAGTCATGTCAATGCCATTGAACATTGCTTCCTGACTTGGATTTTTTCACAAGGTTTTGTTTTTTGTTTGTTTTTGCAGTCCTGTGTCAATTAAGAAACACCTAAACCTGTAGGGAATTTTTATGAGTTTATTTGAGCCAAACTGAGGACAAGTGCCAGGAAGCAAGATCTCAAATGCTCTGGACAGTGACAGCTTTATAGTATATTACTTTCAAGTGTATAACATGACTAGAGGCCTTGTGTACAACATTCATGCACTGGATGTGGGGGTGGTCCCCTCAGCCTATCCCAGCCTCTCACAGTTGGACATCCCCCGAGGAGTCCTTAGCGCTGCTGCAGAGGCTGCCACCGCCACTGTTGCACTCACCTGCTGTGAGCCCAGCTTCTGGCTGAGTGGTGCTCATCCTGTGGGAACACACTGACCACCAGGGGGCAGCTCCTCCTCTAAGTGTCTGCCCCTGGTGGTCAGTGTATGTCATAGTGACTGGTCATTTAGCCATTTGGTCTATTTGCATATTAAGGTTTTATTATATAGGACTAAAGGTCCAGCGCACAAAATTCATGCATGGGTGGAGTCTCTCTGCCTGACCAGTGATCGGGGCCAGTTAGGGCCATCTCACCCAGTCCCAATTGGGGGTGATCAGGGGTAGTGGCCGGGAGGGATCATGGGAAAGACCCTGGGAGGGCTCCAGGGCTGGTCTGGCTCATCTTGCCCAGTCTCAATTGGGGCTGATCAAGGCCAGCCAGCTGGGGAGGGACCATGGGAGGACTCCAGGGAGTGTCTGGCCTGTCTCATTCAGTCCCAACTGGCCAGACCCCAGCAGCAAGCTAATCTACCAGTCAGAGCATCTGTCCCCTGTTGGTCAGTGTACATCATAGTGACTGGTCAACTGGTCAACTGTCTTCCCCCTAGTGGTCAGTGCACATCAGAGTGAGCGATTGAGTTGCCTTAGCATATCATTAGCCTATTAAGCTTTGATTGGTTGAACAGTCAACCAGTCAACCAGACACTTAGCATATTAGGCTTTTATTATATAGGATGATTAGACATTTGTATAACTTACAGTGTGATCACCCCAACAAATTTAGTTTTCTGACACCATGTATAGTTATCACAATATTATCAACTATATTTCCTATGCTATACTTTACATCCCTATGACTAATTAATTCCCATGTTTTGCACATCCCCACAACATCCTTCCCATTTGGGGACCATCAAAATGTATCTTTGAGTTTGTTTTTGTTATCTATCTATCTATCTATCTATCTATCTATCTATTCTACACATACATGAAATCATAGTACTTGTCTTTTTTCCTGTGTGACTTATTTCACTTAGCATAATACCCCCAGGTCTATCCATGCTGATGCAGAAGGTAAGATTTCTTTCTTTATGGCTAAGTAATATGCCATTGTGTATATGTATCACTTTTTCTTAATTCATATATTGATGGACACTTAGGTTGCTTCCATTATCTTGGCTATTGTAAATAATGCTACAATTAGCTTAGTGATGCATGCCTTTTTGAATTAGTGTTTTTGAATTAGTGTTAGTCAGCTTCTTTTTCTTCTTATATTACCTTTGTTTTACTCACTTAGTTATTTACTTATTATTGATATAGGAGCGGGAAAGAGAAGGAGAGAAACATCACATCAATTGATTGGCTCTCATAAGTACCCAGACTGGTGATCAAAATTGCAACCCTTTGGTTGTGGAAAATATTCCAACCAACTGAGCCATACCATACACTTAAAAAAAGGGTTTCATAGGCATGTTAACCTTGATGCACAGAAACAATAGATGGGGCTTGCTTACAGTAAAGATAAACCTTTTACTAAAGAAATTATTTATGTGGGACCTGATTAGCTACCATGGCCTGCCCAGTTAGGAATTTATGAAGAGATCTCCCTGTGAGGTTACATTTGTTAGATTTATTAAGCACCTTTTGTTGTTGTTCTGGTTCACATCTGTGAATAAACAAATAATATTTAATCTTTCTGGATCTTTATTTCTCTTTACTATCCTTTACCTCTATCTACTGTGATTGGGCAATTCTGAATTGCTTTTCTCAGGTATTTTTCAAAATAACATTTTTTCTATATTCTTTCCCATGTAGAAAGATGGGAGTAATATATGTGATAAAAAACATCATGCATGCGTATTTTACAAACAAAAAGAAAACACTTTTAATGTTTGGTGTATATGTCACACTAGTCCCAGGGTATTATTATGTATTACAGACAACATCCCCACAACATCCTTACAGAGAGGAAGAGAGAGGATTTGGTTCTTCAGTTCAGGCCTCCTTCCACCTCCCACCCCTTCTACATCAGCACTTTATTTTATACATGGTAATTTAGTTTACTCTTTGCCAGCTTCACATATGGTAATTAAGCCAGGTTTTATTTAAGACTAATTTAGAGAAGAGAACATGTCCAGCCGTTTGCAAGAAAATTTCTCACGATTTCCTTTGAAAATCAACATATTTATGAGAGTGCTTTGCAATACATCCTTTTGTTTTATATCTTCTAAAATACAATTATAGCCGAAACCGGTTTGGCTCAACGGATAGAGCATTGGCCTGCGGACCGAAAGGTCCCAGGTTCCATTCCAGTCAAGGGCATGTACCTTGGTTGCGGGCACATCCCCAGTAGGGGGTGTGCAAGAGGCAGCTGATCGGTGATTCTCTCTCATGGATGTTTCTAACTCTATATCCCTCTCTCTTCCTCTCTGTAAAAATCAATAAAATGTATTTTTTTAAAAAATAAATAAATAAATTACAAGTACATTGTGTTTTGAAGCCTTTGAAAGTTATAAAAACAATTATTATTCGCCGATTCCACTGTACAAAGATGCCTGCCCACAAGCAAAGGAAACCAATCATGTAACATTTAAGTGGAATGAAATGCATTAATGCTCTTGTAAAATGTGTAGGGCTCCAGTTCTAGGATTAGTATTGATAGAGAGACCACTAAGACTTCATAGGTCAAATAGATGTGAAACACATCTTTTAATATGTTTGTAAGATCACAACAAGTTTAGTTCCGGGGAGCCTGGAGTGTGGTATCCAGAAATAGTGAGATCAGAGGAAGTCAGAGAACAAAACTAGACTGTGGTGAGGCCACATAAAGGGTGTAAGAATTTAAAAGTGGGCACCATCAGACAGTCCTGGATTTAAATCCCAATTTGTCATTTTACTAGGCTGTAGTTTCTGGGATAATAATTATAGACACCCTGTATTGCCTAGAGTTACACAGCTAATAGGTTGCACAGTCAAATTCAAATCTCACCATTCTGGCAACTCCACCATCATAACTGTTCACATCAGGGAGGACAGTGAGTGCAAAAGCATTGTCTGTAGAGTCCTTAGGGTGGTGGGGGTAATCCCTGAGATATTTTCAGGAAGTTTTTTGGGAAAAAATTTAAATAACAGTAGTAGGGTTATTCACTTATTTCACTGCATTGAATACTTCATTTATGATATGAAAACAATGGTGGATAAAATTTCTGGTGTCTTGGCATGACTAAAGTCCTTGGCACCATGTAGTACTGGTAGTCATTGGTTTCTTGATCACCATTCACTCACAGAGGGGTTGAAAGAACTTGTAGAAATAGGATCCAGAATAGAGGCTTAGAAATTAATATTGAGCAATAATGTAGGCGGGGGGAGGGGGAGGGAGGAAAATAACCAAGTAAGTGCTACTATATATCATAGGTGCTCTAGCAGATAATTTATTCATTATCATAGTTCCTATTTTCCATAATCCTATAGGATAGATAGGATAAGATCTTTTTCAAAGATCTAGGGAAAAGATGAAGAAATAATGGCTTATCTCTAGTTAGGTTAATGGGCACCAGGTTTGGGTTTAAGATAAATGGTTCAAATTTTAAAACGAGTGTTACCTTGGAATGAACCAATGGAGAAGGGGCTGGCTATGATTTAAGGAGTAGAGTAATTAGCTTCTGAAATGATCTCCAGTAATCTTCATCTCCTGATACTAACTTCCTTGAGCTATTTCCTTCCTTTGAATATGGGCAGGGCCTAGTGCCTAGCTAGCTTCTGAGGAATATCCCAGAAGGTGTTACTTCCAAAATCAGGTTGTGTGAAGACAGTGGCTCCCATCCTGGGCCTCCTCTCTTGCTCTCACTCTCATCGTTTGTCCAATGTGAGAGGAAGAAGTCGAACAGTTACTATCAGTCTATGGCCAGCTCTTGGCTTCACTGACTTAAATCTCCACTGTGGAGTGATGCTGGCTTTCTCAATAATGTGGGGGGAAAAAGTCAAGTTACCAGATTTTGAAATTACATTTTGAATAAGTAAACCTAAGTTGTAAGGGAGAGATACTTCAATATTCACTCTCTTAAGTATATCTGCTATTTTGTTACCTACTTTTAGGATCATGAGAAATTTGCATAATTTACCTGCTTATGAGTTTTTATATCCTACTGAAAAAGGCAATTCTAAAGGAAGTTATGATGAAGATATATTCAGAGTATTTCTCATCCCACAGATTCAGAGTCTTGAATTAGTGAATCTGATGAATTGCAGCCATGTATTTATGTGTCCCCTTCTTAATGCAAACGCAGATGGGAAAAGATGCTCTTCTAAGTTGAAGGAAACAGCTTCTTAATACATAGGCTGCTTTTTCCCTGTAACCTTTTTTATGGTGAGCAATAAACAATTCCCTCTACCTTTTAATTGTGCTTTAGAGAGTATACCATTTGATGTATCTTTCCATCTATCCATCCATCCATCATTTGTTCAACATATAGTTAGTTATTGAATGTCTACTGAATTCAAGTGCACTTAAAAATGGGCAGGTCCTCTTTAATAGCCATCTCTCTACCACCACCACCCAAAGAGAAGAAAAAAGATTCTTAAGATAAAGCATGTATCTTAATAGTATGCATCAAACTTTATTTAAACTTGGTGGTTATTGCAAAATTTCCATCAGTGATAAATGATAGTGAACTTTCTTTTCTCTTTCTATCCTTCCTTCCCTCTCTCTAACCCTTTCTTTATCCTTACATTCTCCTTTCTTTTGAAAAATACATGTTTCCTTGAGAGTCACATATATATAATAATGGGTTTAATTTGTGTGTCTGCATGTGTGTATGGACATGTGATTCCCATTGTGTTTATAGACCTGGCAAATACTCGAAGTTACATTACAAACGTGTCCCTGAATCAAATATCCATAGGAAAGTAAAGCTAGACTGATGCTTTTCAAGCAAGTGAAATGTATTCAAATGTTGGTAGCATTGGTAGTAACACTCATATAAGTTGTTTGCACAAGAAAATACATTGAACAAAAGCACATTTTGAATCTATTGACTCAAAACAACCAGAGGAACTAATTTGTTAATGTGATTTTAATTTCTTTCATCAGTGCTTACTTGAGGGATTAAAATATATGGAAAAGTCAAGCCTTTGGGTAAGCATAATGATTTATTTTCATAGGAGAAAAATAGATATTTCCAATATTCAATACTTATAAAAAAGTGGTTTCTCAATAAATAGATTTATAAGGAGCCTCAACGAGAATGGATAATCCTGGTAATTTTTTTAGATTGTATGTGAAGTTTACAGTAAATGATGCTAAAAGCATGCTAAAATAATAGTCTCTCCCCTATATTAAAATGACCGCAGTAGTTCTTCCTTACCGTCAAAGCAGATGGCTCTAATGATTTTCCAACCCATCGTTAATTCATTTGCAAACAACAGAGATCGGTGGGCAAATGTGTACTGAGAATAAGATGTTACCGTTCATAAACGCTTCCAGAGTTTGTTTTGTCTTATCATTACCTGAAAATGGTATTTACCTAAGTTAAATTATTTGTGTGAACCATCCCTGTGACAGTGGTGCAGTTATAATAAATTACCTATGAAGTGAAATGAACATCACCTGGTTACTGTGGTTGTGGTAGTGCGATTGACCTCATGGAATAAGTGAGCTCATCTGCGTTCTTTAAATTAAAATTTTATAAAAGAGACATTATGCCTTTTTTTCTATTTTGAGAATGCTTACTTGGACATATTTAACACCTCCTCCACAAGATATAAAAATATTATATGTAATATTTTATAATGTTTAAACTATACATTTTATAATATCCTTGATAAAACTTACATGAGTAGTTTAGATATCAAATAAGAAATTATTGAAAATTTCCAGCCCAGGACATTCAGGATAAAGGCAACTTATGAAGGCTTTTGTAACATAACTAAAGCCTTTGCATATATTGATGCATCAATTTTTTCAAGTTGTATGTGAGCGCTAATTTTAAGCAGATAATGAATCATAAACAAAATGCATGTTCTCACTTGTCAGGTAACATAAGCAATCTTGTGCAATTTAGTTTTTGAAAATTTTATCTTTACCAAACTTTGGATTGTTTTTATCAATAACTTTGTGGCCTCAAGTTAGAAGATGATTGGAGAATCTTGTCCATATTGTGTATTACAGACAGATCTGAGGGGGAACCATTCTTCCTCAGAACAAGCATTTATCACTTATTGATGTGAGTAATGTTTCCAATTAGGCTGTACAAGCCTTGTTTTCTTTCTTAACTGATCTTCCTTGAGTTAAAATGTCTCATGATTTGTGATTGATGGTTTGCCAGATAAACCATTTAAAAGGTAACAAGGATAGTCAAAGGTGTTGGGATGCCTCTGACTATAATAAATAACATGAGATACGTGTTAAGAAAACTGTGAAATTAGATATTGAAGAGCAATGATGCTTGGGGTAGTAGATGCTTTGATTCAAGCTGGAATTAGAAGTAAAATAAAGTTGTATTATTAGAAGAAAAATAAAGTTGCATTGTTTACATCCAGGAAAGTTACAGGTGGCATTGGTGTTGGCCTGCCGTGTGTTTTGTCATGTTGCTCTGGTCCAATTATTGTTCAACTAACTTTCATTACCCTGAAAAAAGATTTACTAGGTTTTAATAATCTCTCTGAGTTGAAACAGGTGTATGGCCCCAAATTCTAAATAATCTAATTATGTAATAGCTAATGTTATTAGCTTTGATTTTAATTTCCCCATGTGTTTAAGAGTATGCCTAAAGTTTACAGAGTAAAATGTCCTCTCCCGCATGTATGCCACAGCAAAAGAAATCTAAAGAACTTAATAGCTGCATGGGTAAGCCTTGGACATTTCAATGTCCATCTCTAATTTCAGAAAAATATGTTTTATTTTCATCACTGATGTCCCTTCTCTTAAGAAGATAGTCTATAAGAAGAAAAATATTCTTTGACTCAGGAGTGGGCAAACTATGGCCCATGGGCTGAATCTGGCCCGTTCGGCTGTTTTATCTGGCCCGTGGAGCCGAAAGAGCAGAGGGTTCTCTTGCTCTCCCCTCCGCTCCTTCACCAGCAGCCCAAGATGAGAGTGCCAGCATGGTCAGGTTGCTTTTGTTCCGGCCCTCCGGTCCAGTTTAAGAACCCATTGTGGCCCTCGAGTCAAAAAGTTTGTCCACCCCTGGTAAGTTCACAAAAGCTTTTTTTAAAAATCAATATGGATTCCTTAAACAAAAATATTTAACTTTGTTTTCGGGCAAATTATAGAAAACAAGTATTTCTACTGTGAATTTTGAAAAGTAGTATTGGTCATTAAATGATGAAATGGAAGTATCAGTTCAAATAGAGGAAATAGTTGTTGCATTGTTATTTTTCTGGGGTCTATATCTTCATCTTGGCTAAGATGTTCTATAAGAAATCTCCCTGCATGTTAAGTAACTGAGCAGGAAAATATATTTTCTTTGTGGTTGATTAATTCATTCAAAATTATTTATCAAACCCTTTGTACATGCCAAGCATTGTTCCAGGTGCTGGGAATAAAAAGCTGAATAAGAAAGTGTGGTGAAGAAATGTAGTATAGTCCTTTTTGGCTCACAAAACTTTGTGCCATCATTTAACTCAAAAGGCGTATAGATTTTTGCAATTTGTCGTATCCCCATATGCAGCATAGCAAGTGAGGCAGTATTCAAATGCTGCATGTACCCAATGCTGATTGTTTTAATGCCAAGACTGTCAGACACAGTATGATGCATGGAAATTCTAAAAATGTTATCATACTTAATCTGAAGAGTAAACATGACCTTACAGAGAGAGAGAGAGAGAGAGAGAGAGAGAGAGAGAGAGGGAGAGAGACAGACAGACAGACAGACAGACACTAGGAAAATGTTTAAAAGAGCAAAAAGAATCCAGTACCAATATCATGTTGTGATAGTGAACCATTATTTTAAATCTTGACTTTAACACCCATAGTGAAAATTGTATTGAGTACCTTGAAGGTAATAGCTAAGTAACCTGGATTTTTGGAATTAAAGTTTCCCTCTGAGAATGAAATTAGACACAATAATCATGAAACAACTGAGATCAGTCAGCTATAGAAATAACTGATCTAAAGTAATAATCCGTGACCAAAGAGTCAAGAAACGCCTAACAACAAATTTCCATGACTCGGGTTATTGGGTGACTGCCTTAGCATTGATTGCTAAAGCTATCACATACTAAATTTTATTCGACCCTACCTGTTAAAAATAAAAAATAAAAATTCTGTCATTTTAAGAGCACTTAAAAAAGTTGAATGACAGCAAAAATACCTGGTAGTTTTGAATGTCCTCATTTTGGCCTGAAACACTCCATCCTATTTCTTTTTTCTTGCTTACCATGAGGTTGCCTGATTATTAATCTAACTTTGATACCCATGCTAAGTCAGGCTGTGACCACATCTTGATCTCAACTCTGATGGATAAAGGCTGATGCCTGTAGCAGCTGGATTAACAGTAAATTGTGAATTGGGCCAGATGTAATGCAGGGAGTTGCGGCCTTTGGTCAAAGAAGAGAAAGGCTGGCTTGCCTAGATAGGCATCAAAGGGGCCATTTCTGTGGGCTACATTCAGTTTAAAATCTCTGATGGATACCGGCACTGAAACAATAATTTATTGAGAGTCACAATAGATAAAGGAGACTTTTAAGATGTATTTCTTGTTTCTTTATAAATGAAGAGGAATGTAGCTAATGACTAAAGTGTATATGTATGCATGTATATCTCTATATTCACACATATGTGCATTTACATATGCATTTTCACATATATACTCATATCTGCATTTAACTATTTACACATACATATATGTGGGTATGAGTTTTTAAGTATGTGTGAGTGCATATATATAGATATATAGATATGTAGATACAGATAGATATGTAGATATATTTCTTTTTATATATTCCTTGGCTCAAGATAGTTCCTCAAATAGGGAATTTTGTGCTTGTCATCTTGCTTAGGAGATCTTGTGTACATTAAAGGTAACAAAATATTTAAAGATAATTTATGATTCCATTTAAAAAATGCCCTGAGTATGGAGCAGAAGCTTAGTTTCCTCAGTTCTGAGAGAGCTCACTGATAAAAGTAGGATTTGCATGGTCTTTAGGTCAAACACATTCCCACAAAGCAGCCCGGGGAAGGGATTCTAGAGAACAAGATGTGCTGTTAGCAGTTGCCAGAAGTATCAAGCTTGTGATGGTCTCATGTTCCCCTCCCACAACTCTCCGCTGTAGAGGAGCAAAGAATGGGGGTGGAGTGGAGGCCCCTCCTTTGCATCCTACCTAGGCCCGTGCCCTTATCGATCCCACCATGAAAGTGTCCTCCCTCCTGCCGCGCTGATGGTCTCAGAGAGCTCTGTGTCAAGCTGAGCTTCCAGAGGTAGTCCTGTGTCAGTGAAACTGGGTTGGGAATGGGTGACCTGGGCCAACAAAACCTGGTGGGTGTTGATTAGTGACCGAGGTTGGGATTGGCTGCAGCTATACCTCTTTCTGTCTTTCTGATGGTATGATATGCGCCTATGGATCTGGGAACTGTGGCAGTGATTTAGATGGTCTTTGAAAAAGGACACTTAAGGAAGTTGGGGCAGGAAAAGGGAAAAGGAAGTGTCTTAAGGATCGCCTTGAGCTCTGTCCGCTACCTCGGCCTCTTCCACATATATAAATCAGTGGGTTATTTTTTTTGCTTACGTCAGTTTAATTTTGATTTTCTATCTCTTAAAATATAGAGTTTTTAGGGGAGGACTGGTTTCTGGATCTTGTGTGGTCCTTTCTCCCTCTTTTTGCCATCCGTGAGCCTGTACTCTTTCCTGTGTCCCACTTTGGTGATGGGGGGTCATCCTACTCTTGGCCATTACCTGGCCATGTGGAACAGTGGAGGGATTACATTGTTAAGTTGAGTAAAGAAGGAAACATTATTGTTATGTGTCAATTACACATCAATCAAGCTGCCATTTAAAATAAAAAGTGAACATGATGAAATTCTCCCACTCGTGGGAGATGGGTTGTACAATACTCTCAAAAACAGTTCCAGTAACCAGTATACCAGTAACTTACACGGAAGGCTCATTCAGAATCATTCCCCGGGCTAGCTTTTGCAAATAGCTAGATTCCCCTACCTACCACACAATGACTTTGATCTCACCCTGAATGGAAAAAAAAAAAAGGATGCATTCCCTATCTCTCTGTGCTTCTTTGAACAATAGCATTCTCATTATGGGGGAAGGAACATCAGGAAGTAAAGGCAGCAAGTCTCTGCATGAAGAGCTGTGAAACGCTTTGGCGAGTAGCAAGCAATCAGAATGGCAATCAACACGTTCATCTAACCTGGCAGCCCACAAAAAGGATGCAAAAAAGTACAAAATCCAGGGGAAACGAGAAACAACCCAAACCAGGCCTGCCTGGAGGAGACGTGCCTTCCATCTCAGCCCGGGGGAGGCAGGTCTGAGCAGGGCGTCTGGCACCAGTAGCCATAGTCGCTTGAGTGGGATGGTCCAGCCCGAGCCGTGATGTCTGGTGCCAGAAAGGCAGCTGGCCCCGCGGAGGAAATCTACTCTAATGGAGCAGGATGGGAGACGCGGTGCCGTTTACCACAGAAAGGTCTTGCTTTGCAGTTTCACTAAGGCAGGCGTGCTATGTGGCACCAGCATGCTGTCTGGCACCCGAATGTTGGCTTCCTCTTTAAAACAGCTCTTTGTGTCCCTGTAAACAGGGGATTTCAGTGAGAAAAGCCAGAGCAAGTAGAGGGGAGGGGGAGCTACAAGAAGGCAATGTGATTGTACAAATGATGCTTCATTGACTAGTAACGTGAAAAATCATATACGTGATGAACAGATTAAGTTGAAAACATTATAAATGACATTCTGCCATCGGGAAACCAAAGTCGAGTCTCCTGTCTGATGGTACACCATAGTGGCTCTGTGGGAGCCGGGGTCTCTGAACCGCTGGAGGTTGCTCTGTCTTTTTCTGGACTGAGCTCTCCCTCAGCACCTTCTCACAATGACAGCAGTTCCAGATATAGTAGAAGAGAGTCCTGGGCTTTCATGCAAAAAACAAAAAACTAAAAACAAAAAACAAAGTTTTAAAGCTCATTGTAGGATGTTTGCAAGTCCAGGATGAATACTGAGACAATAAGGAAAAACCAAGGCCAGGGAAAGACATAATAGGTTTTAGAAGTACAAGTTAATCGCTTCATGAATATGGCCTACTTTTAAATGGAAAAGATGTTTAAAGTATCCTTCTAAGGGGTACACTTCTTGGCATATTAGACTTTTCAAAGCTTTTCTTTTTTAAAATGTGTTTTTTATTGATATTAGAGAGAGGGGAAAGGAGAAGGATAGAGAGATAGAAACACTGATGAGAGAGAAAAATCAGATCAGCTGCCTCATGCATGCCCCATGCTGAGGATCAGGCCTTCAACCCAGGCATGTGCCCTGACCAGGAATCCAACCAGTGACCTCTTGGTTCATGGGCCGACAATGTTCAACCATTGAGCCACACCAGCTTTTTGTTCTTATTTTTTAAAAGATATTCCCTGTATACGAATCCTTGTTCTTAGACATTTTGTTTCTTTCCTCACTACTGTTTTCCACAGGCTCATTCTAGAAGCTAGTTTTGATGAGAAATGTCACCTTTTAGGAACCTTGGAGCTTCCTTCCAGTTACTAAGGAGATGTCAATTCATATTTGCTGATTTACTTCTTTAAGAATAATCGGTATTGTTAATAACTCAAAAACAGCAGTTTTTCTAAAACATATTGAAGAGCATGATTTATCAGTGACAATGAAAGAGAAAGACTGGAGAGGAATGAATATGAGAATAAAAATAGCTGAACTTATGGAAATAATCAGCTGATAGTACAAAGTATAGTGGAACAAGTAATACTTTCCATTCACAGATCTCATATTTTATAGAAAGTATAATGAGAATAACACTTTCTATTCATAGATCTCATATTTTAAAAAGTAACATTTAGATCTCATGGTACAACTTTGGTTTAGGCAATATTGATATTATTATAGATAGAAAAACTAAACAGTATTTTAAAAATTACCTTTTACTTTTTGTTTCTAGCTGGATTATATGAGAGGAGGTTCAAGCTATTCTTTGACAGGTCCAAATAACATTGTTGTATGGAGTGCAATTTTTTTATTTCCCATAATTATAAGTCAAATTTTAATATTGTTAGATGAGTTTATGCTTTTACAATTGATTTTTGAAGTACCAAACATGCACACAAATTTTGATCTCCTAATGAAAAATTTGAACCAAATTTGCAGAATTATATAACTATGCTCCTAGTTTCCTATTGCATTTCTACCCCCGTGTTCCTTGTGCTTCCTACCTTTAACAAATAGTCAATTATGAGTATAAATTAGACAATATTTGAGAATTTTAAGAAGCAATGTGCTATTTAAAACCAATGTACTTGCTAGGATTACCAACTGAGTAAGAAATTAAGTGACTGAATCATGAGCCAGCTCATCTGACCTCCACTGAGCATCAAACATGCTCACTTGAGGATGCATGGAGGGTCTTAAACTACTTCTTTTTAAAGAAAACACTTCTCAGATAAGTATTGAATTTTTTATTAAAGTAATAGGAATTGCAATAGAGATCAATATCATATTTAATTATAGCAACCTGTTTGACCTGTGAATCAATCAATGGTTAAGCCAAACTATTCTCACCCAAATTCTTCAGTTTCCCCATGAGAAAACTGAGGCACAAAGAGTGATATCTTTGCTGACTGTTTAAAGGTAAATGTTTAGCATAAAAAGTAACTCATAAATATTTGTTTTGTATTGTTATTGTTAATGACATAAGTGTGTTCGAATCATTATTTATTATTATTGATCTTAGTATTATACTCTTGTTGCATATTATTTCTATTATTGTTATTAAATTAGGATAATGAAGATAATTCAGTGCCTCTTCTTAGGGTAATTTGGTGATTATTATTAATATCAAAGTTATAGCAAAATTTGGAATTAGAAGGTCCATTTTTAACATTTTTTTGATTAATGAAGACCAGACTGTTATTTATTTCTGTAGTGACATTGTGCTAGGTTTTGCACATAGCCTGTGAGTCCCATTTTTTTTACTGATTTGTGCCATCCCATATTTTTAAAATATCTCAAAACTTTTGGCATTGATTTTTCACAAAATATATTAGTAATTCGGTCTCAAAAGCTGATCCTAAAGTATATAAGGGTGAAATAAGATAATTATTAGTAACCTTTTTGACTATTCAATTCTTTGTACATAGAAGATCCCAGACTTGGAGAAAGAAGTACACATTTTCCATTCTGATTTTAGTTTGTTTTGTGTTATGTATATCATCCAAAATCCAACAGAAAAGTAGAAATCACAAAGCATTTAATTGATCTTGTTGTTGAGAAAGAGAGAAGGGGAGGGAGAGAGAAACATCAATGAGTGCAGAAACAAGTACAAATCACAAAATATTTTTTAAAATGAAAATTAAATATTCAGAGTAGTTTACATAGCTGATCGGTGAGCTAAGAAGCCAACTATATTCTTTCCCAGAGAATAGCACCAGCAGGAGGATCATGGGATGTGGAATTTAGAAAACATGGCAGGACGGCATGGCCTGTATGGACTTAGGGGGAGACATAGTCGCTACTGAGGAACTCATTCAAGTCGGTGAGAGGACAGAGATAACTGGGCTTTTGTCTTCTGCTCTCTAGTCTCCCACTGTCCACTATTCACTGACCAATCAGCTGGACCAATATCAGACAGAAGCAGCAGCTGTTTACCCTGCCCAGTCCCTTCTCTCCCACCTTGTGGAAGGTTACCAGTGATACAGTGCAGAAATAAGGAATGCTCATGGAATTCTGACTTTTTTTTAATGTGCAGTGGATATAACATCACTTCTTGTTCTGAGATTACAATATACTTTCTGCAAAACTTTTTTCACGTTTGGTCATAATTATTTATTTGAAGATACACCCTTTTCCATAGGTTGTGATCTTCTTGAGGGAAGCCATCTTTTCATTTGCAATGGCTACAATATCATCTTGTATATACCACAGAGAAGTATGAAAAATTAATCCACCAGTTCCCATAATTAAATGATGCCTGAATGACAGAAGCTAGAAATAGAAGGGTACATGTCCATGGCAGCAATTTCCTGTGCTTCATAGCTACATATCTTCAGATTCTCCTCATCCTTGAAATGTTTTACTAATGTCACTGCCTCCTTTACATGGAAGGAAGTCCACTGCATTCCTTAGTAAACTCAAACCTCTGCATCTGAAGATTGGTCCTAAACAGAAAAACTTCTGTGGCCCATAACTACTTCTTCACACATACACACTGACAATTTTCCCCTATATTGGCTGACATTAGTAGCAATAATCTGGTTTAAGAAAGAAAAAGCAAATATTGACCACATCTCCATATTATTTGTTAGAGCCATGATCGCTACTAGACATTCCTAGATTATAAGCCAAAGAATATTGATCTTTCTTCCCGGCCTCAGCCTCAGGAAACATTTGCAAAGTGTTAAGAACAAAGGGGACTTCTAAGCTGCTCTTCTTTGCTGGCTTGCCTGGCTGGATGTGACAGGTAGAATGCTAACATTGAGGTCATTGGCGGAGCACGTGTTCTGTTGACTCTGGCTCCTGATTTGGAAGAGCTACAATCGCTTTCATATCCTACTTCTGACAATAGGGCCCCACATAAGCTCCACTGCCATGTATTTGTGTTTATTTTTTTCTGCAAATGTTTATTCAGTGCCTGCCTTTACCCTATGTTATGTGTTAAGAATACAATGATGAAAAAATGACTTATGTCTGGACCCCAAGAAGCAAATGGAATTCAGAGTATTGTGTGGAAAGTAAGACACTAAAGTATTTAAGTGGACAATATAAAAATCATTCTAACATGGATGTACATATAGGTATACTAGGGGTTTTGATGAAAAATTCACACAGGAGGTTGTGTTTAAGCCAGTGGGATCAGGAACGTACTAGTGTTCTAGGCAAAGATGATTTCCAAATTTTCTCCTTGGAGGCATGAGAGAGTATAAGGTTTTCAAAGAGCTACAGTTGTTGCTTTCATTGGATAATGGGTAAAAGAGGAATTTGATGAAATAAGACCGAAGGGGTTAAATTCCTTATGTGCCGCTGAGGAGTTTCGATTTTGATCTTGTAAATCAGAAGCCCCAGAAAGTTTTGGAGCATGGCAAAAAGATTTCAAAGATGTTTCTGTTAGCAGTGAAGGGAATGGGCTGAAGTGGAGAGTAAGCTTAAAAAAAAACAGGAAATCTAATGAGAAATAAAATTTAAAAAAATCAATGAGGAGTCCTTCACTTGAAACTCATTAAATATATTATTTTAAGAGCAAGCCAGCCAGCGCACAATAGTCACTGTGCATCAGTGGTGGAAAAACGTGGTTGGGGCCCTGCCTTAATGGAATCACAGTTCAATGAGGATGAAATACAGTACCACAAGGGCAAGAGCAGAACTAGAGACAAAGGAGTTAATCTTCCCTGTGGAAGATTGGAGGTGGGAGAACTGTACATTGAGACAATAAGAAGTGGACGGATGGAGACGTCGAGGATGTTGTTACGGGTGGAATTGTTCCCCTCCCAAATGAATTCGTTGAAATCCTCACCTGCAGTAACCTAAGAATGTGCTCCTATTTGGGAAGAGTTGAAATGAGGTCAGCCTGGAGTAGGGTGGACATCTAATCCGATGTGATCGGTGTCCTTATGAAAAGGACAAATTGGGACACATGCACACAGGGAGAACACCATGTGAACACGAAGGCAGAGAGCAAGGTGATTTGTCTACAAGCCAAGGGACAACCAAAGACTGGCAACAAACCACCTGAAGCTGGCACAGAGGCCTGGAATAGATTTTCCACACCGCCTTCAGTGGGAGCCAGCCCTCCTCACTCTTTGATTTTAGACTTCTAGCTCCAGAGCTGTGACAGAATACATTTCTGGCGGCTTACACAACCCCACGTGTGTACTGTGTCACGGCAGCCGCAGGAAACTAACATAGATGCTTCTCAGGTTCCCAGTTGGAGCAATTTTATTTCGTAGGAAGAAACATGAACTTGATTCTGTCCCATTACGTGTCATGAAGAAAGAAGCTCCTGTTGTTGTTTTTGCTTCCTTGAGTTCTGACACTGTGTTTTCATTACTGAACTTTCCCCTATCCTTACCAATTTATCTGAAGTTGAAAAAGGACAGAATCATGATTTCTAGTGTCCATGTCGATTCCTATTTCAGATGTCATTGGTTTACCACAGTTCAGCGCTGAATCACTTGCACAGCTCTCCCAAGAATCTGGGGAAAAGTTTAAGAAAAATCCCCACAGATGGTTCTGTGGGCTGGGCCGCAGGGTTCTGGAATGAATGACAATTAAGTGCATTTCCTGCTGATGCATGAACTATCTATGTGTATAATCTGCCAAGCAACTTGATGGTGTATTGCTTTCTAATACTTTAAATGCCACCTTTTAAAAAACCCACCAGAGCCTGTTAGCACTTTCGCTTGATCTTTGCAGAAGACTATGAAAATAATGATAAACTTCTAGGCAGAATAAGCAATCTGCCCGCGACAATTGCCCAAGTGCCTTCTGGCAAGTCTAGTCCTTTCGGCTCATTTTAAAATTGCAAAGTGCAAATTGCTTTGCAGTAGTAATCTATTCTGGGCAAAGTGAGGGGGAAAGTATGAGTTTCACGAAAGAGTTGAGTTGGTGATTGAATCATCTGAACTTCATCAGTGGCTTTGTGAAATTGATTCTTTTAGAAGGAAGCCATTTTTGCCTATGAATTAGATTTGAAACTATTATTGTCTTCTATTATTCTTTGATAAAAAAACAGAAATGTGAGAATCTATGGTGACTCATAATTTATGGTCACATTTTAGAGGACATTTTTGCTTAGAATATGAGGCACAGGCCAGCCTCAGATGGCGCCTGCCCAGCCACCCAGGGCTACCTGAGGCTCAGGTAACCAGGGCCTGCTGAGGCTTGCACTGCCAGCAGTGGCAGCAGCAGAGGAGTGATGGGGGCATAACCTTCCCCTGATTGTCAGTTTGCCTCCCACCCAGGAGGGCTCCCAGTCTGTGAGAGCGGGCAGGCTGGGCTGAGAGACCCCTCCTCAAGTGCATGAATTTTCATGCACCGAGTCTCTAGTTTATATATAATTAATTATAGAACACTCCTGATTTTTAAAATCTTTATCTGTCCTCTCTAATCCATCCCTATTGACATCCCCTTGGTTCACGCCCTCATTATCTTTAATCTGGCTGCATTCTTTTTTTTATTATTAGATTCTTAATGGGTCTCATTTCACCATTCTTATACCAATCAAATCCATCTTTATCCCAGCTACTGGATGATCCTTCAGAAATGCAGATTAATATATATATATATATATATATATATATATATATATATATATAATACTCTCTGCTTAAAGACTTTCAGCTTCTTATAATTTAGGAGCTACATCCTAAGCCTCTTAATTGGGGACAAAAGCTCTCTCATTTAGCCCTTGCCTATACCTCCAGTCATACCTCTAGCTTCCCACTGTTTGCATTTATTTATTTATTTATTTTAAAATATATTTTTATTGATTTTTCACAGAGAGGAAGAGAGAGGGATAGAGTCAGAAACATCAATGAGAGAGAATCATCAATCAGCTGCCTCCTGCACACCCCCCTCTGGGGATGTGCCCGAAACCAAGGCACATGCCCTTGACCGGAATCGAACCCGGGACCTTTCAGTCCACAGGCCGAAGCTCTATCCATTGAGCCAAACTTGTCCCGGCCTGTTTTGCTTTTTTTTATTTTTTTATTTAGCAAAGCCAAACTGCTTGCATTTTAGTCAGACACTATTTAGTTCCTCTTCTCTGTGCCTTTGCTCTTACTGTTGAGACGACCACCTTCTTTCCTACCCTTGACCTTGCTAATTCTGAGAGCTCACTCAGGTGCCTCTTTCTTCCAGGAGCTTTTTATTGCAAACTATCTCCTGTTCCCCACAGGACAGAGCAAGCATTCAGTAAATATTTGTTGAATGAATTACTCCACTTCATTTTGTTGATCTAAGTCATAGACAATCTGAAAACATACCAACATAATATTAGAACTACTAATATTTTTCAGGTCAGTGTGACATTAGTATTCCTGCACTGATTTATTTCATGTGGGACTTTGAAAGAGAGACTGAACTCTTGTCTCTTCTTGGGATAATTTTCCCCAACCTCTGATAATTAGTTCCTCTTTATAGCATCATAAGTTAGCTTTCTGTGCTATTATTTGAAGGAACAGAAAATATTTGTATAAAATTCCAAAAGATACAAATTGAATATATGCATTTGTTTAAATTTAAGGAATCAAAGATTACTTTGTTGCTAAAAGCTGTAATCCAAATAGTTTGTTCCTTGGTTTTGCTGGGAAAAGTAAGAGCAGTTTAAGTAGGCTTAATCTTGAAATGAAGCTATGAATGCATCGTTGAGGTAGTGTATACAGTCAGGGAGACACTGATGACTTTTCATTCATCCCTAACTACATTGACAGGTTCAGAAGTTTATCTTCTTACTATAGAGGACAATATAGATGGGGCATTTGAGTTTTGACTTAACTTGTTAAAAAGTTTGCTCTTTGGATTATACCCTTAAAGCTCTTCGGTATTATGGAATGAAAAAAAATGTATAGATTATGATTCTTTTAAGAAGAAAAGCAAACATCTTTCTAGATTCTGTGCCCATTTCAGCAAGGATAGTGCTGCTGAAGAAATTCTCTCACATTTGTTTCAGCCATTGTAATTAGGCCAGTGAGTTAAAGGAGTCCAAACATTACCTTTTAAAAACTGTTAAAATTTTCCCCTTTCCCTATTGTATTATGAAATATTTGATACACAAAAGAATGCATGTAATGTGTGTATTTATGTTACAGACCATATTATTAAAGCAATCATCCATGATAGCGTGATCCTCATTGACAAGAAAAACTCCATGAGTACCTGTCTTCCTTTCACAAAGAGAGTTCAGTGAGTCACTTAGATCTTATTGGACCTGCTGAAAAGGCTCAAAGAGAGAAATGGGGAGGTTCCCCATTTCTGCGATGCTGTTTGAGGTTCTTACTACCCAATATGAGTAAATGCTAAACTGGCAAAGGGAAATACATATACTACAAGTGATTCAATTAATTACTTTTAAAAATTTCCCCCCTCAGGTGCATTAGGCTTTCTGTAAGATAAAATTGTCCTCAGAAGCTCCAACTCATCACCTACCTGGTCACCACTATCTTACTCTTCTAGGAGGAAATGTCTGGGGTTTGGGGGGAAGAATGGTTGTCAGCCAGAAGGTGGGGTTCTCATTATCAATGCAATATGGGAGAAGGATGGCTTTTTATTAAAGGTATCCCTGTGTCTCGTGGTCATCCTCCTAGCTGATACTGATTTAAAACATAAAATGGGTAAAGCGTTGAATGATGCATGGAGTGGCAGATGATGGGATTGTATGGGAACCAGATTGTTCATGCCCAATCTCATGCCCTTGTGCATTTCAGCTGCTATGTTTCATTTGTTGTAGAAATGCCATTATCTTGACCAGTAATGCAGTTTCTCAGATATTTGGAAATCTTTTAAGGCTTCTCTTTTGGAGAGCCTGTGCCGGAGCACCACCGACCGTGCCTTGTGCGCATTGTATTAGGCTAATGTAGGGTGGAAATAGCAAATTGACTTTGAAAACAAATTTTCAAGTGTGCTCTTTGTGGATGAAATGCTGTTTCACTTGTTATGATTTTTTTTTTCCAGGCTGTAATTTATTTGTAAATGTCTTGACTGCACTTTAATGCCACTCTGTCTCTGGGGGTGAGTCTGTGTGACAACCAGTTACAGAGATAACAAGGTTAGGAATAGATGCTCCGTGGTATTTGTCTAAAACCTAAAACTTTTTTGTTGTTGTGACAGCTTCACAGGAAAAATTATTCAACAAGCTTTAGCAGCATAAGGGTAGGGAGGCTACAAATTAGCATATAGTTGCCATAAGGCATCATCTCTCTCTCTCTCTCTCTCTCTCTCTCTCTCTCTCTCTCTCTCTCTCTTTCTCACACACACACACACACACACACACACACACACACACACACTTAAATGAGAAAGTCAGAAGCTGACATTGAGGAATGAAGAATCCACCTTTACAATCTTTCTGCTAATGGCGACTTGAATGCCTGGTGGGGGTGGATGGAAAAGCCTGAGAAACAATATCACTGCCAAGTGACAAAGGATTTACTCTCATGGGAACTACTTTCTTTCTAAAAGATAAAGTGAGTCCAGTATATAGGATACTCTTTTTATAGGAGTTTTCATGGGCTGCTTGGCTTTGGTGACAATCTTTGTTCACATGGAGATTCTAAGAAGGAAAGACTTTCCAGGTCAGGGCTCAGCAAACCTCTGTACAGAGTCAGATGGTAGATAGTTCAGGCGTTGTGGACTGTAAGTTTTCTGTTGTAACTGCTTATCTCTGCTAATGTGCAATATCATGGATAATAAACAGATAAATGAGAATTGCTATGTTCCAGTAAAACTTTATTGAGAGAAAACAGGTAGTGAGCCAAATTTGGTGCACAGGTTGTAGTCTGCCATCCCCATTTCTAGGTTAAGTGGACGAGAGGCTTTGCAGATGCCTGCACTACTGTGCTTATTATGTTTTTTAAAAAGCACTGCGACCCTAGCTGGTTGGGCTCAGTGGATAGAGCATTGGCCTGCAGACCAAAGGTTCCCAGGTTTGATGCCAGACCAGGGCACGTACGTTGGTTGCAGGCTCCTCCCTGGTAAAGACTTCTGCAGGAGGCAACCATTCTGTGTTTCTCACCCATTGATGTTTTTGTCTGTCACTTCCTCTTTCCTCCAATCTCCCTAAAAATTAATGGGAAAATATCCTCGGATGAAGATTAACAGAACAAAACAAAACAACAACAACAACAACAAAGAAGCAGCAAGGAGCCCTTAGCCATGAAATCCAAATTATTCGGTCCCATAGCTTTGATAAAGTTACAAATTTAATGCACATTTCACTGTCATCCTCCACTATTATGCCTTAAAGGTGACTTGAATTTAAGACATTTCTTCAAGGACCTCAGAACAATATTTTATTGTTGACAACAACCAGGTAACTAAAATCCTTTGGCAAGAAATCTCTTACTGTCCTAGGCTAGAGGTTGAAGATAGAGGTTGATAGTATTTTCAAATATTAGCCTTCAAGGGCCGATGTTTTATTTTCCAAGTAGGTGTACTGGTCTCTCTCTCTCTCTCTCTCTCTCTCTCTCTCTCTCTCTCTCTCTCTCTCTTTGTCTTTTACTTTGTCTTTTTCCTTTTAATTTCTTGCCCTCCTCCCCTCCCTTCTCCACTTGACTGTATCATACTGGGCTATTGGTTGCTGAGGTGCTGCGTCACCTTCTGTAACGTTGCTTGCTCTTTGATTTCCTGTGAAGCACAATGAATCTTACATTAGACTATTCTGAGTCAGGTGGTGCACCATCTGTTCCAGGCCTGGGAAACAGGAGTAACAGAGAGCAACGACTACCCTTGTTTTCAGTAGAATATTCAAATTCGCACAATGAGAGAGAGACATTCTGATGTTAGTCAGGGTCACATTTGATCTTCCTCACAATCGCCTAATCAATTTGACATGAACCTTTATTCAAATCATTTGACACGTTGGTACGCTCACAGAGTAGGGTGGGTTTGCCTTCGCTGTTCAGGGGTAATGTGAGATTTAAGTGGTTGGGAATGGTTGTGTAATTGTAGATAATAGCTGCGTTGCATGATGCTACTCAGAATACCGGAGAGCAGCTGGCAAACCTGGATATTGACGCTGATAGCAGGTAGCAGAGAACAAATTGAGAGAGTGGAGGCAACTAGAGGTCTCCTGGCTGCCAACTTGTGATAGCGTTTAAAAGCCCGAACCAACCTTCTGTTAAGAAAATGAGAATCCCATTTACCACACAGCTTTAAGCCCGGAGCTAAATCATTAACTGTAGATACAACTCTTAAGTATACATTGCTTTGGTAGTAATGTATTCAAATTAAAAGCAAATTGCTTTTATAATACACACGTCAGTTTAAAGGCACAGTAGTATATGCTCAAGTTGTTAAGACATATGACTCTAATACATGAAAGGTCCACCCCCATTAGTATTTGGTTACCGTCAAAAATGTTATGATGGCTTCCCTACAGAACACATAGATTACAGAAAAAAAATGAGGGACATTTTTAGAAACTAGTTAAAAGAATTCATTGTCCTTCCTACACTGTTTTACATTTTAACAGATATTTTTGAGGACTGACTCTCGCTTGGAAGCTAAATCACCCCTCCCCCTATCCCTGCCAAATTCTGCTAAAAGGGAGGAACTTATAAAAATAAATGAGGTGGAAAGCTACTCAGGTGAACTCTCTCACATTTGGCCACCCCCCTCAAAAGCTCTGGAAAGTTCCGTTGTGCTCAGTTGCTGGAGGTTCTGCCTGTCAGTGTTGACCCCTGCCCATCTGGTAATATAATTCAATACAAACTCAGCAGCTGGAAAGGGTATTGGACGATGGAGGCTTATTCAATTGCAGGAGGTTATCATAGAATGGATATAAATAATTAGGTGTCTGGTCATCAGAAATAATGTTGCAGCATTTTTTGGCTTTAAGAAGATTATATTTTGAAACCTTTATTGTTGAAAGTATTATGCCCCTTTCTCCCCCCCCCCCCCCCATTGACAGTATATTTTGAAGCAAAAGACAATGGGAAGAGAGGATGTGATGTCATATTAGGGGAAAGGGACATATGAAGAGGTTAGTGCAGCTCTGTTCCCTTTTGTAAAGCAAGATTTTTTTTTTAGTAGCACAGGTTACAACCATACCATATTATTCTACTTTATTTGCTCATAATTAGAATTAATGCAGAGACAGTCTAAACTCAGCAATCTATATCTATATCTATTTCTGTATCTGTATCTGTATCTATATCTATATCATATCATCTCTCTCTCTCTCTCTCTCTCTCTCTCTATATATATATATATATATATATATATATATATATATATATATATATAATGAGATCAATTCTGCTTCTAGAACCCTAAATGTAATCTCGACACATTCATAACCACTTCTAAGAAACACAGAACAACAGCTCACTGTTGCTACATACAGCGTGTTGTTTATTTCCAGAGGTAAAAGTTTAGTATGGAAACTTTTAAAATCTGTTCCGCTTGCATTAAGGGTATTTTTAGATTACCAAAATTCATGTCGCAAGTTTGCATGATTTAAAAGAAAAACCTGAGCCCTTTCATTTCCACCCATCCCCTCCTATGTGATCCTTCCAGCGGACGTCGGAACTGAAGGCCTTTGACTCCTCTCTGTGGAGCCTTTATGTTAAAAACCTCTGTGGTTCTTGGACCAGGGAATTTTTCACAACATTAAAATAAAAATAGGCGTTCTAACCTTTGATCTGCACCCTGGTCTCCACGGCTGCCTTTTTCATTACTCCGACACCCACATGGCCAATTGGGGCAGCCTGTCAGGCCAGTCCAGCCTATTCCAGGGAACGCACTGCCGCTTTCTGATGGCACTCCCGTTTCCATTTTTGTGAGAGTGGTGGAATTCAAGGACTTAGCCATGTACACGAGACCCAAATGTCTGTGAGTGTACACACTCAAAGACGAAGAACTGAGGCACTTACCCATGCAGATCCAACAGTGAGGTCACCGTGACCTCACAGTCCGTCCCCTAGCACAGCTGGAGATTCACTTGGACTGCTTTTGGGTACTTCTCTAGTGGATTTCCAAACCCTTTAAAATCCGTGTGAGTGCTGCAAAGAGGAATGTACTGCACAGTGCTAACGATGAGCACACTGGCTGACTGATACCTAATTAGCGCGCAGTGCTTCTCGGCCTGCCTTCTCAAGGACAGATTTGCTTTGAGTAACATTGCATTACATTGTTGGACCAAATCTACATTGGTAGTGGATAACCAGACTTTTCCTCCTGTGTGAAACATCTCTAATGTCCTTTATGCTGTTAAATTTGATTTATTTAATTGGAATAATTTCATAATTAGAACAACTGGACTAACTACACAGCAGGTAGGAAAAATCTCTTTGCTTTGCAGTCAGTAGCTCGATCTGTTGAAGCCTCACTCTGTCCATACTTGTAAGGCGACGCCTTCCCCTGATCGCCAGGTCACCTCCCGCCCCAGAGGGCTCCCGGACTGTGAGAGGGGGCAGGCCGGGCTGAGGGGACCCCCCCCCCCAGTGCATGCATTTTCATGCATGAGCATGACACAGGCAGTCCTCGGGCTATGTCGGACCTGATGTAAGTGAGTTGTTATCTTTTTTTATTTTTTATTTTATTTTATTTTATTTTATTTTATTTTATTTTATTTTATTTTATTTTATTTTATTTTATTATTGTTGCACTTCATTTCTGCTGTGCCTGTGCTCCATGTGAGGGACGTATGTGCTCATGTAGGTGGGTTCCGACTTACATCGAAACTCGCGTTACGTCCCAGGGACGGATCTCCCACCTAGTCCGAGAACCTAGTGCCTAGTATTTCTTTTGGGTAAATTTCTTTTGGGTAAATTGTGCCACCCTTCAGGGTTCCCCTAGTAAGGTTTATTGTGACAGAGTACTTACTCACTAGATTGAATTACCAGGCTTTGATCGAGGGAATAGTTTTCAGAGGTCACAATCTAGTACATAGCAAGAACAATTCATTTGAGAAACATCTTCTCTCTAATATATCTCCAAGGTTAGTTATGGGTTCGATTATGACATTGAAAAGAGAACTAAAGTCTCTAAAGGATCAAGAAACGTAGCAATAAAATGGAGTACGTTTTAGATGATAAAGCCTATATGCCTCGCCTCCTGTAAGTCACTTTTTAAGGCTAATTCAATATGGTTTGAGTAGAAAGATTTTGTCCTTAGTTATCGAAGAGAAGGGAAACATATGCTGACAGGACCTGGGTTCTAAGGCTCCTGATTGCAGTTATCCTTGTGCTGTGGGTACCACAGTGTGATGGCTGATCTTTACTCTGATCTTGCTGACATTGCGATCAGTTAGCAGCCAAAGGGGGAAGCTGTTCAGTCATGGGGAAAAAAATGGTCTTATGAATTCCTGGATTTTAAATATTAATTGGTGGTTAGAACTGGCATAGATTTCCACCTTCCTGGTATCATTTGGAACTACTTTTGCATAATTAAATATATATTGATAAAAGAAAAAAATAGAAGAGGTATTGAGGAAAATTAATGATATTTATTATAAGAATTCTAAAAGCTACAATTGATTTATCTTTAACTTTTTAACAATTCTTAACTAAAATGTGATTTGAGTGATCGTTAAATGAATGAAAAAATCTTAAAAATATCCTTTCCCACCGGGACTGGTTTGGCTCAGTGGTAGAGCATCAGCCTGCGGACTGAAGGGTCCCGGGTTCAATTCCGGTCAAGGGCATATACCTTGGTTGCAGGCACATCCCCAGTGGGGGGTGTGCAAGAGGCAGCTGTTCGAAGATTCTCTCTCATCGATGTTTCTGGCTCTCTATCCCTCTCTCTTCCTCTCTGTGAAAAATCAATAAAATATATTAAATATATATATATATATATATATCCTTTCCCGACTGGCATGGCTCAGTGTTTGAGCATCGACTATGAACCAGGAGGTCACTATTTGATTCCCAGTCAGAGCACATGCTGGGGTTGTGGGCTCCATCCCCAATCCATGGGGTGGGGCATGCCAGAGGCAGCCAGTCAATGATTCTTTCTCATCATTAATGTTTCTATCTTTCTCTCCCTCTCCCTTCCTCTCTAAAATAAAAAAATAAAAAAATGTATATTTTTAATGTATATTTAAAAATATATATAAGCAAAAAGTGATTGATGGTTATAATGGGTATTTGTCTTATGTAAAATAAGAAATAATCAGCAAAATTGATTTCTTCTTTTGGGAGTAAAACACAGTGAATGTAGTCATATAAATAAAGGTTATTTTTACTTCAAATAGGACAAATAGAAAGTGAATTAACATTATGGGAAATCTATAAATTGATCTAAAATTTCAAAGTCAGTTTTTCAATGTTGTCAAGAAAAAAAATTAAGAAGAAGAAACATCTGTTCTCAAATACATAAATCCATCTGGAAAATTTTTAAAACTGTTATATAACTTCATGTCAATATGCACCAATATGAACTTCCCAGGTCATCTTGTTCATGGAACATAGCTGATGGTTAATTCCTCCCTCTGACACTCCTGGGAATATCTAAAATATAAGAAACATTTAGCATAGAGCCTCTTAATGGAAAATTTCCCTTGTTTTCTTTCTTTCATGGCATTTCTTGAATACCTGCTTTCCCCATTGTATATTATTTATTACAATTGAAACACAATGGGTAATTATTAGGTGTCTTCAAATGTATAGGAAGAGCCTTCTCGAAACCCTTGAATTTTAGACAGTTTGAACTAATATCTCTGGGTCAGAAAATATGATTTAAATATATAATAATTCATTTTACTGTGATATTTTAAACTATATTGGGTAAATAATGAATAGTCTATTGCTTTTCATTTAAGATTGGGCTATTTTGCAATATTTCACAAATTATTGAAAATAAAAAATATAAGTTTACTTTTGGTTATAAATTATTTTACATTGATCTGTCAAATAATCTGCCATGGCTTACATCATTCAATTGATTTAAGATGCTTCTTAAGACACTGCATGCACTACGTGTTTAGAGAGACACAAAAGAAAGAAAACACGGCCTGATCCCTAGCAACTTGCATCCTGACCAAGAGACAAAACTGGTATTGATGATGCAGAAACAGAACAACAATTTGCTAACGGGAGGAAATATATTCTGACTTAGTCAGAACAAGCTTTAAGTGAGAGAGAAATATGAGCCAGTCCTTGTGAGTAAACTGCATTTCTGTAGGTGGATAGGAAAGAGGGAAGCACTCCAGGTGGAAGAAAGCAGCAATATGGAGGTAATCCTATATAATAAAAGCCTTATATGCTGTGCCCTTCCACTTGTTTGACTACTGGACCAGTTGCTATGGCATGCACTGACCACCAGGGGACAGACGCTCCGACTGGTAGGCTAGCTTGCTGCTGGGGTGGATCTGGCCAATCGGGACTGGGTGAGAAGGGCCCTGGAGCTCTCCTGTGATCTCTCCCCAGCCCTGACCTTGTACTGGTGGAGTCCCTTGGCCTGGTCTGCACCTTCTTGCAATCCAGGACCCCACAGAGGATATTGGAGATCTGGTTTTGGCCTGATCCCCGCAGGCCAGGCCAAGGGACCCCACTGGTGCACAAATCCGAGCACCAGGCCTCTGGTTATGCATAAAGGCAGATTAGTCAGTAGAACAATCAGCCTGGATACCTACACAAAGGATGTATTAGAAGGAAAAACCCAAGAAACTCCCTTTGCCTCAATTTTCTTTGACACCCCTGCCATATCCTAGGAAAACAATGATACCCTGTGAGTTTTTTCACATTTTCATTTAAGCTTGAATGAACTTTCACAAACAAATATTCAAATATATTTGCTCCCTCCCTTTTATTTTTAATGTAATAATTGGGTAAAAATTATACTGTGACCTTTTCTCCACTTAAGTCCAAATCTAGCTACTTATCAATTCATATGAACCTAAGTAAATTTTTTCTAAGTAATGGAAGAACTCAAAATCTGTCACCCAAATTAAGCCATTTTGACATATTGGTTGTTTAGCATGAATAAATAACCAACATGAAAGCAGTTATTATGAAAGTGGTGTATTTTTCTTCCTGAAAGCAGGAGGTAAAACTTTCATGTGAAAGATACCCTCTCCCATTCAGGAGGAATGGAGTTAGTCTTATCACCAGAGATGGGGAGTGTGGGGTGGAGATATTTGTACAAGTAAATTTTGTTAAACTAATCACTATAGTTCATTTACTACCCCTAGCCTAAACCCCTTCACAAATTTAATGTTTTTGTTTGTTTGTTTGTTTGTTTGTTTGTTTTATCTAAAAGGTATAAAGCTTCCTGTACTGGTCACATCTTTGGGTCCTATTTTGTGAAGGCTCCCATGTACATGTCCAAATTTTAAAAAGTGGTATGCTTTTCTCCTGTTTTTCTATGTTAAGTCAGTTTAAATCTTGGGGCTAGTCAGAGACCCTAAGATAGTAGAGACAGTTTCTTCCCCTTTAATAGCTTTCTGATGGTCTTTAAAATGTACCAGAATGTGGTCAGCTGTTCACCATTTGATGACTGTCCTGTTTGTGTCTCTACTTTTTTTTTCCAACTGGGAAGAGATATGGAATACATAAAAATAAACTGTAAATATATAGCAATACTCTAAATACAATTGAAAATCACTTATAAATGTGTAGTACATTTATTTGTACCTGGGTGGTAAATCCTCAAAAGGAGATTTGCTTGTTCAAAGTGTGTGTCCTTTTAACTTAGTAGATTTCAAAAAGTTGTGAAGGTTTAGAATCTTATCCACAGAAGGAGTGCCTACTTTCACATATGGTCTGTTGAGTGTTTTCTTTCTGTGTCTACAAATTTGATGTGTGCAAAATGGTATCTCACTGAATTCCCTGATGACAGTAAGTATTCTTTCAGATTTATTGGCCATTTACCATTTTTCTTCTAAAAATGTCTGCTCATACCCTGTGTTTATTTTTTCTTGGTTTGTCTTCTTTTCATAATATTATGAAGATTAAGTTGTTTTTATTTGTTTTTTTTTTGTTTTCACATGTTGCCATAATTTTCTCTTAGTCTCTCTTTTAATTATATGTTTTTAAATACTTTTTTAAAAAAAGGTATCAAATATTTAATTATTTCCTTTTCTAGTTGTGAGTTTCTGGCCTGGTAACAGTTTACAGGAATATTTTCTTAAATTTCTTTATTTTTAAATGAACTGTTTTTTTTTTTTTGGGGGGGGAGCACCTACAACTTTATTTCATCTAGAATATGTTACTGCATGTTGTGAAGAAGTGATCTATTTGGTTAATATTGGGGTGGATAGCTACGGTACAAGAACAATATAGCAAATTAAAGATCTTTGTCTTATTCATTTAAAACACCACATTTAGAACTTATTTAACCTCCCAAGTACAATTAAATCTATTTCTAGACTCTCTAGTTCATTTACTAATTTAGCTACTTATTCTTGGGTCAATTTCATGCACCTTTGAATAGAGTTAGAATAATCTTAACTATATGTAGAGTTAATAGCTCCTCGTTTGTTTGTTTTTTAACTCTCTAAAAGCAACTTTTATTGATATACTTATTTATAAGAAACTTAAAATCAATTTTTAGAATCTATTCTACCCACTAAATTCCCTAAGAATTTTGATTAGAACTTCATTAAATTTTTGAAATAATTAGAAAAGAACATATTTTTAATTATTTTGCATGTTCCCACCCGATTTTTATGAGATATTACATAAGTTTATAAATGTATTGTACCTATCATTCAATTTAGTCTTAAGGACTTTACAATTTTGGTTGTGAGATAGAAAACCATGTTAACCGCCACAGATGATTAGAATTAGAAGTAACCTCTACATTAAGGTGATTTTAATATTTGCTTGATATTTGGTCTCTTCAACAAGTTGGTAGTCAGCAATTGACATTGTGATTTCCTCCCTCTTTTTATTTTTTAAAACCTTTATTATTGAAAGTATTATAGATGCCCCCCCCCCATTGACCTCTTCTAGCCTGCCCTACCCCCACCCAAGGCCTTCTCCACCCTATTTTCTGTGTCCATGGGGTATCCATATCTGGGTTGGCTGATCTCTTCCCGCCAATCCACCTACCCTGCCTTCCCTCTGAGATTAGACAATCTTATCCATGCGTCTGTGTCTTGGGTCTATTTTACAGTTTATTTTGTTCATTAGATTCCACATGAGTGGGATCATGTGATACTCGTCTTTCTCTGACTGCCTTATTTCGCTTAGCATAATACTCTCCAGGTTCTTCCAAGCTGTCTCAAAGAGTAAGAGATCCTTCTTTTTTTTACAGCTGCATGGTATTCCATGATGTAAATGTACCACAGCCTTTTTAAAATACATTTTTTATTGTTGATAGTGTTACAGATATCTCCTGTTTTCTCCCCCTTCCTGCCTTCTCTTACCAACTCTTACCCGCCCCTCACCCCCAAGGTCTTCACCACCCTATTGCCTGTGTCCATGGGCTATGCATATAAGTCGTTGGTCTGTCTTTATTATTTCATAGTTTAACAAATATTTGATATTAAATCATATAAATATTTTCTGTAGCTTAATTCCCCCCCCCTCGCCCTCCAGTTCTGTTTTCTTAAAAGTTTTGTTATAAATGGTTGATGAATTTTAGTAAATGTATTTTGGCCTCTATTAATATAATTTTACAAATTTCTTTTGCCTTTTCTTATAATGTCAAACATTGCTTTACTATAATTAAAATGTAGTCATGTGTTTGATTTACTTTGTCAAGACTTTTAATAGTTATATACATTGACACTTTCGATATTGCAAATATATGACTATTTTTTTACCTAAAATGGCAATTTTATGTTATTCAATTTATCCTTTAAAATATGTATTTTTATTGATTTCAGAGAGGAAGGGAGAAGGAGAGAGAGATACAAACATCAATGCTGAGAGGGAATCATTGATCAGCTGTCTCCTGCACGCCCCTTACAGGGGACTGAGCCTGAAACCCATGCGTGTGCCTTGACCAGAATCAACCCTGGTTCATAGGTTAACACTCAAATCACTGAGTGATGCCAGCTGGGCCATGTTATTCAATTTAAATAGCAAGTGTGCAGTAACCTTTAAGTCTGAGTAATCCCTTTTCCTCCCTTTCTCCCTGAATTGCATACTACCCGATGTTAACAATCACTCTGCCTCTTTTTGTTTGTAATTCTATGATTTGCTCATTTCTTTGTTTTCAAATGGTTTTTGATAATTTGGTTTTCCACAAATCATTTGCAAATGGCATGTCGCTAGAGTTCCTAATTTTATTCAATCTGATACAATTTGCCTTCATATATATTCAATCTGTTATGTATTGCACTTAATATTATTTTTGATATATTATTTGTCAATTATTGATTGCATTTTGCTTTCTTTTTTTGCCCATTCTAAAGTGTTTTTCTTATGTTGTTTTTTTTTTTCTCTTTCTCTTTTGATGTCTACTTTAAATTGAAAATACGATTGCATTTCTCATTCTTTTACTACTTACATTCCCAATGTAACCACCTACCTAAACATACAGGTTGGGGCAAAAGTAGGTGTATAGTTGTGAGTCTGTGACACACCAGTTTGTTCTTGTACTATTATTCATTAATTATTGTATTATTTTCCATACTTGTAACTGTAATCCTACTTTTGCCTCACCCTGTATATCTACCATCAGAGCAACATTGAATAATTCCTAAACCTGTACAGATCAGCTCACATGACAGGATTCCGGAATCTCTAGAAAGGAAGATGTTTGCATATATTTACTGCCCCAGTTCATGAATTTTAGTAGTTTGGAATAGTTATTTCTGAATGTAGTAATTTTATATTTTGAGAATCATTACTTATACTTTTATTATAATTTCCAACCATATAAGTTTGAATATACACTGTTACTGAATTTTGTTTACCCATATCTAGTCATATCATTAGGTATCACTTTTTTATTTATTATTTATTTTTCCCCCCAAGCTCAGGTATAACTTTTTAAAAAATATAATCCTCACCAGAGAATATTTTTCCATTGATTTTATTATTATTATTTTTTTTTTTCCGAGAGAGAAAGGTGGCCTTGATTGGAATTGAACCAGGGACCCTCCAGTCTGCAGGCCAACGCTCTATCCACTGGGCCAAACAGGTCAAGGCAGATATTATTCTTAAAGAGCCTCTGTGCCTCAGCTGCAAACGTCATCAGGGCTTCTCAGCTTTTTCCCTTTTCCTTTGGCTAGAGAGGTCTGGAGCTTTCTCCCTCCAGGAAGGCTAAGGGTTGGGCCGGCGCTCCCTCCCCCAGGCAGGCCGGCTCTGACTGCACTGCACGTGGGCCCGTTAACCAGCTTCCCCTGCGCAGGCCTGGCTAAGAAAACAGCCTATTTAAGGGGTTTCTTCCCCTCCCTGGCCGACGCTGGAGGAGCGTTTGCTCTGCTCTCTGCTCTGGGAATCTGGTCAGCTGCTGGAGGTACTTTTCACGATATTGTGGGCCCCCTCTGAAGGTGTCCCCCAGAGTTTTAACTGAGTGTCCTCGCCCGCTTCCCGCCTGCTGGGTTCTTGGGGGGCTTTCCGTGGATGCCTCTCTCGGCCCGGGAGCCTGTCGCCCAGGACTCCTTTCTCCTCCCCAGTCCTGGGGCTGGCTTTTGCCGTGCAAAGTTGTTGCTTTTTTCCAGTTTGTTCAGCTTTTCACTTATTATTAGGACGGACTGTATCTGTGGGACAGGAAACCAGAAGTGCGTTGGCTTTCAGAGAACCATTTTATCTTTGCCAAGAGGAGGATTTTGAAATCAACACTTCTTTTCCTCAAAAAACAGATGATAAATGATATATTTTGCTGTCCAGGGTTGAAGTTTAGAAATCTGTTTCTAGTCTGTCTTTGCTTTAGTGTATTCTTTCTGTCTCAACACTTGTAAAATTTTGACTTTAGCCGTAGCGTGCAGTTATTTCATCAGCCGAGCTAGATGTGACTTTTTCCATTTATCAAAATTGAGATTTGGCGAGTTTCTTCCTAATTGAAAGTTTGAGTTGTTACTCTGCAAAGGTGAGGTCTCTTACATCCTCCCTGAATGAAATAAAACATTTTAAACGCATAGAATAAAACTTATATAATAAACATTTTTGAACACATTACTGAAATCATAATTTTTCCTTATTTTCTTTTCCTTGCCCCCTATTATGGTTTGTTTTGTAAAAATAAGGCATTAGAGCGTCAGTAGTGAATGTCTGACATCACTAAGTTCTCTGGTCACTTTTTCTTGTTTCCTTTTTCAGAGATAATCACAATGCTCAGTTTGTTATTTCTATGCAGATTTTGTTTCTCTCTATATAAATGCATAAGTATAAAGTGGGGCCAGTGCGGTTTTACACTTGAGACTATGCAAAAACAGTTTATTCTTGTATTATTATTAATTATTGTATTTTCCATACCAACAACTGTAAACCTACTTTTGCCCCACCGTGTATGGTATTATTATATGGTTTATAAAATTGTGAATATACCGGTGGCATCGTAGTGCAGTTATAATCCATGTCTTTGCCTTTTCTCATGTACTATTAAGTTTTTGAGTTTTATCCATATTGATTCATGTTTCTATTTAATTTAGTTTCATTCCGTATTAACTACATGAATAAACTATAATTTAAAAAATGGGTTACTTTCATTTTTAGGTAAGAATGAAACGCATATTTCTGTGCATGTCTTCTTGTATGCACATGCTAGAGGTTTTATTAAGTGAGTGTTTTTGTATTTTTTTTTCCACTTGCTTTGACTATGTTTTCTTTTGGGTAGCTTCACTTTTCTTCTCATGGTCAATGTCTTTATGGTGTTTGCATTGGTGATTTGTAATTTTCACTTCCCGCCCCCAGGTATGAGAAACCTCAGCACACAACAGAAGGATCTGCTGACTTCTTTGTCTGTGGCAATCCTGAGGACCTTCTGCAGGTGGGGAGGCGGAAAACTGTGAGTGTTCTCCCGGAAACAGGGAGATGTTCTTTGTTTAGGCCTGTTTAGCACCCAGCGAAAGAGAAGTGGCTCGTTTTGATCAGTGGGCCACAGATGACTCAGTTTAAGAGTACACTGTCTTCTAGACTTATTTTAGAGGATTAAATGGGCCACCCTCAAAAGACACCAAAGAGTACCTATCTGCTTCCCTACCCCTAAAACAGAGTCTACCAGTGTCTGTCACCTAACCTCTCAGTGGCCTTAACCCTAAGTTTTCTCTCTAACATTGGTTCTCCTGGGACATTATCAACAGTGAAATATCTAACTGTGCTTTTAACATCAAGACTAATGTACCGTATTTGCCGGCGTATAAGACGATTTTTTGGCCCTGAAAAATACCGTATTTGCCGGCGTATAAGACGACTGGGTATAAGACGACCCCCTAACATTTCCACTCAAAATACAGAGTTTGTTATATACTCGCCATATAAGACTACCCCCCACTTGGAGGCATATTTTTCAGGGCCAAAAAATCGTCTTATACGCCGGCAAATACTATTTAAGTCTCTTTAATGTGATGTCTCTTTAACCTGAAGCTGGGGGAAGGACGAGGGGGTCAGGAATGTAAGTTCAGGATACCATTTTCCCAGAATCTTTTTGCATTCCAGAAACTGATTTTTTAACTTCTTAAGGAATAAATATATTAAAGATGCTTAGAAATATATTATCTCATTATGTTCAAGCTCATTATCTTCCTTCCTCTGACTTCTGAGCTTACCAATTTGCAATAATGAGATGGAAATTAATCCCAAACTAGCCCTCTTTGTTATTGCTTATCCCCCCTCCCCATCACAAGGTTTGAATTTTAATAAGATTATCACACTTGACACAGTAGTGCTTCTCAGTCACCTGTGGATTCCTATTAGTTCTAGTTCCATTTTATCCCATTGCCCGGGAAATTCAAAATAATGCACTATGAGATGTTTCTTAAAATAAGGGGACAAATGTAGGACAGATTGGACTCCAGTTCAGTGCCTCTCCTATTTTTGTTGTATGTATGAATCACTAGAAGAATTGTTTAAAATATGCAATTTTATGGATATCACTACCAGAGATTCTGATTGAAGGCTAAGAAATTTACAGGTTTTTTTTTTGTTTTGTTTTGTTTTGTTTTGGTTTGGGTTATTTTGCCTGGCCAGCGTGGCTCAATGCTTGAGTGTGGACTTATGAACCAGGAGATCACAGTTCGATTCCCGGTTGGGGCACATGCCAGGTTGCAGACTTGATCAATAGGGGGTATGCAAGAGGCATCCGATCAGTGATTCTCTCTCATCATTGATGTTCCTTTCTCTTTCTCCCTCCCCCTTCCTCTCTGAAGTAAATAAAAATATATTCAATAAATAAATGTACAATTTTTAATGAAAATTCTAAGAGTTTCCATAGAAGTGTTCTCTAGACTATGGGTTGAAAATCCCTGTTTAGGGAATAGCATTGGGTTTTATTTGAAAACTTTAAAGTAATTTACTAAAAGAAAAAACCTGAGTGATGCGAAAAGTCTCCATTCAGTTTTGTGTATAGGATTCTTAAGTTTGGGAATCAATGTACATATATAAATAGAATATATTCTGAAGCTACTCACATTAGTATAAAAATAAGTTTCTGTAAGATCCTTATGTTGGTTCTCTCGTGCATATGGTCTGCGTTGTATACTCTTGCACTTATTCATTGCTTGCCTTAGAATTTCCTTTGAGTAGCTCAGTGATAATAGGGTTCCCAAGGGGGGAAAGGGGCCAGTAAATGTGGCCAGTTCACAGTGCATATGCAAGGCTCTGAGAAGTCCTGTGGTGGAATTGAAATATGTGATTCTTGGTGTTACTGTTAATAATGAACACCATACTTTGGTTCTAACCTATTGATTTACAATCTCATAGGAAACTTCTTTCAATTAATTACCATTTGTTTTGGTGATGGCCATAAATAAATAAATAGATAGATAGATAAAGTCAACTCTGTTGGCTCAGATTTTGCCTTTTCTGTCTCCTCAGTGTTCAGCTCAGTGTTTAGTATGTAGTAATCAAGTAAGAAATTTTTACTCAGTAACCACTTGTTGAATACGTAAATTCGTTAACATTGGTGTGGTAGGGGTAGCACTCCATTGGAAAGTCTGCAGAATCCATGGGTGACAAAAAGAAAGCAGCAGGACTTAGTCTGGGGGCATCTTCATGTTGCAAAATGGTGAAAGATGCATGCAGAACTAGTTTTTATGGCCTTTGCCACTGGGATTGCTTACCAATGGGAAGTCATTAACAACCTGGTGTCAAAGACTGAAATATCAAAAAGTAGGATAATTCCAAACTAGAATTGTTGTGAGAGCATGACAAAATCCCCTGGTCAAAATCTCAGATGCATCATTAACTAGTCACTTCGTGAACCCTTGGAAAAGAATGCAGTGGTCATAGGATACATTTTCTAGGAATTAAAGCCAGACCAGAGTCCTTCCTTTTTAGGCAATGTCTACTGGACCAGAAAATCTGGGGAATGCTCAGCTATAGACATATAGCTTGGTTTTGGTAAGAAGATGGCATTTGACAGTTTCTCCTGTTTCTATTTAAAGACAAGATGAAAGTATAACTATTGGGAGAGTGGGGTTTGTTAGTAGCTTTGCAAAGGTGTAGGAATTAGAAAGAGCACTGGAATACAACGTTTCTAAAATCTTCATTTTAGAATGTATGAATCACTAGAAGAATTGTTTAAAATATGCAATTTTATGGATATCACTACCAGAGATTCTGATTGAAGGCTAAGAAATTTACAGTTTTTTTTTTGTTTGTTTTGTTTTGGGTTATTTTGCCTGGCCAGCGTGGCTCAATGCTTGAGTGTGGACTTATGAACCAGGAGATCACAGTTCGATTCCCGGTTGGGGCACATGCCAGGTTGCAGACTTGATCAATAGGGGGTATGCAAGAGGCATCCGATCAGTGATTCTCTCTCATCATTGATGTTTCTATCTCTTTCTCCCTCCCACTTCCTCTCTGAAGTAAGTAAACATATATTAAATAAAGAAATGTACAATTTTTTAATGAAAATTCTAAGAGTTTCGATATAAGTGTTCTCTAGACTATGGGTTGAAAACCCCTGTTTAGGGAATAGCATTGGGTTTTATTTGAAAAGTTTAAAATAATTTACTAGAAGAAAAAATCTGAGTGATGCAAAAAAGTCTCCATTCAGTTTTGTGTATAGGATTCTTAAATTTGGCAATCAATGTACACATATATAGAATATATTCTGAAGCTACTCACATTAGTATAAAAGTTTCTGTAAGATACTTATGTTGGTTCTCTTGTGCATATAGTCTGCGTTGTATACTCTTGTGCTTCATCATTGCTTGCCTTAGAATTTCCTTTGAGTAGCTCAGTGATAATAGAGTTCCCACAGGGGGAATGGGGAAGCCCTGGCCATGTAAATGTGGCCAGTTCACATGCATATGCAAGGCTCTGAGAAGTCCTGTGGTGGAATTGGAATATGTGATTCTTGGTGTTTTACCACAGCTTAGTATTCCATTGTGTAGATGTACCACAGTTTCTTAATCCACTCATCTGCTGATGGGCACTTGAGCTGTTTCTAAATCTTAGCTCTTATAAATTGTGCTACTATGAACATAGAGGTGCATATATCCTTTTTGATGGATGTTTCTAGTTTCTTAGGGTATATTCCTAGAAGTGAGATCACTGGGTCAAATGGGAGTTCTATTTTTAGTTTTTTGAGGAAATTCCATGCTGTTCTCCTCAGTGGCTGCACCAGTCTGCATTCCCACCAGCAGTGCACAAGGGTTTCTTTTTCTTTGCATCCTCACCATCACTTGTCATTCGTTGATTTGTTGATGGTAGCCATTCTGACAGGCCTTGTCATTTTGATTTGCATCTCTTGGATGATTAGTGACTTTGAGGATCTTTTTATATGTCGCTTGGCCTTCCTTATGTCCTCTTTTGAAAAGTATTTATTTAGGCCCGTTGCCCATTTTTTGATCGGGTTGTTTATCTTCCTTTTGTTAAGTTGTATGAGTTCCCTGTAAATGTTGGAGATTGATTCTCTTCATCATACTCCCAGGTAACCCTTTTTTGGAATTCCTTCCCTTCAGATCTTTCCAAGTAGCTCTCATTTTTAGATATGGAATGAGGATAATCTTATTCACTCTTTGATGTATTGGAAAGCAGAGCCTTTCAAAGGCATAAGACAATTTCTGTAATTCTGAGCGGTGGGTGGGGGGTTGTGGGGAGGTGGGAAGAGCTTCACAGTTCATTTCAGTTGTTGTTCAATTAACCAGAAAAAAAGAAAAACACACTCTGGGGTTATTTATGATAGTTGACTATTAAATAATTTCAGCTAGAGTAAATATATAAAGATGTATTGTACATCAGTTTTCACAAAAATGTTTGCACACAGATTTCTATTCCCTTGCCCTCTATGAGCAGAGTTAATTAGATGAATGTGCGATCTAGTTGAAGAAAGCTTAATCTACCAGAAAGTTGGAGGTTACTGGCCTGGGAGTTCTACTCTTATACCATGAATGCTTCTGAAATGATCTTCCATTTTTAATAATTCACATTTTTTAATGTAAACTTTGAAAAAAATTAATTTCTTGTTATTTTAAGAAAGATACATTGTATCTTCATTTTTAAAAGATAGATAATTTGCTATAACTGAGGCAGGATAGTAAGACACTATGAAAATTGCTGGGCAAATGGAAACTGAGGCAAGATAATTAGACAAGACCAAACAATCAGAACAACTTATAGACAGCTAAGAAATTGCAAGACCTTATCTTCCCTAACCAAGGGCACCTGAGAGCAAAGGGTTTGTATCTCTCCTCCCTGACCAGAGAATACATGTCTTAAATCACATGGTCAGGGAGGCAGAGGACAGAGGTCCAGTTAATGCCATTTGTGCCAGCCACACCTAAGGATATGAAGTCTGGGGAACAAACGACAAAAAATTGATTAGACCCAGGCAGACCCAAGATAAAACAAAATGGTAAAGTTGACCAGAGAATCAGCCCGAACTCTCTCTGCTCATCTTGATGCATCAGCATCTTAAAAAAACACCCCTGGAAAACTAAGGAGTGTTCTGCTGAAATGCTCCCCTGAGGTTCTTGCCCAACAGAAGAGACAAGGGAAATTTTAAGCAAGTAACCTACCTTATTCTTTATTCTAGATAATCTTGACTTTAATTGCATTGATGGTATGGATAGGTCAGGCAAGGTCAGTCTGGGAATATGGTGACACAATCCTGATCAAGCCAAGGGGCTTAAATGTATACCTTAAAAAAGTGTGCTCTATCTTGGATGGTTTCCGGTAAGCCTTTTCAAAATGTGTTTTTGAACTGATCAGTGTGATTACTCCTGTGTAAAGTTATTTGTGTGCATACTGGTTTATCCCGTGTAGGGAAATGGGCATGTTCACTTTTTTTTTAAGTTGCACAATTTGGATCGATTTTCGTGTTTTTCCACTCAAAAGTCATCAATTTTCCCATGGGGTCAACCCATTCCCAGGTAAACATATACTCCTACAAAGCTAGTGGTCTGCTTTATAACTTGATCCTATACACTTACTGAAATATTCTTTAGAAAAATAGTTGTGCCTTTTTATATTCTATGTGTCTGGGATGTAAAAGTAAAGTTGAGAACCAAAGTGATATAAACTTTATGGAGATGAAATTAATAAATTGCTTAATCCATTATTACTGATACATACATACAAATTACTACTATTTAGAGTGATTCTATCTAATAAAGAGGGAATATGCAAATTGACTGTAACACCGCCACAAAGATGGCAGCACCCATAACCACAAGATGGTGGTGCCCAGCCCCGTCAGCCCTGCCAGAGGCCCCCAGTCCTTTCAGCCCAGCTAGAGGGGGAGGGTGGCAGGTACACAGTGCAGCCAGCCCGCCCTCAGCCCCCCAGCCATCCAGGGCTAGCCGGAAGCACAGGCAAAACTTGGATGGTGGCTGCCCAACTGCCAAGGCCACCCAAGGCTCAGGTAACCAGGGCTGGCTGAGGCTTGCACTGCTGGCAGTGGCAGCAGCAGAGGTGTTATGGGGCGTCACCTTCCCCTGATTCCCAGGTCACCTTCTGCCCCTGAGGGCTCTCAGATTGTGAGAGGGGGCAAGCCGGGATGAGGAATACCCCCTCCAGTATGTGAATTTTCATGCACCAGGCCTCTAGTAATTTGATAAAAGTAACTTGCATCAAAGTTGATAAATCACTTAGGAGAGTTTACAGTTTCAGAATTTTAAGCCAATATCCCAGAGCTTGAAAGTCCTCAGGATACTCTGGACATGGAAAATATCATATGAAGAATGCATACCTCCATTTCTTGTCATTCAGATTTCAGCCCAAATGTCAGCTTCTTAGAGGAGCTTCCCTGGCCATGCGTTCAATTTGGGATCCACCTGCCATGCTCTGCTAATCTGCCTATTTAATCGTCTGCACTACAGATGTTTAGGGGCGTGTAGTCATCTCCTAGCTAGGATGTAAGCCCTGTCTACAGCAGAAGTCTTGTTTATGTTTACCTTTCTGACTCTATCATGGCGAACAGTACTTGGTAACTAGAGGTGTTCAACACATGTTTGTTGAATAAATGGAGAAGTGGAAATTTCAAAAAATAAGAACACATACATCTCCCTATCTTTAACTTGATTAAGCTAATTGTGATGATTAATTTCACATCAACCTGTCTGGGTCACAGAGTGCCCACATATTTGGTTAAACAAAATTTGGGAGTGTATCTGTGAGGGAGTTTTGGGATGAGACCAACATTTGAAATAGCAGAGTGAGTAAAAAGGCCGCACGTTCACTTTTAAGGAAGGCTGTTTGATAAAGATTCACCTTCTGCAAACCAGATAATTGGCTTTACCAAGAGATAAGAGGTTCCTTATCAAAGAAAGGGGGGGGGTTGTTTTTATATATCATTTTACCATCTTTTAAATAGTTATTGTTGAACCCATTTCATTGGAGAGTCCATTACTTACTACAGAGTAAGAAAAAAAGGAAAAATTAAGTGAACTCATTAGTCTTGACCTTGTGAGCAAGCACTATTGACTTGTTCTCAGTTTTCAAAATTAATAGAGCTTATTTACAATACTCAAATTGTACATTCTTGTGTGGGCAATTCAATATAATGATGGCTTAGTATTGAGGTAAAGTTCCCACTCTTTCTATTTGATTACATTAAAAACAAACCCTTGCCCCAGTGGTATGGCTCAGTGGTTGAGCATCGACCTATGAACCAGGAGGTCACAGGTTTGATTCCTAGTCAGGGCACATGTGGGTTTCAGGCTCGACCCCCAGTGTGGGGTGTGCAGGAGGCAGCCAGTCAATGATGCTTTCTCATCTTTGATGTTTCTATCTCTGCCTCTGCCTTCCTCTCTGAAATCAATATAAAATATTTTTTAAAAAAACACCAAACACTCAAAATATATGTATAGATTATATAAGAAAGGACTGAGTTGTGTGTGTGTGTGTTTTTAAGGAAGAGGAGGAAAGGATTTTTGCTTCCCTTAATAAACACACAGTGATAATTGAGACTTAGAGATAGGTAAATCTCTATTACTTCAGTCCTACTATTTTATACATTTAGATTGGCTTCCTCCTTTAAAAAGGTACATGCACAGAATAGGACCTACTTGTGGGTGATAATGATGGTTGCTTAATAAATGCTTTGGTTGATTAAATGAAAAAAAAAGATCAAACTGCAGATGCTTAGTCACTAGGTTCATGGAGTGCTAGCCCTTTGGGGTTTCAGAAGCCATTGTCGACCTCCAAGTCAAGTCTCGGGGTGTTGTAGGAGGCAAAGCCCTGGGGCAGGTGGCTAGAGAAGGGAGTTTGGATTCCTTCTCTGATTTCCCACTCACATGAACTTAAACAAACCACTCTACTTCTCTGAGTCTTTGGCTTAAAAAATATTTAATGCAGTTGGACAAAATTAATGATATTCACGTCTTTAGAAAACTTTATTTTGAGATGGGCCTCTTTTTGAAAGGAAAACTTCCCTTTAATGAAAGAGCTATATTTAACACACGTAGGCCAGTAGAAGCAGAGCAGACTGCTGGCCTTTCTTTCAACACAGCCTTTGAAGCCATTTCTAAAAACCAGGGCACCCACAAGATCGTTTTTATGCCACTGACATGAAATTCTACCAACAGCCCCTTCAGCTACAGAATTTGATCTCCTGTCAGCAGGGCCAGTATTTCTCAACCATGGGGCTGTGACACTCAGCTGTGTTACTTGTGTTATTGGTCCTATTTTCCAGCCAAGGAAAAGCTGGCTGCTGAATCAGTTTAATGATCTCAGTGGATTAATATCATGTATCAGTTCCCACCAGGCATCCCCACACTCAGGGGCGTACAGTAGACATTTATTATTTCTCATTTTTGTGGGTCAGCTAGTCAGATAGATAGTCTAGTCTGGAGCAGGATGGCTGTTTTCTACAGTGAGCTGGCTGCTAAGGCCCCAAACAGGGATTTCTAGGAGGAGGACAAGGCATGTATCCAACCGTCAACAGCAGCATTGCTTTCACATCATTGGTGGACAACTGTTGTTAACCAGGGCTCTGTGTTAAGGCAGGTGTTCGGGGCTTCCCTGGCAGTCTTTCTCCTTTTTATTCCTTATCTGTCTTTTGCTCTTCCCTTTATGCCCTTACATCCACCACTCATAATGTAAGGAGCTTGGCCTGGGCAATGATCTGGCATTCTACTAAGAATGGATCAGTTGCATTGTACTGAATAACCATGGGGCTCCATCTTTAAAATTGATTTCAGAGAGGAAGGAAAGAAGAGTGGGTGGGAGTTGGATGGGGAGAAAGAAACATGGATGTGACAGATATACCAGTCTGTTGACTCTTGTATACATCCTGGCCAGGAATCGAACCTGAAACCTAGGTCTGTGCCCTGATCACTAATCAAACCTGTGACTTTCCCCCCGTAGGGGAGGATGCTCCAACCGACTGAGCCACACCAGGCAGGGCACAGGTCTCTGTTTTAAGAAGTATGGTAGTGCCAAAACAAGTTTGGTTCGGTGGATAGAACGTCAGCCTGCAGACTGGAAGGTCCCGGGTTCGATTCTGGTCAGGGGCATGTGCCTTGGTTGCGGGCACATCCCCAGTGGGGGGTATGCAAGAGGCAGCTGATCGATGATTCTCTCTCATCGATGTTTCTAACTCTTTATCCCTCTCTCTTCCTCTCTGTAAAAAAAAATCAATAAAATATATTAAGAAAAAAAAGTATGGCATTGATTCATAAAAAACAACAACCCAATTTTTAATAAGTGAAAGTACAAATTAGATTTGATCTTCCTAATCATGAAATTTAATCCTAGAGATAGGTAGGATTTCCTATTCCAAGAATAATAAATATTTTTATTGATGTAAATTTATAAGTTACAGTAAACTTGATATAGGGTGTGTTGATTTGATACATGCATTTATTGCAATACGATTCCCACATAATTCTTGTTTTTGTTTTTCACTTGGTGAGAAAAATTAAGATCTAGTCTCTTAGAAACTTTGAAATTTATAGCAGTATTATTGACTATACTCAGTATGCTGTGCATTAGATTTCCAGATGTTCCCTAAACATCTCCCTAATTTCCCCACCTTAGCCTCTGGTAACCACCATTTTCCTTTCTATCTCTGCGTGTCTTGACATTTTCAAATTCTGAATATGATGTCATTATTTGTTTTTGTTTGACTTTTCTCACACATAATGTCTTCAAGGTTCACCATGTCCTTCCTTCCTTATGACTGAATGATATCCCTCTGTGTGTGTGTGTGTGTGTGTGTGTGTGTGTACACACACATGTACACCCCATCTCCTTTACCCATTCACCCATTGCCAGACACTTAGATTGTTTTCATATTTTGGCTATTGTGAATAAAGCTGCATAAACATGGGGATGCAGATCTTTTTTCATTATCCTGTTTCCATTTTCTTTGTATATATACTCAGAAGTGGGATTGCTGCATCATATGGTAGTTCTGTTTTTAATTTCTTGAGGAACCTCCATGCTGTTTTCCATAGTGGCTGAACCAATTTATATTCCCACCAGGAGGGTTCCATTTTTTCCCCCACATCCTTGCCAGCATTTATTATCTTTTGTGTTTTTGATGATAGCCATTCTAACAGGTGTGAAATATTTTACTGTAGTTTTCATTTTATTTTGTATATTTTTTCAAAACACCAGCTCTTAGTTCTATTGGTTTTTTTGTTTATATTTCTGGTATCTATTTTATTCATTTCCAGTTTGGTCATTGTTTTTCCTTCCTTTTACTCACTTTGGGCTTAGTTTGTTCTTCTTTTCCAAGCTCTTTGAGATGCAAAGTTAGGTTGTTTGTTTCTTAAGGCAAGCATTTATTGCTATAAACTTTTCTTAGAACTGCTTTCTGCAGCATCCCATAGGTTTTCGTGTTGTGTTTCCATTTTCATTAGTTCTGAGACAAGTTTTTACCTTTTTTAATTTCTTCTTTGGCCTTTTCACTCTTCTGCAGTGTGTTCAGTTTTTATAAGCTTGTAAGTTTTCCAGCTTTCCTCTTGTTGATTTGTTTCACACTATTATGGTTAGAGATGATACTTGGTATGATTTCATTTGCTAAGAATTATGTTGTGACCTATCATATGGTGTATCCAGGAGAATGTTCCCTGTGCGCTTATGAAGACTGTGTATTCTGCTACTGTTGGACAGAATTTTTTGCAAGTGCCTATTAAGTCCATCTGGTCTCCTGTGTAAAGTCCTGTGTTTCCTTATTGATTTCCCTCAGAACTGTTAGAATTTGCTTAATATAGCTAGGTGTTACAATGTTAAGTACATATTTACTTGTTATATTACTTGATAAATTGACCCACTTATTCAGGTACACTAGTATAAAAGCTTAAGCGACTTTTACAACCAGAACGACCGGTCGCTATAATGCGCACTGACCACCAGGGGACAGATGTTCAACACAGAAGCTACCCCCTGGTGGTCAGTGCATTCCAGCATGGCTGGCGAGCGCAGCAATGTCAGTGGCAGGTGCAGTAGGGCTGGGATGAGCGGCAGCAGAGCTGTGCCTGGCCCCACTGAGGGTCCTCCCTGGCTTCCTGCTGCTGTGACACAACCGGTTTGGGGAGGGCACAGGCCAGGTTGAGAGACCCCATTTGTGCCCCAGGCCTCTAGTCATATATAATGACCCCCTTGTTTCTTTTACCATTTTTCTCTTAAAGTCTATTTTGTCTGATGCAAGTATAGCTACCTCTGCTTTCTTGGGTTTTCACTTGCATTAAATGTTTATTATTATTATTATTATTATTATTCCTCAATTTGAGTCTGTGTGCATTTTTAAAGCTTGAGTCCCTTGTAGGCAGCATACAATTGAGCTGCTCTTAAAATTCATCCAGTCATCCAGTACTTTAAAAAAGAAAAGTTTTTTTTATTGCTTTTGGAGAGAGGAAGGGAGAGGGAGAGAGAAATAAAGACATTGATGAGAGAGAAACAGCAACATGGATCAGCTGCCTCCTGAACACAAGAAACATTGGGGATCTGGTGCAGCCACTGAGGGGGGGTGGGGGGAAAAGGCTGGCCACTCTGCTTTTTGGTTGGTAAATTCAATCTCTACATTTAGAGTAGTTATTGGTATGTAAGGTCTTTCTAATAACATTTTATGATTACTTTCTGGCTATTTGTATTTCCATCATTTCTCCTCTTTTCCCCCATTGTCCTTGTGAATTGGTGACTTTCTGTAGTGGTATCTTCTAATTCCCCTGTCTTTGTCTTTTGTAATCAACTTTAGGCTTTTGCTTTTTGGTTGCCAGAAAACTTAACATTAAACATCTTATAGGTAAAACAGTCTAATAGCAACTTAATCTTTGACTCATACAAAAGTTCTTGGCCTGTCTATTGTAAACATGACTTTCTTAGCTCCTTTTGAGTACCTAGATAGGAAAAATAACATAAAAGCATATTGTTGCTATCTCCTTTCATGTTAAAAACAGACACAGCGAAATTACCATGCTTTATGATTTATTAAGTGATAAATCCTAGTTTCAGAAATCCAGTGAAAACTATATGATATTTCCCCCCATTTACTGAAAGAAAATTCAAAAGCCAGTGTCAAAAATGTGTGGACTTGTTTGATAGCCTTAATTAGTTAGTGGTCTTGTAATTGGTATCATGTCAGTTGTCAACATTCCCTGAGAACTTAGCTAAATCCCTATCTTTTCACTCCTTCTCAAAAATTGTCATTTATCTGGGTGACAATCCGTGCATAATACAATAGCCCTGAGGTGCAATTAATTTTAGCAGTTGCAAACTTGGTAAGAGGGACAAAAAACATGACTGGTGTCATATGTCCTTTGTGAAGGTCAGAAGATGCCAGTTTATACCTTTGTGGTGAGACATGAACATTATCAATTAACATAAATATATTAATTAATATGTGGGTAGGCTAGCTGATATACTAATGAAGTTAGTAATATTTTACCAACTGTGAACACTTTATCTTTCACCATGAGACATATTAAAATTTTTTTTAAAATGAGAGAACCAAGGTAAAATTTGAATTAGTAATAATTGTTATATCTGAAGTACAAGACCACAAAGAATATAAGCAGCCCTGTTCTAGAAAGTTAAAAATAGAACTTGATTGGTCTGATTTATTTGATACCACCCGTATTATTTTAATTTTTTTGTCTCTTTTAAACAACTAATGTGTCTCCCATTCTTTGCACAGTAGCTGCCATTGCATGTATGTAAGATCATCACCATCTTTCCTTTTGACTATTGTCATAATCTCACATCTGGACTTATTTCAGTTGGTTGTTTCAATACTGCTAGAGGGATCTTTCCGAGTCACACGTTTGATTCCTGACCCTCTGTTGCAACTCTGGGATACAAACCTAATATCTGGCTCTATCTAAGGAGATTCTAGTAATTAGAGGATTTAATAAATGACTCTCCTCTAACTCTTATCAGCTAGAAATGTCTCCATGGTGAGTAGACTGCACAAAGCTTTTAGAATAATGTTAGTGAGAGTATTAATAACTACCATCTATTAAGCACTCATTGTATCCTAGTCATGGTTTAAAGAGCGTTAAGTGTATTATCTCATGTAATCATCTCTCAACAAGTCTCTCAGAATGTTGCTATAATTGCCATTTCCATTTTATAGGTGAAGAATTGCAGGCACTGAGAAATGTATTTTGTCAAAGACTTTATTAAGTAATGAAGATGGGATTTATAGCTATAAACTGAATCAAAAGCTTATACTTTTTTCACTGAGTATGAAGGAAAATAATGGAAAAATTCAGAAGCCACTATTTTATACCCTGTTTTCTGTAAATGCATGTAATAATGTGTATTTGTGGACTAACTCTCGGCTTTGGCGATTGGCCAACTTGGAAGATTTGATTTTTTTCTTATTTAACCAGAGTGTGTTTATTTTTCAGTGTTAGTTGAAAACTGAGGGGCATTATCTGATGTAAATTGACATAAAAAAGAATAGCTCTCTTTGTAGTCAGAGTGAATGCCATGTGTGATTTAAAGGCTGATGTCAGTCACTGTTGTGTACTGTGTGACCGAGATGGTACATGCATCATTTAACTTCTCTAAGTCAATAGATTATGTTGCTTTTTTCTTTACAGGGTTGTCTGTGGAAATAAGTGGCTTTGAACAGTGAGATCTGAAGCTAAAGTGGATAGATTTGGAAAGATTTGTTTTACAACTACATCATCAACTAGCATTCCATAGTTAACCATTTATAACTTAGCATTAGTTTTCCCTTTGTTGACCTTGCTAATTGAAAGTCACGCGACATCCCTTAGGCAATAAGTTTGGATTGCATGTCTTGTTTTCACTTGATCTGTCCAGTGATGACAGCAAATAAAACATCTGGCTAGATAGAACTAAATGGAAGAGATTAAAATTGCTCAACTTCTGTTGATGAGGCACAACTGTCAAAGTGGTACTATTTCAGGAGGGATAAGGCTTATATATTTTGTTCTGGGAAGGGAGAGGAAAGGAAGAGATGGAGAGAGGGCAGGGAAAGGATAATAATCCAAGTTGCATAAGATTTTTGATAGTGAGTAGAATGTGAAGAAGTCATGACGTTTTGAGCATCAGTCTTAGCCCTGGTTTAAGTTCCATTCAGTCTTCAGGTTGCCGCTAGAATTTGGGCTCAAACAGTGGAGGCAGGTTTGAAGTCTTCACTGTACTATATCCTAATTTCTAAAATATGTGCTCTATGTTTAATATGTTTGGTGTCTTTTAATTCTTATACCAACCCTTCAAGTTTATTGCCATTATTTAGAAGAAAACTAAAAAATAAAAATATAATTAAAATCCCTAGGACTTAGAAAATTAGGTAACTTGCTCAATTTGTTATAATTGTGTATTTCCAAGGCCAAAAATATGATTCCAAAGGTTTACCAGAGTCGTGTCTTAAATGATCACTAGCATCCTTGTCTTAAATTATCACTAGTAAGAATGCTCAAAAGACTTTATTATATAATTTCTACTGTGAAAGTTAAACTCCACAGACCAGGTACAGGACTCAACCCATCTCCCATGTTCTAGTTAGCTCATTCTGGCAGCTGTCTTTGACTGTTAAATATTTCACCATGGCCTTTTGCCAATGTCTAGATTATTAGGAAACTTAGAAACAACACAAAGCAAAAACCCAAGAGTAAATGCCTCTTATGTATTCAGAAATTGTGGATTAATCATTAAGTCACCAATACAAATAGGGGGACAAAAATATTTTCTTTATACTTTATTTTAATAATAGTAGATTATTTTATCACCCAATTGCAAATTTTAAAACATTTATTGTCTTTGCTCTTTTATTTGTACTTGATTATTTTATTTATTTGATTCCATTAGAAAATATACAAAGATCATATTCATTCACTCACTTAAACATGTTATAAATGAAACATATCTTAGCATGAGACAGTGTATCAACAAAAATATTAGATAGACCAGTTATGTAACTGAACAAAGTTACCTGAACAAAGTGAACTGTTCAAAATATTATGTTTCAAAATATAATGCAATTCAGGTGTGTTGCATTTTGGCATGTACAGAATTGGATGTTTCTGAAACGATATGCACAGTGGAAAACAGTTTCATATACACGCAATATATATTTTTATAACAAGATTCAGAAGTACTCAAGCAATAAATGTGCCCCTATAAAGAACATAAAGGTGAAATATTAACAGGGGAGGTTGTAATTATGAAATCAAATATTTAAGTAAACACAGCATCATGCACTTGGATAACACCATTCACAGTGCTGCCAGTGGTAGTTGCTTTGCAGGGATGTGAGATAAGCACAAACATTTGAGTAATTGGAAAAAAAATATAACATTGGCTTTGACTCAAAATTAGTGTCAACATCTGCTAATTTCTAACATTTTTGTTTTCTCTCACTATCTCTCTGAATGTGTACATAATGTTTTGTTTGTATGTTATATTTTTGTAGATTATTTCAAATATCTGTGTATTAGTCAACAAATTTCTTTATTGTATATTGAGTAAAATGATAATGATGTATTTAACTTACATATGTTCTGGAGTCAAAATGTCTGTATGGAATCCTAGCACCACATGGTAATACCCTGTTTCCCCTAAAATAAGACAGTGTCTTATATTAATTTTTGCTCCAAAGATGTGCTAGGTCTTATTTTCAGGGGATGCATTATGTTTCCATGAAGTAGGTCTTATTTTGGGGGAAACACGGGTAGATGTATAATGCTGGGCAATTTACTATACTACAGTGTCTCAATTCATGACTCAATCTGTAGAATCCTATATAATAAAAGTCTAATATGCAAATTGACCCCTGGAAAGTTTTATTTAAAAAATAAATCTTTATTGCTCAGATTATTACAATTGTTTCTCCTTTTTCTCCCCCATAGCTCCCTTTCACCCAGTTCCCACCCCACTCTCTGCCCTTACCCACTCCCTCCCCATTGTCCTCATCCATAGGTTATATGATTTTAATCCAGTCTCTTTCTGCATCCCGACACCCCTGTTACCCTGATAATTATCAATCCACTCCCTTTCTTTGCCCCTGATTTTATTATATTCACCAGTTTATTCTATTCCTCAGATTTTTAATTTACTTGATCTTCTTCCTCTTCTTAAGTAATATCTTTCAGCATTTCATATAATACTGGTTTGGTGGTGATGAACTCCTTTAACTTTTTCTTATCTGTGAAGCTCTTTATCTGCCCTTCAGTTCTGAATGATAACTTTGCTGGATACAGTAATCTTGGTTGTAGGTTCTTGCTATTCATCACTTTGAATATTTCTTGCCACTCCCTTCTGGCCTGCATGGTTTCTGCTGAGAAATCATCTGATAGTCATATGTGTGCTCCCTTATAGGTAACCAACTGCTTTTCTCTTGCTGCTTATAAGATCTTCTTTTTGTCCTTTACACTTGGCATATTGATGATGATGTGTCTCAGAGTATTTTTCTTTGGATTCCTCTTGTTTGGGGTTCTGTATGCTTCCTGTACTTGTAAGTGTATTTCTTTTACCAGGTGAGGGAAGTTTTCTGATATTATTTCTTCAAATATGTTTTCAGTATTTTGCACTCCCTCTTCTTCTGGCACCCCCATAATTCTGATGTTGGTGCACTTAAAGTTGTCCCAGAGGCTCCTTACACTATCTTCAACTTTCTGGATTCTCTTTTTTTCTTCTCCAGAGAAATGTCTTTTGGCTCTTTGACCTGATTCTTGTGTTCCTCCATTCTGCTGTTGGATCTCTGCATAATATTTTCCAATTTAGTCAGTTTATGTATACTTTTTAGTTGGGTCTCATGAAATTTATCGACCTTTTTTAGAATATTCTTGCATAACCGTAGAACCGTAGTTCTGAACTCTATATCCTCCATCTCTTTTGTCTGAGATCTATTTCCTTGTCTCGGCATTATCACTATTTTTCAGAGTTGGTAGAATGGCTTTGTGTGTTGGTGTCCAATATGGCCCAGTGGGTCAGCCTCCTCAGTTACCTGAGGTAGACACTCTTGGTGCTCCCCTTTGTGGACTGTGTGCACAGCCTTGTTGTAGCTAAGTCTTTATTGTTGTGAATTGACCTTCAGGCCAATTGGATGTGGGTATCAGCTGTGTCTACTCTGGGATACCTTCTGTATTGGAGATAGTCTTATAGGATCAGACTTGAAAAACTGCAGAAGCCTCTGCTCAGCTTGGATGGGGCGGAGTCTCAGGGCTGAACTGACAGTCTTGACTTCCGCCCTGCCCTTGTGCAGTCGCCTGAGTTTCTGCCTGACCATCCCAAGTTCCCCGTGCAAGAGTGTGGGTGCCCCAGGGGCTCACTGGGACTTGGGCTGGTCTCTGTAGTCTGGAGCTTCTGACTCCTTCCACTACGGAGAGGCTGCCTCCTCGGTCAGGACCCCTTCCACTATGGAGAGGCAACCGCAGCCTCTGCGGTCAGTACTCTTCGTGTACTCACTCTCCTGCCACTGTAGACCATGCTGGCTGTGGCTCCTGGCTCCCCCAGTCTCCCAGTCTCTGAGTCTCTGGGTGCCTTTCTCTACAGTCCAGACTCCACCTGTATGAGCCTGGGACCACGGGGTTTCAGCCGGGGCTGGGGTTAAGTAAGTTGGAAAGGGTTCTGTGCAATTGGGAATTCCTCCCCTACTGCCACGCAGGCATTCGGCAGCTGTACTTCCTCTCCTAGTGCGAGCGCCTCCCTACCTCAGCACTTTGCGACTCCCAGTCCGATCCATGAGCCTCTCTCCTTCTTTCTAGTGGGATATATATCCCACTCTGACAGCTTTCCTGAGGTTTTGATGAAGTACTTTTTTATTTTAGTTGTGTGTTTTTTTAAATTGTTGATGAGGCGGCAGCTTAGGAGACTATCTAGGCCGCCATCTTGGTTCTTCCTCCTAGACCCCTGGGAAGTTTGATGGGAGACCAGGAGTTTGATCGCTTGCTATGATGTACACTGACCATTAGGGGGAGGTAGGGACATGGTGGTGACCAGCAGCTGAGGCAGGGCGTTGAGGGAGTGAGGGAAGGGGAAGGCAGGGAGGCTGGTGGCAGTGTGACAGCCAGGGAAGGAGGAAGCGGAAAACTGGGGAACCTCATCAACTCTGATTGCTAGCCAGGCCTAGGGATCGTACCCATGAACTAATTTCATGCACCAGACCTCTAGTGGGATAATAAGGGTAGTTACCTAGTAAAGTTGTTGTAAGTATTTTATTAGTATCTGTAAAGCATCAATATATAAACTTTAATAATGATGATGGTTATTTTCCATGAAGAATGATGTTTTACTTTTCTGAATATTGTGAAATAAAAATTAAGACAATTATGAAAATTACATATTAAACAAGCTTATATTCAACTTCTTAATTATATCTAGTAGGAAATATATTACATATGATTTAAAATTGTATGAAATTAGCATAAGAAGCAAAACTTTGATAAATACCTGATCAGTATTGCAATAATTGTATTTCCATAAAGATTGGCTGTCTGTACAAACATCCATTAAAATTTATATATACATTATTTAAATATAGTCTCCCTAATTACATTAGAGATTTTCTATTTAAACAGAAACTTATCTGTTTTTATATATTTTAATGTAAAATAATTTAAATAATACTATTTATTAATTTTACTAATTACTATTAGATTTTAGGACAAAATTGGGTGGCCTTAAAAATTGATAGTCATGTTTGATTTTTTTTTGTTAAATAACCTTAAAAAATTCACTATATAGCCATTTTTTTTGTCTTCTGGTAGCTGTATATAAACATTACCTAGATACATTTTTCTATTACATCAGTGTGCAGAATCATTAAACAGAAATTATTTGGAGGAATTGTAAAAAGTCTTTAGTTTAATAACAATATCCTAATATTAGTCTTGATGAGTGAATCATGACAATCTACACTAATAAAAGAGAAAGATGCAAATTGACCACACCTTCATGACACCCACCAGCCAATCAGCAGTGAGTATGCAGATTAGCCCAACAAATATGGTGGTTTAATTTGCATATGCCTAGCAGCTGGGGGTATTCCACACAGCACCCAGCCACTCCGGACCTCTGGGCACTGTGGGAAGGTAGAACGGTATCTCTGGGCCAGAGAAAATGTGGTGCTGACAGCCAGGGGAAGGCAGGCATTCTTGCATGAATCTTCGTGCATTAGGCCTCTAGTGTAATATAATAGTAGGAGAAACCGAAGGCTAGTATGAGAGATAATATAGTTTTTTCTATTATAACTTTTCTATACATCTAAAATAATTCTGGCCGAAACCAGTTTGGCTTAGTGGATAGAAGGTGGGTCTGTGGACTGAAGGGTCCCAGGTTCGATTCTAGTCAAGGGCATGCATATTGGTTGTGGGCATATCCCCAGTGTGGGGTGTGCAGGAGGCAGCTGGTTGATGTTTCTCTTTCATCAGTGTTTCTAGCTCTCTATCCCTCTCCTTTCCTCTCTATGAAAATCAATAAAATATATTAAAAAAATTAAAAAAATTCTGAAATGAAAAGGTCTATATATAAAAACTAATAAGGAAAAGTTATTATTATTATTTTTTTTAATTGATTTTTATTAATTATGGTATCACATAATTGTCCTTATCCCCCCATTCCCAACCCAAACCCATCCCTACATATTCCCCTACAAAAGTTATTAATTTTAAACAAATTTTTAATCCTCACCCAATGATATATTACTGATTATTTTTAGAGAGGGAGAGCAACAGAAAGAGAGAAAGTGAGTGAGAGAGAGAGAGAGAGAGAGAGAGAGAGAGAGAGAGAGAGAAAGAAAAGAAAAGAAACACTGATATCAGAAAAACATCAAGCAGTCACCTCTCCTGTGCTCCCTGATGGGGATCAGACCAGAGCCTTTTGGTGTACAGAATGACATTTCAAGCAATTGAGTCATCTGGCCAAGGCAGGAAAAAAAATTATTTTAAAAAATGTGTTGTTATTTTAAAAGTTACGTAAATAGAAATAAACTAAATATTTTAAAAATTTTCAGTGGCATATTTACTTAACAAAATATAATGTAATCATGAAGAATTTTACTGCCTGGCTAGTGTGGCTCAATGATTGAGTGTTGACCTATGCACCAGGATGTCATGGTTAGATTCATGGTCAGGGCACATGCCCTGGTTGTGGGCTAAATCCCCAGTGGAGGAGAGGATTGTGTAGGAGGTAGCCAATCAGCGAATCTCTCATCACTGATGTTTCTATCTCTTTCTCCCTCTCTATCTAAAATAAATAAAAATTACATTTTAAAAATGCATTAAATGCACTTTCTGGCACAATATTAAGTAAAATCCTATACAAATAACAGTGTCTGCAGTGAGATATAATAATGAAAACTAGTACATAAAAGTGGTCACGCTAGACAATGGGATTTTGACTTGTTGCTTTTTGTCACAGTTTTCTCAATTTCTCTAGCATTTCATTGTCAACGGTGAAAGAAAAGCTCAAAGTAACTGAGTTTACGCACAAAGGATATGAATTAAGTCACATTAAATAAAAGACAAAATAACCATGACTCTACTAATTTTAATGGGAAGTTTGATCAGATAATTTTAGTAGATATTTTATCTTAAGAATATTCCTTATTCAGCCAATATTTTATTCTATAGTCTTAGATATTGAATTTGCTTTATTTTTCTTAATTGAAACTACTCTCACTTTCCAAATGCCACTTCATGCAAGAGTATTTATTTAAGTTTTCTTTATTGGTTAAGGTATTACATATGTGTCCTTATCTCACCATGCTCTACCCCCCCTTGCTTATGATCTCCCTCATCAGCCTGGTGTCTGTGTCCATTGGTTATGCTTGTATGCAGGCATACAAGTCCTTCTCTTCCTCCTTAACCCCACCCACTTCTACCTTCCCTCTGAGGTTTGACAGTCTGATTGATGCTTTTCTATCACTGGATCTGTTTTTGTTCATCAGTTTATGCTGTTTATTATAGTCCACAAATGAGTGAGATCATGTGGTATTTATTTTTCTCTGACTGGTTTATTTTTTTTCTCTAAGCATAATGCTCTCCAGGTCCATCCATGCGCCACAAATGGGAGGGATTCCTTCCTTTTTATAGCAGTGTAGTATTCCATTGTATACATGTACCACAGTGTTTTTTAAATTTTATTTAGTATATTTTATTTATTTATTTATTTTTTTACAGAAAGGAAGGGAGAAGGATAGAGAGTTAGAAACATTGGTGTGAGAAACATTGATCAGCTGCCTTAGGCACACACCCCCACTGGGTTTATGCCCGCAACCAAGCCACATGCCCTTGATGAGAATCAAACCTGGGACCCTTGAGTCCACAGGCCGACGCTCTATCCACTGAGCCAAACCAGTCAGGACTGTAGCACAGTTTTTAATCCACTTGTCTGCTGATGGGCACTTAGGCTGTTTCCAAATTTTTGCTTTGATAAGTTGTGCTGCTATGAACATAGGGGTGCATATATCCTTTCTGATTGGTGTTTCTGATTTCTTGGGATATATTCCTAGGAGTGGGATCACTGGGTCAAATGGGATTTCCATTTTTAATGTTTTGAGAAAACTCCATACTGTTCTCCACAGTGGCTACACCAGTCTGCATTCTCACAAGCAGCTCAAGAGGGTTCCTTTTTCTCTGCATCCTCTCCAGCACATGCCTTTTGTTGATGTGTTGATGATAGCCATTCTGATAGGTGCGAGATGGTACCACATTGTTTTTTTCATTTGCATCTTTGAGCATGTTTTCATATGTCTCTCGGCTTTCTGTATGTCCACTTTTGAAAAGTGTCTATTTAGGTCCATTGATTGGGTTGTTTATCTTCTTTTGTTAAGTAGTATGAGTTCCCTGTCAATGTTGGAGAATAAACTCTTATTGGAGATAACATTGGCAAATATGTTCTCCCCTATCGTAGGCTTTCTTATTGTTTTGTTGATGGCTTCTTTTGCTGTGCAGAAGCTTTTTACTTTGATGTAGTCCCATTTGTATATTTTCTCTTTAGTTTCCATTGCCCTAGGAGCTGTATTGGTGAAGTTATTGCTTCGGCATGTATCTGAGATTTTGCTGCCTGTGGATTCCTCTAAGATTTTTATGGTTTTCCATCTTACATTTAAGTCCTTTCTCCATTTTGAGTTTATTTTTGTGTATGGTTTAGTTTGTGGTCTAGTTTTATTTTATTGAATATATCTGTCCAATTTTCCCAATACCATTTACCGAAGAGACTGTTTTGACTCCATTGCATGCTTTTGCCTCCTTTGTCAAATATTAATCGAGCATAGTGGTTTGGGTTGATGTCTGGGTTCTCTATTCCACTCCATTGGTCTATATGTCTGTTCTTGTGCCAGTACCAGGCAGTTTTAAGAATAGAAGCTTTGTAATACAGTTTGATATCTGGTATGGAGATCCCTTGTATTTAGTTCTTCTTCCTTAGGATTGCTACAGCTATTCAGGGTCTTTTTAAAATTTTATTTTTATTCCAGATTAATTTTTGGAGAGTTCATTCTGAGTCTGTGAAATATGGTATTTTAATGGGAATTGCATTGCATCTATAAATTGCTTTGTATAGTATGGACATTTTAATGATGTTGATTCTATCAATCCATGAACACATTATGTTCTTCCATCTGTTTATGTCATTTTCTATTTCTTTTTTCCGCGTCTTATAGTTTTCTGAGTACAGGTCTTTTACCTTCTTAGTTAAGTTTATTCGTAGGTATCTTATTTTTTTGGTGTAATAGTAAATGGGATTTTTAAAAAATTTTTCTCTTTCTGTAAATTCACTGTTGGTGTATAAAAAAAGCAATAGATTTCTGGACATTAATTTTGTATCCTGCTGCATTGCTTGGTAAATACCCTCAGCAAAGTGGAATAGAGGGATAATACCTTAACATAATAAAAGCCTTATGTAACAAGCCTACAGCCAACATCATACTCAATGGGCAAAAACTAAAACCATTTCATCTAAGAACAGGAACAAGACAGGGGGATGCCCACTTTCACCACTCCTGCAACATAGTAATGGAAGTGCTAGTCTTAGCAATTAGACAAGAAGAAGAAATAAAAGGAAGACACAAAACTGTCATTATTCACAGATGACATAATTCTGTACATAGAAAACCCTAAAGACTACATCAACAAATTATTAGACTACAAGAGTACTTTTACCTGTATCCAGGAGAATGCCTTAAAGCCGTGATCAAAACTTGTTACCTGGACACCTTCACATAGGAAGAGTGGAGACAGAAGGAACATGTGTACATTAGAGGTAGCACTGCAAAGGGTGATTGTATCAAAAGGCACACTGTGGTCCTGAAATTAACCTGAAAAAAGCAGTCATGCCTTTTCTCTCTGAGTACTTGTATTCCGGCATTGTCACCAGTAGCACTTTTGGGTTTCCTGGAACCTTTTGTCTCCCAACACCTGCAAATATCCTCTTTCTGTACCCAGAAATTCTATCCCAAATGGCTTTGTGGACAGAGCTTTGATCTGTGGGCTGAACGGTCTGGGTTCAATTCCGGTCAAGGACACATGCCTTGGTTGCAGGCTCTGTCCCTAGTAGGGAGCATGCAGGAGGCAGCCAATCAATGGTTCTTTCTCATCAATGATGTTTCTATCTCCCTCTCCCTTCCTCTCTAAAATCAATAAAAATCTATTTTTTAAAAATCAACTTATTTGATAATACAATCTGATAATTTCCCTTCTGTCTTCCAGTTTGTATTTGTTGATATATACATAATTTACAATAGAAAGATGTTAAGTAAAACTTTTAAACAAATATAAAGATTATAATGGATTATTGATAATCAGCTATACATGGATAAATGCTATATATTTTTATTATATATTTAAAATTAGAATACTTGAAACATGAATACTACTTCAATGTAAAAACAATATGGTTGAAAGTGAGTTTTCATTTGAAAAAATTTTCATAACTGGCGGGCTCCAGTGGACAATTTCCACCACCAAACGAAAGGGAAGCCATGTCCTTGGAAATCATGGTGATAGGACCCTTCTTACTCAGAGGTAATTCATCCTTAAAAAGTAAAATGTGGTATACTGAACCCCCTTTTTCTGTGCTTAGAACTTGCATAAGATCCAGAAGTAGAAATCATTCCAGAAGCCCCTTTCAATGGAGACAATCTTTGATCAGAACTCACCACTTAAAAAGGGTGTGCGAGGAGGGATCCTTGGAAGGTTTTCAGCTTTTGATTAGATAGCTCCTTGGATGATTGTCAAGACCTGGAGGGGTCCATAATGAAGAATCATGCTGCTTCCATTAGTGTATTTTTTGCTCTTCGTGTTTGCAGACAAAACTGAGAATCTGTCCAATTTCTACTTTGGCTAAGGTAGTCTTTATTTCAGTAGAAAGGCTAGTCAACTTGGCACATCTGCAAATGAAAGCAAGTAACATTTAGATAATGCGCATAGCCAATGGGTGATAGCTTTGTGTTCATGACAGCTGCATTTTTTTTTCATAGTAGTTGACCAAAAGGGGTAATATATTTGGGAAATGGTGAATAACTTATGTCTTATTTTATAGCTGTTAATCACAAGGTGATTTTTATGGTTCATGTTGTAAAAGAAATTTAGTTGGGATATGTGTTTCTAAAAAAAGAATAATACCTTTAAATAGTATATTTACAACTTAATATATATATATACAATATATACAACTTAATATATCACTCTAAAAATTTAATATATTGAATTGCTAATTAGGTTGATGAGAAATGTAATAGTTTTGGGAATTTCATCAACATTCTGTGATTTTTTTCTTAATTTAAAAACCAAAGGATCTCCATGTATCTTAATTTTGAATATAATTTTGCCTTGAATTTATAAATGTAGTATTATAGCATGTACCAAGTATATTTGTTATAACGGTTTCAAGAGAGCACTATATCACTGCTCTGGTGAATTTGTTTTACCTAAACTTTGTTGCTATGTTTATAATAAGAAATATTGTTCTTTATTAACATAATATTAAGTTAGAATAAAACCTTGCAGAAGTGAAAAAATAACAAAAATGGGGGAAAAAGCTACAGTGTCGTTTAAGGCTGTGTGAAGTGATTATTGATATAAAATTACAGTGCTCTTTGGTAGTCTGTGACCTTGTGTCTCTAAAAGGCTTTAATTGACTATAATGCTTAAGTTTAAAAAATGTGTTTATCTTAACAGTGATTGGGAAATGTATGTTAATTAATGACCTCTTAAAATAATTTATTGAAAATAGTCACATTTCTTTTTTTTATTTTTTTTATATTTTTAATATTTTATTAATATTTTATAGAGAGGAAGGGAGAGAGATAGAGAGCTAGAAACGTCGATGAGAGAGTCATCGACCAGCTGCCTCCTGCACACCCCCCACCGGGGATGTGCCCGCAACCAATGTACATGCCCTTGACCGGAATCGAACCTGGGACCTTTCGGTCTGCAGGTCGACGCTCTATCCACTGAGCCAAACCGGTTTCGGCAAAATAAAAAATAGTCACATTTCATACCTAGTAAAATTTAACATTCTAATAACTGGCATAATGTGACTTACAGGGACATAAATATCTATCTGAGTAGTACAAATTTTTAAATAAAATTATTTTTAGGCCTAATTAAAAAATATTGTCTCTGTAATTAAGATTAGCTCCTATTATCACAAACAACCAAACCTATAGTTTTTGCAGCATGATCAGAATTAAAATCCATTACACATGAATGACTTAGTATGATATCAATGAAAGATTTTTTTGGTAGGTGTTATGAAGTCATAAAATTTCCAGGAAGACAAAGAACCTAAATTACAAAGGATCAAAATTTTCATGCTTTTCAAAAATGTCTTTCTTCTTCCTTGTTTCAGGCATTTATTTATAAAAGATGGTTGAACATGACAGTATTATCTTCAAATTCTCAGGCAAAAATGTACAATACTTTGAAAATGCAGAAATAAAAGACAGAATAGTCTTTTAAAATAAAATAAAATAATATTGATTGATACAAAGGAAAGATAACATTGATGGAAAAATGAAATTTTAAGGCATTCAAGACAGTTCAGGGATCTGTTTTTTTTAATATACAATAAGATTTATAGCAATTTAAATCATTCTTTTTTTAATATTACCATTTACATTCAATATTATATTGATTTCAGGTATACTCTATAGTGGTTAGATAATCATATACTTTACCAAGTAATCCCCCAATACTTTCAGTAGGAATGTCTCTTCTACTCTGGTCAAAGCTAGAGAATCTATGGGTAGTATCTTTATTTACTACTGCAATCGGTGTACATCCTTGAACCAGAGGATAATCCCGTACCATATGTTCAATTATGACCAGGAATACAACTCTGCTCAGTAGTAATTCGCAATTTAAGATAGCTTTTCATATGTTCCAAAATGGGAAACTATTTCAATCTTGAGACAAAAAAAATCTCTAGGGTTCTACTTAATAAAAATTATATGCTGGCTTCCACAAAATAGTTTCACTGTTGAAGTAAGCCAAAAATTAAATTAGCCATAATAGTTTTGGGGCTTAAGATTTCCTTGCAATGGCTCCTGTTGTATGCATCTCTCTGCAGTGAGAATTCTTGCACTCAAAAGTAAAATACCAACAAACACACAAACACATTTTTTTTGTGTGGCTTGAGCAGTTACTGCTTTAAGTAATCTGGCTCAGAGGTGGAGTTGAAGTGGAATATTCCTTCAGCCAGTGGCACAGACGGACAGTTCTGGATGAGATTCTGCCCCTTGTAGTGGAATGTGATGTACATTTGATTCCCTGGCATGCCTACACTAACACCCATCTGCTAAGATGGCATTGTTCCTTTAAATTTTTTTTAAAGTGGTCAGATTCCAGAAGTCCTAGGTGTCTAGCAGGTGTATACATTTATAAAGGTATTTTCCAGAATTAAAAAAAAAGGAGATTAGCTTACAGTGTTTTCTCCTAGAGAGTAGTTTCACTGGTGGGGCCGTGACAGGCAGTTCTCTCACCAATATATAATTTTAGGTATAAATATTCTTTTTTATGTCTGACATTGAGAAATTTGTGTGTGGAAACAACTGGGTGATATTTAGAACTAATATTAGCTCATCTTATATGTAAATCTCTCTTCAGTGTATCTGTTCTCTTTCATGGGTAATTATGTTTGTTATTCATATTATTTGTATGAGTTTTAACTCAGTTTGTTAAAGTAGAACATCCACAGGACAGTTTGTTAAAGTAGAACATCTAATAGGACTGTTGTGATCAACTCTGAGATGGACATCCCTATCTCATAAGCTTGACAGGCTAGCATTGATTGAGGTGAAAAAGCCCAGAAATGGCTCAAGTTAGAGTGAAATGATGGAAATCCTGTGGAGCTCTGGAGCCCACGGGTGATTGGATAATGTGGTTACTGAAAAGAAGACATCCAGTTGCTTAGCTACAGGATTCTGGGTGGCAGCTCTGTTCCCTCTCACATTTCCTGGTGGTTTGTTTTTGTAAATGCAGTTTCTTGCAAATGAGAGTGGCTGCATGCAGATGTCCACATTGCATTGTTTTGATTTGTAAAATGAAACAACATTAGAGGAAGGAAGAGAAAACCTGGGAGATGTAAAATTTGGATAGGAAGCTTCTTTTTGAATGTTGCTGCTTAAGTAGATTAAATAAAGTAATAGTAAACATTGTAGACACTTATGATTTGGGTGTGTCATTTGTAAGATGCAGTATTTTCAGTTATAGCACTATAATATTTTTTCGTCTCTAAGAATAATAGTTACATATTGAAAACACAAACACCTGTTGTGTATACATGTGTAGAAAAACATTGATAGCCCATCTACTTGATAGGTTTTTAAAAAATCAATTTCAAAATTACATATATATATATATATTTATGGACATATTTATATACTTAATCTTTGACTATGTTTGAGTTAAATACTTCATTTTTTTTAAAAAAAGTCTTATATTTCCTAGATAAAATTCTTTGCAACTAAAGTGAAATAGAGGTTTCAAATAATATTCTATAATTAACATACTATATTTTGTAAATATCAGCATTATGTCATTAAATGTTATTTATTTTGTAGAAGTAAAAAGTTATTGAGTTGTTGGGGTTAAAATAACAAGAAATATTTGTGGGAAAGGTATTTAGTTATTCTTAGAAACTCATTGTCAAGAAAGTTGTGAAGTCAATTCAAAAGTTTATGAAACTTATAATAACACTAGAGGCCCAGTGCATGAAATTCATACACTTAGGGGTGTTGCCCCTCAGCCCGGCCTGCACCCTTTCAACAGTCCAGGAACCCTCGGGGGATGTCTGACTGACAGCATAGGCCCGCTCCCCTCCCGGCCTGCTGGTTGAACTCCCTGGAGGGAGCCTGCCTAAGCCATCAGTTGGACATCCCTAGCACTGCAAAAAAGGCGGGAGAGGCTCCCACCACTGCCTCTGTGCTTGCCAGCTGTGAGCCTGACTCAAGGCTTCTGGCTGAGTGGTTCTCCCCCTGTGGGAGCACAGTGACCACAAGGGGGCAGCTTATGTATGAGCATCTGTCCCCTGGTGGTTAGTGTGCATCCTAGCAATCGGTCATTCTATTATTTGGTCATTTTGCATATTAGCCTTTCATTTTATAGGACTATATAGGGTAATGTTAGTAAGGAAGGATCAAAAGAATAATTTTTATTCTTGTGTCTTTCAGAATTATTTTATTTTGGGACACTATAACGCCCTAATGCCTTTGAAAATTTGTGTGTGTGTGTGTGTGTGTGTGTGTGTATTAGAGGCCCAGTGCATGAATTCGTGCATGGGTGTGGTCCAGTCAGCCTGGCCAGGGGGAGGGAACCTGGGCGGTTGGCCAGCCAGCCTGCTGGTTGAACTCCTGGTTGAGGGGACAATTTGCATATTAGCCTTTTAGTATATAGGATATACACTGAGTGGCCAGATAATTATGTGTTCAGAGATCATAGTAATTTGCCCACTCAGTGCACGTGTGTGTATGTATATGTATGTGTATATGTATATATGTGTGTATGTATATACATACATACATACATATATATATATACTAATTACTATATATGTATATACATACACACATACACACAGAGTGGGGCAAAAACAGGCTTACAGTTGTTCATATAGAAAATAATACAAGAAGAAACTGTGTTTTGTGTACTCACATCTGTAAACCTACTTTTGCACCACCCTGTATGTATGTACGTATGTAGGTAGGTATATATACATGTATATTGTAGGTATATAAGTAAATACATGTGTAGGTATATAGTAGGCAATTTGGGCTATATATATAACTAAAGAGAATTATATAGACATTTAATATTGACTCTTCATTTACCAATAAACACTACTAAGATTTTAGTCTATATTCTTTTCCATAGTGGCTACATCAATCTGCATTCCCACCAATACTGCACAATGATTTCTCTGTCTCCTCATCCTCTCCAACACTTATTGTTTGTGGATTTATTGATGATAGCCATTCTGCTAGATTTGAGGTGATATCTCAGTGTGCTTTTAATTTGCATTTCTCTGATGATTTAAGCGTTTTTTGTTTTTGTTTTGTTTGTTAGTTTGTTTTTTATATGTCCATTGTCTGCCTCTATATCTTCTTTAGAGAAGTATCTATTCAAGTTCTCTGCCCACTTTTAAATTGGATTGTTGTATGTTTTCTTTTTTTTCTGTGTGTGAGTGTGTGTGTGTGTGTGTGTGTGTATGTGTGTTTTGCGGGGGTGTTGAGTTGTATGAGTTATTACTAAATTTTGCATATTAACCCCTATACAGATGTATCATTGGTGAATATACCTCCCATTCAGTAGATTGTTTCTTCATTTTATTGTTAGTTTCCTTTGATGTGCATTTTTTAATGTGATATAATCCCATTTGTCTATTGTTTATTTTGTTTCCCTTGCCCAAGGAGATAATACTAGAAAAAAAATACTGCTAAGAAAAATGTCAGAGATTTAACTGCCTGTTTTCTTTTAAGACTTTTATAGTTTCAAGTCTTACATTTAAGTCTTTAATCTTTTGAGTTTTTTCTTGTGTATGATGTAAGAAGGTGGTCTTGTTTCTTTTTTTCTTTTCTTTTTCATGTATCTTTCCAATGTTCTTAACACCATTTACTGAATAGACTGTTTTTACACCACTGAACATTATTGCTTCCTTTGTGATTGATTATTGACTAAATAAATGAGGAGCTCTTTAGTCTGTTCTATTAATCTATACGTATAGTTTTGTGCCACGGCCATGCTGTTTTAATTACTGTGGCCTTTTAGTATAGTTTGCTATCAGGTAGCATGAAACCTTTAACTTTTTCTTTCTCAAGATTGCTGTGGCTATTGAGGATCCTTTGTGGTTCCATTCAAATTTTGGATTATGTCTTCTAGTTCTGTGAAATACACCATTGCTATTTTAATAGGAATTGTGCTCAATCTACTAGTACAGATTGCTTTGGGCAGTATGGACATTTTAATAATGTTATTTCTTCCTATCCATGAGCATGATACGTGCTTCCATTTATTTGTATCTTCTTAAATTTCTTTCTTCAGTGTCTTACCATATTCTAAATACAGATCTTCTACCTCCTTGGTTAATTTTTTCCTAGGTATTTAATTTTTTGATGCAATTGTTTTGATGCAATTATTTTCTTAGTTTACTTTCTGGAGTTTATTATTGGTGTATAATATGCAACTAATTTTTGAATATTTATTTTGTATTCTGCTTTATAATCTAGTCTTTCCTTTTATAGTATATTCTTTTTAAAATTACATGTATAGCATTTTGCTTTTCACTTAATATACTTTAAGTATTTCCCTTGCCATTTAATATCCTTACATATTAATGTCTAAATCCTCTTCTTAACAATGACAATTATTTCTATTTAATTAAATCAAATGGTAATAGTAATCTAAATGTTGTCAGTGTCTTATACCTTTTTTTACTTTTTCCTTTAATGTTATGTGTATTTGGTATCTGAAGGAAGCAACACCAGCATCTATAATTTTATTACAAAAATTATAGCTGTGTTGCAATTTGCTGCATGTGGTTAAGAAATAAAGAAGCCTAAAAACATACTATATCAAAGCTTGGGTTTTATTTTTAAGTGGTATAAATATTCTTAATACAGGCTTTTTTTTTTCACATAACTTGACTTGATAAATTTGCATTACTAATGAAAGACAAACAGCCTACAACACAACTCCCAATACTCTAGGTATTTCTACAAATATCTTTGGGGCTATTTATGTTGAATATTATTTATAAATTATGAATGCTATTTTCTTTCTTTCTCTTCCTAGCCCACAATTACACTGTAGGCACTGTTATAATTGCCTGCATACTCAGTAAATGCCATTTGTACATCTTACTGGTAAAGAACCCATCCTGGTGGGCTGTTGACAGATGTTTTTTTTTCCCCCAGTGGCTTCCTCCAAACAGGAATATTAGGTGCAAGATTCCTTCTGGGATGTCTTTGTGGAAAAAATCAAAGTTTTTATTTCATCACTGAGTCATATTAATGCCATCAAAAAAAGTTGCAAAACCAAAAATTGACAATAATCGCTACAGTGTGAATTATAATACTGTTTTCACCAAAAGATTAATAAATAATTCTACTTTTTATGTTTTAAAAATGTATGAAACAAGTATTTGAAAATTCACATGTATCATGAGTAATGATTTCATAGGAATTTAGCATCAGAAGAGGTCATAGCTTACACAAGAGATTTTACTTAGAGATCATCCATTATATGAATATTTTTAAAAAGCTATAAAAAAGGTCAGTTTATGGAATCATATATATATATATATATATATATATATATATATATATATGAATCTCTTAATCTAATTATCCTATTTGTAGGCTATAATTAATATGAATGAAAACAATACAAATGTAGGGAAAAAAATCAAGATGAGATTTAAAGAGTGAGGGCCAAGTAACCTTTGCATGAAGAGGAGAACACTTTTTTAAATGTACTGATTCCCATCGTAGAAGGCCTTTCACAGGTTGTGGAGGAGGAACAGTGAACAAACACCGCCCCGCCCCTGTCTCCGTCTTTGTTTCTTTCTGTTTTCTCATGGGATTTAAAAGTTATTATAGGTCTACATATTGTGGTCCCTGGAACCTTTCCATCCTTTTAAAATATCGATTGCAAACTTTCATAACACCCTGGATCTTCTTAAAGTAAAAATGCCCATCCGTAGGAAGAGCTGTTTTTCCCACGTTTTAAAGATTTAGATATATTGAGGTGACCGTATGTGTTCAGCGTGGACCAGATAATATCAGTAGACAATGGCACTCTGGTCCCAGCTTACTTGTACCCAGCTCTTTCACAGAAGCACACCACACATTAAGAGGTTTTTTAATCAACATGGGAAAGTCCTTTCCCAATCCAGACGGCTGTTCAGAATAATGATTCACTTTTTACTTAAGCAACATGCTTTTAATTTTTTTCTTTGTGTTAGTTCTATTCTAAAAACCTCAACGCCCCATTTCCAGGCTGTGAAATACGGATCTGAATTCCCTAGCAGACTGAAGCGTGACATGAAATAAATATGTGTTTGTATGCAGCAAATGGGAGGGAGTGACATGTTATTAAATGAAAGGGAAAAGTTAAATGGTATAGAGAGTCCCAGCACTGCCTTACTACTCAGTACTCACACAGAATGAATAGACTAATCTATTTTGCTAATTCAGCTCAAGGCTGGATATTTTTACTTTTATTTCTTATTAAGAGGAAAGGTGACAAGCAACAAGAAAAAGATGCAGAGATATGAGGATATATGGTTTATTGCGAGTTTGTTCAGAGCATGGCTATATCCAGGATAAGCTGGGAAGGGTCTTGAGTAACATGTTGAATATAGTTCCCCTGAGCGTCTGTTGGTTCTAAGTCCCTGTTTGAGTGGAGAAAGTCTGGTGTTATGACAGACTATCTACTCAAGCGAATGATTCTGCCTCCCTCACTATTATTTCAAGTGGATAATTCATTCTTCACTTTCCGTCTGAAAACATCCATGTAGAGTTGGACAGGCAAAGAATAGCAACGAGGCTGCTTTGTAATGAACTCCGGGATCTTTCTATGCCTGCTAGTACAATGTGTGCAAAGCACAATGAGGTCTTTTCTTTTAAGGCTTACAACTCGCCTGAGAGTGACTCGCCTTTCCAGAGCATCAACATCCTTACAGGAAAAAGTGTTAAGTCATCCACAGTGAGGATTTTGAAGGTTGTCACTCATGTGGATGAGGATATTCTGATAAGACACTTTTTTTCTATGCCTCTCTCACCACTGACTGCCCCAAGATTTACCATCTCACACCTGAAACACATCAGGGTATGCAGTCTAAGAGGTGATGTAGGATGGTGGTGGGAGAAAGCACAGACTTTGAATCAAACACCTCGATTAGAACCTTCGAACTAGCACTTATTAGCTGTGGGGTCTTGGGTGAGTTAGTTAGCCTCTCTAAGCCTCAATGTTGTCTTTAATAAAATGGGATGATAGTGCCCAACACACAGAATTAAATGAAATCAAACCTATGAATTTCTCGACTTTGTACCTGGCATGGAGTAAGCACTTAAATTTTATTTTACCAAGTTACTTTCTGGAGAAATGAAACTTCAACTCCCATATAGAACTCTATAGGGAGCTTTCCCCCAGTTTAAAATTAAATTTTAGATCGCTCTAGACAGTACATTCTCTTTTCCTTTCTGTCTGTCTCTCTGAATTCATATGCTTACACGTACATATATACAAATAGCTATAGCCTATGTATTGATTTATTTATCCTTAATATACCTACTTTTTTACCTCGGCTGGCTAGAGAAAATTACCTGACTTCACAAAACTTGGATTTATAAGATTGTTAAAAGAACACCGCAGTAATAATACTGGGATAAGGGGTGGGGGTGGGGAAGGAGAGTGGTAGAAAAATCAACATATCATATAAGCCCAACAATGGAGGGTAGTAATGAAATTTGTATATGAAACATTCATCTGTCTTCTTCCTGGAAAGCTTTACCTTTTCTGCAAGAACTTAATATCATCCCGGAAAATATTCTTTTCTCAGTCTCCCTGGATAACGCGTTCCCTTGTTGCACGTATAATAGAGGCACAATAGCTGAATGAAACAAAGGGCGCCCTGACGTTGCCAGCGCTCAGTTGTTTGTGCTCACCTGTGACATTTACAAGGGAAGGCGCACAGAGCCCTCTTTTGTTTCCTGGATAACCGCTCAGGTGTCACCGGAGAAGTGGCTTCAGTTTTAAATGGCATGATTTTCTCAAGCCTTGGAAAAGTAATGACGGATTTTCTTCTTCTTTTTTTTCCCCTTCTTTTTCCAGAGCTCAAATGTACACACTGCAAAGTCGTGTCTGACTGTTTAATTTCACAGGACTGGAAATATTGGATTTAAAGCTTAGGCCCTCGTTTAGGTTTATTCTTGGTGTTCAGGCCTGTCTAAACTTTCACAGGCAAATCGGAAATGAAACACAATGGGAACTGAACGAAGTTCTTTTCTTTTTTTTCTTTTCTGCCTGCAAGGGGGACCTGAATATTTCATTTTGCGTTTTCCGACGGAACCTAATGAAATGTGATTTTCTACAGATTCCTTGTGTCCGGTTATCCCCCTGTATTCCCTCCTAAACGGATCAGTGCATTCACCACGAAGCCTCATTAAAGGATCAAGCCAGTAGTCTTTAAAAAGTACAGGGTTTTGGTGATAGACAGATGGTGGCTTTCATGATGTCAGGAAGTGTCAGATATTATGGTTGGCTGCGGAGCGGTGGCTACTATCCAAACAGATTGGGAAACAGACAGAAAGAGCAAGCACACCATTTGTTTTATTTAGATACATTGTGAACAGAAGGAAGCAAGACAGAGCATACTTTTACACATCTTTTCCCCACTCCTTGTGAAAACAGTTTAGGATTTGTTATGTTATATTAGCCCTTTCATTATGCAAAAACATGTGAAAGCCATCTCGGCGAGGCTGGTAAAAGAATTTGTCTCATTGTGATTTCCTAGGAAGCTTATTTTATTTTTTAGGGAGTGCGATTTAAAAAAAAAAAAAAAAAAAAAAAAAAAAAAAAGCACCCAACTTCCTCTCCTTGGAAACACTGAATACTCAAAACAGGGACAGCTAATATGAGGCCTTCAGCAGTGCTATACTGTTAAGAGAGTTTGAGGGAGGACTGACTTCAGGCCTCAAATGAAGGGCTGACTCAGAATTTCATCAGAGAGAATTTTAGTTTCTAAGTGCTTCACAAAAAACAGACCTGTTACTGTAAAGATTTAATTCAACTTGGCAGCCAGAGGGCAGCCTGAGCTCCAGACAAATAGGCTGTCCATCCAGGTAGAGGATTAGAGCTAAATCTTCATCTAGCTCTACACCGAGGTAGCGGGCCCTGTGATGGATACATCAGTGGTGGGTGTGTCTTCATCTTATTCTAAAAGAACGTGGAAGTTTGCTAGTATATTCAACAGGTAAATTGCCTTTAAACTTCCTTTCCTGCAACTTATCTACATTCATCTATTAGCATAATCTTTGATTGCCCCATCCCTAGGGAGGTAAAACCATTTTTGGCATTTTGTGATGGATTAGCGATCTAGTGTCACCATCTGTCCCATGTGGTGTCCCCAAATCATGGTGGATGTATTAGAAACTCGGTCCCTGAAGTAACGCCTCATATAATTGAATATGAGGGGCCATATTAAATCCTAGATAACTGAGGAGGACATGTGTTATCCAATGAAACCAATAATCTTGGGCTATTCAGAATGCAAGGGTTTAGGACCTGGAAGGACTCCGGAAGCCCATTCTGGACTCCTACTTTTCACACTGTGCTTCACAAAGCCCTGAAGTTTCACAGAGGTGCTCTAGAGTGTGTGTGTGTGTGTGTGTGTGTGTGTGTGTGTGTGTGTGAGAGAGAGAGAGAGAGAGAGAGAGAGAGAGAGAGAGAGAGAGAATATGTGCAGGATGGAGGGTGGGTAGTCAGAGGTCAGGACTCCATTCTGTTATCTCTGCTTCATCTAAACAACTGGGTAAATGAAGATCCTGTCCAGCACAGGGACAAACAGTAGCTGGAACGTGGCTTAAGAAACAAACATTCCTGTCATAGACAAGTATAAAGCATTGGGCTTGGGCTGAGAGCTGAGGCAGGATTGCATCTTAATTGCTCTAAGTTCAAACAGGAGTCAAACTCCAGGGAAAGGTATGGGATAACGATGATAAAGTAGATGGAGCTCACTCACCCTTCCCCCCTTTTTATTTTTGTCCCCCCATCTCCCACTATAATTTGAGTCCTGATGTGACCAAAATACCCAGAGGCTTTAAAGAGGTAGGAAGTTCTAAAACAGTAAGAAATCTCAGTTACCTTCCCAGTATCACTACTATAAACACCAACTAACCAACTAACCAACCAACAATACTGTACAGGCAATGCTTTACCAAATAATATCTAAAGCAGTAGAGACACCTCTTTTAAAAATGAGCTAACCCACAGCAGCAAAAGACATAGGTAAATTATTTTTCCAAAAAATTAAATGCATTGGGGTGACATTGGTGAATAAGATTATATGGATTAGATGTGTGAATTTATATAATAAATCATCTATATATTGTATTGTCTGCCCACCCCTCAAAGTCCAATCTTCTTTTGTCACCCTGTAGTTGACCCTCTTTACCCTTGCCTTCTGCCCATCCCCCTTCCCTCTGGTAACAACCATACTCCTGTCCGTGTCTATGAGTTCTTGTTTGTTCATTTGCTCCTTTCAGTTTTGTATCCCACATATGAGGGAAATCATATGACTCTTTATTGGGCAGTATGGAAATCACAACATACTTGCTGACTAATGGTTCATATTTGTTATCTGTTCACTAAACAAACTCTCAAATGCTTTCCTTTGTTTGTTGTGACAAGCACCATAGGAGTGGAAATACTGAGACACCTACCGGGTGGGAAGGCCATCTGTGGATTGTGGGTAGGGATTGGAGCAGACAGAAAAGGAAGGGATCATGCAGATCCTTTAGGCTAAAGGCATTCTGACTCAAGACTTAGAGTGAATATCATATAATTTCTGCAGAGTTTTGGTTTTTGCTGTAAATTTTATTGCCTTAAATAAAATTCTTGTTTTATCTTAAGAATCTGAACCAGCAGACAGGTTAAAATTATATTTCTCCAGAGCATGATTTTAATATCAGCTCTGGTTAGGATTCATCAACTGTTGAAAAATGCCTATAAAGAGAAATGTAACATAAGAATATGTGCTGAAGCCATTAATTTATATCATAACACTAAAATATCTGGGAGTCACCTTAAATATCATTTGGACTTTTGAGTGTAGTATAAGGTTTGTGGCAACCAAGAGAAGCATTTGATATATTATTTATTGCTCAAATGTTATTTCATTAAGTTCCAAACCAAATGGAGCATAATATGTCAAGGAAGATTCCACTGATTAGCAGGTCAAGTTATTATTCAGAAAAAAAAAAAGTTGGGGCTTTTAAAATATATCTTTTTCTTTTTGAAAAAAAATATATTTTATTGATTTTTTACAGAGAGGAAGAGAGAGGGAGAGAGAGTTAGAAACATTGATGAGAGAGAATCATCGATCAGCTGCCTCTTGTACACCCCCTACCAGGGATGTGCCCACAACCAAGGTACATGCCCTTGACGGGAATCAAACCTGGGACCTTTCAGTCCGCAGGCTGATGCTCTATCCACTGAGCCAAACCGGTTTTGGCAAAATATATAATTTTCTATGAAGTTTTTGAAAAATAGAATGTGATTTGTAAAACAATAAATAAATTTAGAAATACTAAATGCTTCAGAGAGAGAGTTAGCTCATGTTAAGCTTTGCAAAAAATTGGTGTTCTTATTTATTTATTTATTTATTTATTTATCGGTGCGTTTTTTCCCCCTGATTTTGATGACAGGAAAAAAATTCCTTGGTTTGAAAAAGTGGACAAAATTACTTAAGTTGTCTGGTATTATAGTCATGAATTTAAACTCAGAGCTGAAAATTCCTGACCCAGATAATTTTGTCAAGATCACATGGGTAATTATGTTACCATCCCAACTTCAATAAATATATACACACTCACTGGTTTAAAACAACGTTTAAAATCTATGTAATTCTTTCCACCCACACATTTAATAGTTTCATGAAACTGTTTAGTTGTGATTATATATATATATATATATATATATATATATATATATATATATCACTATATCTATATCTATATATCTATAATCTATAAATTTGTGCACTGGAGGGGGCATCCCTGCACCCTCTCAGGGAGTGGACCTAAGCCAGCAAGCAGACACTCCCCTTGCAGTCTAGGGCCCCTCTTTACCACCTGCCTGGTTGCTACTCCTTATGGCTTGGCTTGCTGCTCCTTAACATTACCACGGTGATGAGAGAGGCTTCCACCACTGCCGCTGTGCTCATCAGCCATGATCCCAGCTTCTGAATGAGTGGCACTTTCTCTGTGGAGTGCACTGACCACCAGGTGGAAGCTTCTGCCCCCTGGTGGTCTGTGTGCATTATAGCAACCAGTCATTTCACTAGTCAATTTGCATATTAGCCTTTTATTACATAGGATAGTATACTTGTTTTATTTTGATCACACCAGAGTCTTCTTAAAGTCCTATGACTTCAACCACAGAATTTTTTTCCTTCGCTGGGAGAAAGGAAGACATAATTGCTGATTGTCTCATTTTTTGGAGAGCTGAATCATGGTAAGTTGGTTAGAAAAAAAAATATCCTGAAATTTCTTCACATTAAGGTAATATGCAGAGATGACATGTGTATACTACCAGAGAGAAATAAACAAACAAACTACATTCTTGCCTAAATTGACATGGTTACTTAATTTCCTTATGGTCTAGTTCTGTTTGACAGAAGAGTTTTGTTTAATTTAGTTATGTCATATATAATGTACAACCCCATTTTATATTGGAATTTTAATGGTATCTTTGAGTAGAGACATTAATGCTGATCATTATGCTCTTCACTGTAACTTTTCCAATATTCACATTTTTTGTTATACTTATTACACTCAGTTTTGATAACTCTATGCTTTGTTAAAGTAATACCTACTTTGCAACCACATAAATAACAACTAGGATATAGCACCTAGAGGAGATAAAAAAAATCAGCATAGGAAATTAACAAGTTTCAAATAGATTATAAAAAAGAAATATGTAACATGAAGAAAAGGCCATAATATTCTAGTACAGTGCTTCTCAAACAGTCTGTGGTTGAGGACTAATTTCTTCTTTCCCCCCAATCTGTCATAGATGTACACTTTCATGAAATGCAATACAGATGAAAGATGAATTACTTAGAAAATAAACTCTCTCTCTCTCTCTCTCTCTCTCTCTCTATATATATATATATATATATATATATATATATATGAACATGAGCCTCAATTTTTATATTATTAGATTCAAGAGACATAAAATTGCATTTCCATAAATATAATCAGAGCAAGCAGAATGTAGGGAGAGAGGAAAGAGTCACAGAAGCCTGTACACATTGTTCATTGCAAGTGTGGTGTGGGTGATGGAAATTTCTGTACTTATCTCTTTGCAGACCAATAATAAAAAGTAGGTTACAAACCAGATTTTGAGAGAATTTTGCATTGGGTTTAAGTTTACATACTAATAATGGCATAAAATATGTTCTTTACATTTGTTTAGGGTATAAAAAATGGAACAAAATTAAGTTCAGCAAGAGAAATTAAGATATCATGTAGAGACCCATGGAACTAAGAAAAAATTCTAAATGTTTTCCTTGTATAGCTTTATTTTTATCAAGGAACATTAAAATTTTCTTTTTATGTCTGGATTCAAAATGACTTCAGTGTAATTTTCCCTGTCACACAATGTACCCAAACCCAGAATATTACTTTGACATATTTTTGAAGGCAGTTGCAGCCAATGAGTTTTAGTTATATTACTTTCTAGAACATTGTGTTAGAGTGGCCATGTTGAAAAGTAATATTACTTAGAAATACAGCATGTGAAATTGGTGGTTGTACTGTTTAGTTAATATTTGCTTTTTTATGTTAGAACTAAGACAGCAGGAAAGTCGTTTTCAAATGAGCAGCTAAATGGACATATGGATGCCAGTGGAAGTTAAAACAATTAAATATAGACCAACAAAATCTATTATTTCGAAAATGTTTATTTTTCCTTGGGCAATCGTTAATTTACTTGTTAATTCATACTAGTATTTTTATTTAAAATCAATTATAAATCTGTAACTGTGCTGAGAACTAGGATTATGGAATATATGATCCTGAGTGTGAAATTGCTCATTATCTAGGGAAAATGGACAAAAATTAAAGTCTGCTGGATAGGAACCACTGAAGAAACAGTATTTATAATGAAAGTTCTGTTTCAGGAAGAGACAAAGTGTTTCACATCCTCTCCAAAGATTAAGCAGATATATTGAAAGCCTCTAACTTCTCACAATTTATTTACACACACACACACACACACACACACACACACACACACACACACACGTATTTTAGGACTTAATCTAACTTCCCAAGCTTCTATTCTTAAACTGGCCAGTCTTCACCAGCCAGTATTCCTTTAAAAAAAAAGCAGTAAACACACACACACACACACACACACACACACACACACACATATTTGATTTCAGAGAGAGAGAGAGAGAATCATCAACATTGAAAGAGAATCATTGATCGCACCAGCCTTCCCAATTTTGCCTTCTTTTTCTGTTGAGATTATTCCTGATCATTAGAATCTAATAATAATCAACTTGTGAAGAACTAGTAATAATTATAATGTTAATAAAATAACCGTGATTTCTTGACTGCCTCTTGTTGGCGACTCACTATAATTTTTATGTAATTCATTCAATGACTGAGAGATATGCCCATTTTATAGATGAGATTAAGGTAATTTGTCTAAGATTATACAGCAGTTATGTATGAGAACAAGCAGAGACAGTTTTGCAACAGTATTCTGTAGCATTAGTCCATCACTGTGATTTTTCTATAGACTCCCTCCCTGATGTCCAAATCTTTGGATTGGTGCCTAACTGCTCCCATCCTGTTTCCTTGGAAGAGAAATACCCATGATTTCTCTGGGTCTTTATCTCTGTGTTGGCTGCTTTTCCACAAAGAATTGATGTGTCACATTATTGTAGGACTCGGTTTCTCTAAAGAGAGGAGTGTATTTGTTTTTAACATTATAACCCATTTCAAGTAGCCAAGTATTAGAGATCAAGACTTTTGAAAGCTGTAAAGCCTTACTTTTCTTGGTATCATAAATTTGGATGAATGCTTGCATTCCCTACCTTGTGTTTGGCAAGCCTTGGGCATTTTAAGTTAATGAATTACTCAACCACTTGACAGGAGATTTAAAACTAAGTTTACTCTCAAGGTGTAACTTGAGACTGAGTTACACCACTGTTTTATTATTCCTAATGGCACCAAGTCAATCCACAGATATTTCATGCTGCAATTTTCTGTTATGAAAATGCATAATGTTAATCATTGTAATACTTTATAATCTGACCATAAACCAATGTTTATAGTCAGTTAATCATTGTATTACTTTGCTTTAGGTAATTTAGTACATTACCATAATGTAGCAATCTACTTAATATAAATTTTAAAGTGAGCACAATAAAAGTTGCATAGCATTAATGTATTATTCATTCTAACCTAAAATTTTGAAATACAACTGAAGTTTGGACAGAGTTCAGATGTCCTATGCCTTTGGTTTCCTCTATCATTGTGGGAAAGAGTGAGACGTAATGAGGGCAAAGAAGTAAAGTATCATTCTACCTCCGATTATTTGTGCATCTCTTTCACAACTTTCTGTGGGCAAATGGAGCTTTGAGTACCTTCATAACTTGTTTTTTGTTTTGTGTGTTTTATTTTTTTTGAAAGCTTGAACTCAAATTAAGGGATATCTACTCCAAGATGAAAAACAAACACCCCTTCCCCAAAAAAACAATATCAGTAAATTTGGGAGTAGTTGGTACTGATTTCAATAAAGTAAGATAATGCTTCTCTAATAAAGGACTTCAAAGAATTTTTCATGAACAGTTTTAAAATCAACACAGTCATTTCAGGACATTGAAATTGGACATTTGTATTTAAAAAAAATTTTTTTTGAGTGGCTATCATGTCCTAGGCCTATGGTCGGCAAACTACAGCTTGCGAGCCACATATGGCTCTTTGGACCCTTAAGTGTGGCTCTTCCACAAAATACCATGGCCTGGGCGCGTCTATTTTGAAGAAGTGGCATTAGAAGAAGTTTAAGTTTAAAAAATTTGGCTCTCAAAAGAAATTTCAAACGTTGTACTGTTTGGCTCTGTTGAAAAATGAGTTTGCCGACCACTGTCCTAGGCAATAGTGCTAAATGTTCTGTCTTGCATCATTACTTTTCATCCTCATCATAGGCTCACAATAAAGATTGCATTCTCAGAACGTAACACTTGGAAATCTTCAAATAATGTGTTAGTTGGGATATTTAGAAAGCAGTAAAGAAATCTGCACAAATCTGGACCTTTCCCTCCATTCTTCATCTGATGATGAAGAATATGGATACTATAGACATATTAATGTCTCCAGGCCACCAATGTTTAAGCATAAGTACAGGGTGGTGCAAAAAAGTAGATTTACAGTTGTTCATATGGGAAATAATAGTAATTAATAAATAACAATACAAGCATTGTTATTGTTTCAGTCACTCACAGCTGTGAACCTACTTTTGTTCCAACCCTGTATTTGATGTGTCCACATAGATGGGACTAGCTGGCAGATTCAAGAAGTAGAGTATTGTTATGAATCAGAAAAGCTGTGTCTATGTCACTTTCTGGTCACCTCCAATGTGGATGGATATCAGTTAAGGAGTTTCCAGCTGTCAATCTCAATATTAACAACACTTTAGTAACATTTGCCAAATAAAATTTTGGTGTGCATGGGAAAGTTATGTGGGAATTTCTCTGTGACAGCTGCTGTTATGCGGCCTATTTGCATTTAAAAAATATTTTGAAAAACAGAATCTGTGTCTAATCATTTTTTGTTCCTTTTTAGTCCCTTCCAGAGTGTGTTGAATGAATATTGGAGACAAAGACATATTAATTTGATTCATGATTGAAAAAGTTTTTTTGGTCTGTTTTCAATGTCTAACCAAAGAAAAGTTTCTCTAATGAATATCTGGACTTGGAGATAAAGAAATGAAATAGCCAGAAACTGCATAAGTTAGTCCACTGTTTCCTAAACTTGCTGATGCTTGAATAACCAGGTGTTCTTTGAAAAATATCAAAGCCAAGACCACACCCAAGACAGTTCATTGATAAAGTAGCAGATGGGTGGGGAGTGATAACCACGGGTATCAGTACTTTTTCAAGTTTCCCAGTGATTGCAGTGAGCATCATGTTAGGAAAACACTGAGCTATTTTGTCAGTATACTGGAGGCCCGGTGCACAAAATTTGTGCACTTGGGGAGGGGGTCCCTCAGCAGTCTAGGAGCCCTCAGGGGATGTCCGACTGCTGCTAAGGTGGGAGAGGTTTCTACCACCACAACTGCGCTCAGCAGCTGTGAGCCCAGCTCCTGGCTGAGTGGCACTCCCCCAATGGAAGCACACTGACCACCAGGGGCAGCTCCTGCATTGAGCATCTGCCCTCTGGTGGTCAGTGCACATGATAGCTAGCGGACATTTCACCATTCAGTCAATTTGCATATTTGCCTTTTATTATATAGGATAATGGATGTCACTTTCAAACTTGACTTAATTCTTTTAAAAATGAATCCTCCAATTAAATATTTTCATGTAATAATTTGTCCAAATATATACATAACAAAGGTTGAGTAGAGATTATATGATATAGACTCATATGAATGAATGTTGTGGGACTGGAATGTAAGACTATAAATTTTCTCACCCTATTTTAGAAAACAGAAGACAAATAGGAGTATTTAGAGAAACGTGATACGCTTAAGTTATGAGAGTCACTGAAAAAAACAGTCACAATAGAACATTTGATCTGTATGGAATAGTTGATGTTTGCAATAATGACAATACTATGCGATTCTCTACTGTGTTTTTAATCTATTAATTTTGATTGCTAATGTCTTTAGAATAAACTTGTTGTGACTAGTCAGAAAAATCAAAATTAACACATGAAATGAAACTCTTTCCTCTTTGCCATGTGTTCCCCTTCCCCCCAGAACTTCAGTTAGTGAAATATATGCAGATTTAATACTGATATTGATAATAGCTATAACCTTCGATTTATTGAGCATGTATTTTAGGTTCTTTGCATAGATTGTTTCCATTATTGAAATTGATTTCGATATTTCTCTCTTGTATTGAAAAGAAAATGGACATTTAGAAACACTAATCAACTGACACAACTGATTAGTGGCAAAGCTGGGATACTAAGCTAAAGTTGAAAGCATATGATTTTTAGCTTATTTCATCCTTATTTTGTCTAGTCACAATAACTGTTTGTTTCCACTTTGTCCAACTTTACTATTCTTTCTAGTACATCTGCCACTTTTAGTAGACTATGAAGCTAGAATTGAAAGAATGACTGAATTTGGACATGTAAAAATCCAGAAGGGGTGTGTACATGTATGTGTGTGGTTTTAAGTGAGCAAACTTTGAGTCTGGTTTTACACATGTAAGGGTGAGATAAAAACAAAAATGAGATGCTCGTAGGGCTTAAAACTGTTGAGTGTTTGGAAATTGGCTCTTTCCTGTGTTTGCTGCAGCCAGTCTGCTGCTTTGTGTCACATTTCCCTGCCATATGCAGGCCCATTGGCTCTTTTCCTGGGGAAATTGTTTATTTTAAATCACACTCAGAAGACACTATTGGCTAAACAGTGGTTATCCCTGTTTTCTGCCATCCAGAATCTAATATTGTATTATTATTGTACATCTAGAGGCCTGGTGCACAAAATTCATGCACAGGGGCATCCCTCAGCCCGGTATGCACCCTCTCCATTCTGGGACCGCTTGGGGGATTTATGACTGCTGGTTTAGGGTTAGGGTTAAGATTAGGGTTAGGGGTTAGAGGTTATGGTTAAATGTAAGGTAAGGGTTAGGGTTAGGGTTAAAATTAGGTTTAGGGTTTGGGGGTTAGGGTTGGGTTAAAATTAGGGTTAGGGTTTAGGGTTAGGTTTAAGGTTAGTGTTAGGTTTAAGGGTTAGAGTTAAGGGTAGGGTTAGGGTAAAGGTTTAGGGTCAACTAAGGGTTTAGGGTTAAGGTTAGGTTTAGGGTTTGGGGTTTGGGTTAGGGTTTAGGGTTAGGGTTTAGGGTTAGAATTGGGATTAGTGTTAGGTTTAGAGTTTGGGGGTTAGAATTGGGATAAGGTTTTAGGGATAGGTTTAGATTTAGGCTTAGGGTTTGGGGGTTAATGTTATAGTTAGGGTTTAGAGCTAGGCTTAGTGTTAGGGTTTAGTGTTAAGGTTAGGTTTAGGGATTAGAGTTAGGTTTAAAGTTAGGGTTAAATGTTAGGGTTTGGGTTAATGTTTAGGGTTTAGGATTACAGTTAGTGTTATGGTAGCAGTTAGGGTTATGTAGGGAGTGGCTATAGGATTAAGCCTCGGACTGAAATGAAAGGTACGTGGTAAATATTTTTCAGAGGTCATTACATATGAATAAACGTAACTTTCCAAAGTCCTTGATAACTTAAGGACTTTGGAACATTGTTCAATTAATTTTTTTAAATGCCTAGGTATTTTTAAATGACAAGGTACTAAAATATCAATCTGAGTTTGCCTCATATGAAAAATCTAGAGGATAGAATTGAACCTATTAATTGAATGGGCCTTGTGTTTTGTTTGAAATATATCCTTAGAGATGTGGATATGTTGCTAGTCTGAGAAATGCCAGGTTTTCGGCTTGCCAGCTAGAGTTTGAGGTTTCTGGGAGTTTGGAATTCAGGTTAGGTTGGGAGAAATTGTATGGCAGAGTGCATGGAGTGTGGAGGTTCATCTTTGAGAGGAGTGGTTCTTGTGTTTTTTCTGGAGAGATTGGTGGCCAGAGTGTATTGTGGTCCTTATGTGTACTGCGTGTGATGAAATTTCAACCCAGGATATATAGTATTTAGTTGGCCTAGTTAGAGGATAAGGATTAATTGTATGATCTGAATCAAATTTTTATTGCTAAGACCAGTTTGAATTTTATACATTAAAAAAATAATTTAAAAAAGTGTATAATGTAATCTTTGGATTATGTATATTTGATAGTCTTTTCAAGTTAAATTTCAAGACTTTACCTGAGAGATAGCTTTGGGACATTTCAATGGCCCTGGAATGATTTAAGGATTTATTCTCTCCTTTTCAAAGAAATATTTTAAACTAAATTAGGCCAATCTAATATGCTCAAAATCACGTGGGAAGCTTTATTAAATAAAAATTAATAACTGTGTTCTGTTTAAATACATATAAGCGATTGGTTCTAACAAAGTCCACAGTAAAATTTGCAAAATGTACAGTATACTGTTTAAAAGTAAATTTAAAGAAGGAGAAATTTTTAAATCTCTCCTATTTACAAAGTAAACTAAAAGTTATTCAGGCATTAAATCTCACCATTAATAAGACACCATAAAGAAAAAGAAAGTTACTTTTACTTGAGATTTATGCATTGCAGTATTAGCCAGCATGTTTCTCTCCTGCTAGTTTTTCTGAAAAGCAACCAAGATGATTGTTCTGTTTAAAAGAAAGTAAAAGTTTTAAAGAGAAACTCCCTAAATGTGGCTTAGAGATTGCTCTAGGAAAAAATACAGTGGGAAATGCCTTTCAAATACCTAGGAACCGTACTTAAAAATGATGTATTAGGCCTTAAAAGGTAGAAATATGGAAGGATTTCCTCAAGACCTTAAATGACTTTTAAAGGTTACTAGTGGACATTAAGTAAGACCTTATCTAAAAATCTCTGCAGGAGAAATAACAAATTTATTCAAAATATTTAGGAATCCTAAGAAAGTTATTAAGTGTATGCAAAGACTTACAGAGTCAATTTTCTGATTTCGCATATAAGAGCAGTTTGCAACCATCTAAAAAAATATAAATTCCAAATGGTTTGGGGCCTATTTAGTAAAAGTTACCTTCCCCAAACCAAGGACACTTAAAAGTAAATAATTTGCATTTTGCCTCCCTAACCAAAGCTTATGTCTATATACTCAAGAAGACTGATAGCAGAAATCCAATTAGTGTCATTTATCCACACCCTCGGACAAATAGAGTGAGAAAATAAAACTTATTTCAGACTGATTAAAATTAGCAAATTGGAATAAGTGTGTATGTGGCAGGGGAACTGAGAGGGGAAGGTCACCAGAGGCTTAATGTTGTGGCGGAGGCTTGTCTCTCACCTGAAGATGGAAGCATTTTACATTTGTTTGTGCTGATACTGGACCAGCCTACATTCAGGGAACGGTATTGGCTGCCGCATTAAAGGAGATGTTACAGGTCAGCAGAATAGGAAAGGGGGCTGTCTTAGCTGTGGCAGAGGAGGGCGTTTTGCTAAAGAAGTAACGCTAGAAATGGAAGTCAAAAGGCTACAGGGAGGGGAAACAAGCAACCTGGACTCCGCCCGAGATGCAGGAGGAGAGGAAAGCACTGGGTAAGTGCATGCCGCCCCAAGACTGATGTTGATGATAATTTAATGGCCTCTGGGCAGGGAAATTTCAAGCAGGGCCAGCCCTGGCCCCACCACACAATAGGGGCCTTACCCTGGACCCCACGGCAGCCTTTCCAGCCTGCTCAGTCCCAAAGCCAATTGTTCGAAATCTTTGCTGTGCCACTCCAGGAAGCACAGGGTTGGACCTCAGTCCCACCTCCTCATGAGATGGGGCCTCAGGCCTGCCCCCTCACCCCCCCTGCAACTTTCCTCCCTTGAAGGCCTGATCACCCACAACTGTCCTCTCCTGCAGGCCTGATCACCCACAACTGTCCTCTCCTGCAGGCCATCTTGTGTCCACTTGGGGGCGGCCCTTTTGTGTATTTTAGTAATTGTCAATCTGCATATTACCCTTTTATTAGATAAAATTCTCATGGCTTTTTGTGTTCAAGTGACAAAAATCCAACTCACACTAGCTCAAGGCAAAATAATAATAAAAACAGAACTGAACCACCACCCACCACAGGTTTACTGGGAAGGTTCTGGGGTGGCTCAGACACTAAAGGAACTTCTAGAAGAATGACATTGCTTTGGGACTCGTAGGAACAGACAAGTGGGCTATGTCTCCTTTAGGCTTTCTGCTTTTTTCTCCTTCTTCAGTATTTCCTCCTGTGTTCCCCTCATTCTCTTCTATTCTTCCAAGTATTGAGGAATGTGTGTGCATGGGGAGGACTGGCAAGGGGCCCAGGCTAGTAGTTTCATGCCTATATTATCTCAACTTTGGGGCCTGACAGGAAAGAGCAATCATCACCCTTACGCTGAGACCAAAGGTAGAATTTTCCAGGGAATGCCTCTGTTTATACTGGCCTGAATTCCCAGTTCTCTCCTGGATGTGTCACTGTGTCCAGGCCTGGGTTACATGCCTAATCCCCTGAGTACCAGGGTTGACACCCTCCCCCCAAATCCAGAGATGGGGAGAGTTGAGCCTGGAAGGAATGGGATGAGTTGGTTCCCCAGTAGGAAGAAGAAAGGGTGTCTGATGAACAAAAAGAACTGGTGACCGTTCAGAGCTATCCTTTGACTTTTCATACTAATTTACTTGCCACATCGCTTGGTAGATAACAGAATTGGCTTATGAGGTTGGTACCTTAACTGCTGATTCAAAGGTGATTGAAGACTAAGTTATGTTGTGGGAAACATAGGAAAACTGTAAGTAATTAGGTGTCGAGCTGTAATTTTGATGTTGAATGCTAAAAGTATAGAGTTTGTAGTTAGAATTGAGGTTAAGCCAAGGCCACTCACTTTTACTGAGATTTCATTACTTCTGTGAGCACTGTAAGACTCATTAGTTAAATGGGAGAATAATAGAGCCCATGAGGTAGGAATTTACATGCAGTCAATGAGATCATATATAAAAGCTTTTAGTAAAAAACTGCCATCTAGTAAATACTCAGTGTGTTTTAATGGTGAAAACAATTAACCAACAATGGTAACAAAAGAACTTTATATTTTAATTGTAAGGTAGAAATCAGAGTAAAATTGTCATATATTAGTATATGGCCTCATTTTATAATATATGTGCACATGTATACTTATATATGTGTGCATATATATTCAATATTGCAAGGTTGAACAGCTTATTTCAAACTTGTATGAACAAGGCTTGTAGAATTTTAACAACTGCTATTAATGTCAGCACTGTTGTGATGTTTTCCATATCACTGGACAGACTTTGAACCTTTATAGTTTTTACATTGCAACTTTTCTTTTTTTTAAGATGGTTCATATCTGTATATATTTATGAAATCCTGAACCTAGTTCTCAAAGCTTCTTTATGAAGAATATTCTATAATATGAATATTCTATAAAATTCAGTTGTTTAAAAAGTATGAATGTCCAGATATTATAAAGCTTTTTAAGAACATATTTCTATTTGTCTAGATCTATGAAATTTAAAGCACTTATCTGTAAATACATGAAAAGAATAGGCCATTTGATCTTATAAAATTTGGGTGGTTTCTGTAGTGAAAAAAGTATTTTAAAAGTTAGTATCCATTGAACTAGATGTATGGGAGTGGAAATTAGTGCCTGTATTAAGATGCTTCTATTTAAAAAGAAAGAAGAACACTCACCAGATTTTAAAATAGGACATTTTATTTTGCAAATAGACACAAAATTGTTTATTTTTAAGAAAAAAATATAATTATTGACCACCAGATGGCTCCAATATTTTTAAAAATTCATCAAGAAGAGTAAAAATTCTATTAAAAGTAAATATAGATTTAAAAGGGATAAAGTTAAAGAGAGTGACATAGCACAGGAAAAATTTTTTTCTCCTAAAAAATGTGTGAAGTATAAATGAACAGCATGATCCAACGTACTTTTCATTTTACTCCAGTCTTTGAAAATGCTATTCTCCTGGTATTTCAAGATGGAAGAATAAATATTCTTTAGGGGAAAAATGCTCAAAATATCATATGATAGAACAATTCTGTTTTTGTACTATGCTTTAAGCATTATACACATCATATTTCATTAATTTAAGTACAAGTCCATATGCTTTTGTGCTTCTAAAATTTTCCCTGGGACTCACTCTCTATTATTGACACGACATCTTGAATATACCACCTCTTTATATACGTATCATCCCACAGGACATTTACAAATCATATCCCATTACAAATCAAGGTCCTTCACACAAGCAAGGCCATTGTGCCCTGTGTCCACAATGGACTCAGTTCTTGATGTGGGATGCTGATGCTTGGATCACAGAGATCTATTGAAGGATATTTTATACCAGCTTTCATGGGTAAGCCATTGAGGTGCAACACCCCGCACTTGTCACTCTGACAGCTTTCTTAAGAGGCTAAGCTGCCCAATTTGTCTCTCAGTAAAAGCCCTAGTGCAGTTTTGCCATTTGTAGTCGCTGAGCTGTTGAACTTTCAGAGCGCACAAGTCTATTTTGAGGATTTCCTTTCCCCCCTCAATCAAAAAGCATATGCGTCCATGAGTCATCTCACCAGAGTAGACTGGCAAGAAGGAGTTGACCTGTCCCCCCACCCGCCGCTGAATTCCCCCTACCTTTTCTTGTTTGCACAAAGCTTACCCCTGGGCCCCCGGCCACGGGGAAACCAGAAACGTGGAGACAAGGTCTTCTTCGCCCATATGGTTTTATTTGTGTTCTGCTGGCACAGTTATAGTCATACAGTAACCAACATAAATTTTTAGTTTTATTATCACCTCTAAAAAGAGACAGAAATGTGAAAATTGAAGCCAGAAGGTTTGTATCACAGGATTAATTAGGCAGGGCCAACTGGAGTCTCACTCCGCCTGGCAGCGAGTGCCTCGAGAAGGTGCCTGCCTTCAATTACGGAGCGCATAAAGCAATTAAAAACCCTGTTTCTCTTTCCTGAGGTGTTACTTGTTACTTGATAAATCTCTTTTTAAAAATTCTCTGGGGATCTGAACTGGCTAGAGGTGCAATCTACCGGGGCAGATATTCATGAAAAATTGATTTCGCTCTAGCCTAAGTGCAATAGGTTTAAAATAAACCTGAAAGGAATGAACAGTGTGCTTCTTGGCTGACATTTTATTGGCCATTTTTTTAATGCACAAAAGACTAGATAATTAAGAATTGAGACATTATGGATCCCCACCAGGACATATGAATCGAATTGGTCAGCCGTCCCAGGCATTTTATCCGAAGTCACGCTACACATTTGATTAACCTTTTTCACGGGGTGATTTGTACAATTCCACGGACAACAATGTGGTGTGCATAAGTCAGAATTAAGTGCATGCTTCCCAGATCCCACATCCCCTTTCTAATAGAGAATTGGCTCTATGTGAAATTATATCTTCCTCCCTGATTTATGTCCTAGTCCAGTGGGATTTGAAACTTGTATCTCTGTGTGTGTTTTTTTTTTTTAAATTTATTTCTCCGAAAGAAACTTTGTTTTTCACTGTGATTCTTCAGGATTACATTAGCACCCTAATTCTAGAACCATCTATAATACCCACAAGTAAGCTTCAGTTGTCTTGTGGACAGCTAGTTTTGCGGACTGGGATTTATAACTAGTACGTAAATCAGCTAGCTAACCCTTTCCTCTGAAATATAAATAATTTAAAATATGCAATAAGTACAGAGTATAACCGGTACAAAGCATAGTGCTCTATCAAGACATATGGGCTTAAGCTTTATCAGTGATCTCATATTTCCTGTTGAAAAGAGAAGCACAGTATTTTTTAAATCAATAGGCTAAAAACCACGACTGTAAATACAGGAATGAGACTTTACTTTCATTTAAAAAGTATGTTATGCATGATTTAATAAAAAAATAAAAAAAAACAAAGGCAGTAATAGACTTAGGTCTATGTTATTTTCTATGGTTTGTGTTTCTGAATTTGAATTGTAAATTTAAGGAAGTTAATTATAAAAATTATTTTACCTCCTTTTTTTCCACTGATCTATTTCTTCCTCTTAAGTTGGAATATGATGTAAAGGTTAGACAAATTGTTTAAAAAAAAACAATGATTTCATAAATTCCAAGATAGTAAAATATCTAATTGGTGTTTATAATCAGGAAAACCTTATGGCCATTAATGAAAGTAAATTTCATAAAATGTGACTTTCAAAATCTAGATACCAGTCACTAGAATCTCTAAAAAGTTCTATTGAGCTTTTTAGTTATATTATGAACTCTTTATCTAATTTCCACTTAAGAAAAGAATGATAGTTTGTTTCATTAAAAAATAGCATTGCTACAATATATTTTTCCTTCTTTGTGTAGAATAAAATGATAGCAAATATTTTCTCTCACCTTCTCAAGTTTTCCATTGGTCTTAACTACTTTGTATATTTCAGACTGCTTGCCTTAAAAGACAGTCTTCAACATCATTGTTATTTCTATTGGGACATTAGTTATGGAAGGGTCTTTGGGACATAACTAATTGTAAATCTAAGACCATTTTATGATCCCTTGTCCTCTCTTTTAAGTTTGTTGCTTTCTTTAAAGTTCCCCCATGTGTTAGATTGAATCACCACGTGGTCCAGTGATTCCCACCTCTTCTCCCCTTGAGTGTGGGTGGGACCTGTTGAGGTAAGGGACCTCACTCCAGGGAATTAGGAGATTATGTGTTATGGCAAAGGTGAGGGGATTTTGCAGATACAATTAAGCTTCCTAATCAGTGGATTTAAACTAATCAGAAAGGGGATCATTCTTGTTAGGCCTGATCTAATGAGGTAACCCTTTTAGGAGGGACTCAGATCAGAGACTTGAAGCAGCATATATCCTATGTCACCTGCCAGTCCTGAAGAAGCCACTGTGAGCCCTACAGCTTATAAGGAAATGAGTTATTTAAAAAAAAAACAAACTCCACATAATCTTGAAAGATTACTTGAGTTTCAGACGTGACCCAAGCCTGAGTACAACTTATGAGACCCTGGACAGTAAGCCTACCTAAGTTGTCCTTGACCTCTTACCTATGGAAATCAGGATGTAATCAAGTTTGTTACATAGCAGTGGATAACTAATACATCCAATGCTACTATCCATGTCATAGTCTATCCATGTCATTGACATCTATTTCTTAAATTTTGCTCGTGATATTAATGCTGAGGTATATGAACTGATGCTACAGACCATACTGGATAATTGAACAAATATTTGTTGGCTTGATGCAAACTGTTAATTATGTTTCTCAGGGGCTTTATTCTTCTAATATGGACTGTGGATCTCTGAGTTATCATAAGCAGTGTGTTCTAAAGAATCCCCTTTAGAAAAGGAACTTTTGGGTCAATCGTCATCCTAATTTAAAAATCTATTACCCTCCCCTCTCTAAGTTAGGAATCTGCTACTAGACCTGATTGGATAAATGAATTCAAGTTATTTTAATTTAATGGTGTTTGAAGAACAATGTTGATAGACATTCTGGAGTGTTTTTAACTTTAATTTGACATTGAAATAATAGGACTTTGACAAGAATAAATGCATCTATATTAATGGAGGGTTTCATAAATTCCAAAACAATTATTCCATATACTGTAGAATTGTTACAATTCATAATTATAAAGAAAATTGAATTTTGTACTCCAGTTACACCTTGCTAAAAGCCTTACTCTACTATTTCATACATTAGGTAGTTGTCAACAAATGATAATACATATAGATTACAGTTTCTGTCTCCAAGATTTTCAGCATGACGTTCCTTTAAGTGAAATGCTTGGAAAGCAAAAGATGTTGCCAGGGAAGCTTTTCCTTCTCTTCAGAGACAGAGCCATTTTTTAAGCCTATCTGCTTCTTAACTAATAAAGTTCCCTCGGAGTCAATTTGCTTTCTTATCTCCTCAAATTGCTTGTTCCCACTAGGCTTTTTGAGATCATTGCCACTAAATCAATGTGAAGAATTTCTATATCCTTTTTCTCCTTCTTTGTTGCCTCTGAAAACCAGCATAGAAGTCCGAATGGTTGGAAAAATAAAATTAATGGAAGTGGGTACTACTAATAATGTTTAACTAAATTAATTTAAATGGATTAATTGAAACGGTATGTCTTTGACTCTAATCTTAAGAATTCTGTAGTCTAGACCTTTAACCAACTGTTGTAACATTGGGATCCTATATAGAAATCTGGAGTCATTTTGTTTTAAAGTACCTTAATATCTTGTTTTTCATTTGCATGAGCAAGGTACATGCTTATAATACTCTAGGAAGCCATTGTAAACTGAAAATACTAGAGATTTTATCAGTATTTCAAGGCATGCCTACACTTCAGATGTATCTAAGAGGGCAATGCCTTGGGTGCTGTCTTTTCCCTAAAATCCTTAATGACCTGGTATTGTCATATATGACAATAGTAATTATCCTCTCCATTCCCTGAAAACCATAATGGACCGGAAGATAAACTTCTGTCTACATGTCTATGCTATTAACTTCGTGATAATTCTAACTAACACAAGATTCCTAAATCTGGCATTGATGTTTGAGCCAATGATTTTTCTTGTACGGGGCAGGCCTGTTTAATGGAAGGTGTTGAGTATAATCCCTTCTCTCTACCATTCTGGTTGTAGACAGAATGTCTTCAGATACTGCCAAGTGTTCCAAAAACCCTCCCAGTTGAGAACAGCTAACTATACATCTACAATTTGGAAATTGATTTAGTTCATTTTAATTTGTAGGCATTTGGTTAATATATTTTGAAGTTTGTCTCTCATTGTTGGTGATTTGGTACATTTTTCTTTATTATGTTTGATTCATGTTAATAATTAGGACATAAATAAAAAAATCAGCCCAGGAAAAGTGTTCAAGTATAGCTATATTGTATATATTTTTGATGCACACATTTTAAATTTGTAAGCATTTAATTATGGTCAAAATACTGAGGATACTTAGGGAGTGTGATACTTGGCAGCAGTTGAGCAATCACAAAAGAAAATTTTGGAGATTCATTGAGCTTATGGAAATGTGCCGATTTGCTCTACCTGGGCTATAAATTAATGAATGGACTTTTGATTTTATTGCCCATGTTACCTTTGCTAACTTTTCTTCAGCTGCAGCAGGTGGAATCATTATGCATTAAGAACAATTTTGCTCTGGTTTGCACTTTTGCCTCATAAGACTATTTTAGAAACAAATTATTGTGCTGGCCTGGTGGCTTAGTTGGTTTAAGTCATCTGATATACCAAAAGGTTGCAGGTTTGATCCCCAGTCAGAGCACATACCTAGGTTGTAGGTTCCATCCTGATCAAGGCACATGTATGAGAGTCAACTGGTAGATGTTCCTCTCTTCTAAAAAAAAATAAAAATCAATAAAAATATATCCTTGAGGGTAGAGAAAAAAAAGACATTATGTTATACTAGATGCCCAGTTCATGAAGTCCATGCACAATGACAGGGGGTGGGAGTTTTGGGAGTCTTCCCTCAGCCTGGCCCGCACCCTCTCCCAATACAGCACCCCTTAGGGGATGCCTGATTGCCTGTTTAGGTCCAATCCTGCAGAATCGGGCCTAACCAGGCAGTCGGACATCCCTCTCGAAATCCCGGACCACTGGCTCTTAACTGCTCGCCTGCCTGATGGCCCCTAACCACCTCTCTCTCAGCCCCTACTGCTGTGGCTTCATCCAGAAGGTCGTTCAGCTATCCAGTCTAATTAGCATATTATGCTTTTATTATTATAGATGCTCTTAGTAACTGGTCAGAGAATGCATATTATGCTTTTATTATTATAGATGCTCTTAGTAACTGGTCAGAGAATTTTACTTCTCTAATTCTTTGTGGGCTGATGAAAATCCTGTTTTGCTATTTTTTTCCCCTTAAGAATAATTTAAAGCAGAAAATAGGTTGGCAAAAAAAATCTGACCAAGGGAAGTGGAACTTAGGCAGGCAGAACAGGGGCGGGATAAACAAAAGTTGGCTGGTGGCCTCACTCACCCAAGTTCAGGCATCATGACTTCTCAGGCTGGAAAGAATTTTAAGGAGCATGAGAGAATGAATCTTTTTTTCTTTCAGGATTTTTCTAGGAAAACTTTCTTCATCCTAAAGAATGACTTACAGGTCTTTAGTGTAACGTATCCTTGAAGTATTTTCCCCAACCTCCATCCCCACAGTACCAGGGTATGAGTATGGGTCAGGAGTCTTATTGCCTCAAGCCACGTTCTGTGCTTAGTTCTCTCGGCGCCCTAATTTAGCATGGGTCCCAAGTCACTAGTCTAGAATCTTTTGTTCCATTTAGCTCCTCCAGTGCCATTTTTCTTTGCAACTTTATCTTAGTTGAATATAGCACAGCAGCCATCAGACATGCTTCCACTGTTGGAAACACCCAGAGAAAGAATCATAATATTGTCATCGACTTCCTCCCAGGAGAATCTTCCACATGTATATAAATTCACAGACTAACAGACATACATTTGGGAAGAACAATATCTAACTCTACCCACAATCTACCTCAGAAGCCTGTCAAGCAAAACTTTTGTATGCTCTTTCATACCTGTAAGTACTATTTTTTTAGCTTCTGAATATTGCTCCAGCGGTTCTTCCGAAAACAAGGAATGGTCTCCTCAAGGGATAAAGTGTCACTGTTGACATTAGAAGGAAGATTTTTGCCTAGAATTTAAAAAGATAGTTTTTTTGAGCTATAACATCTTAAGATCAAATTTCTACCCTAGATTCTACTCCAGGCATTTTAGCAAGGTCATTCTGATATGTCAATGAATAATTTCCTTTGGATTCATGATACAGCTAAATTATTACAAAGGCTGCTCTGTGGCAAATGTTACTTTGAGGTTACTGGGTGTATAGACAATGGACATAGATAGTGCCTAAATGGATGTTCTGTGGTTTGAGGATCCTTTCTGGAAAGAGTAAGATATTACTCACGTTTTTCTCTTCCCCTAACTTTGATACTTTTTTCCCTTCTCACCAGCATTAAAAGTAATTTAGATCTTTCAGACCTCTCTGTCACCTACACCAGCTTCTTCCTGTCACCTTTTCTGAATCTACACTCTGTTTCTCCCTCCTCTGTTACTGTTCATTCTTCATCTACCTCTACCAATCTGGCTTGTTTTGTCAGTATGCAAATCTGTTTTTGCTAAGGTGACCTTTGACTTCCCTGTCATTAAATGTAGCAAGCAATTGTCAGCTGTATCTTATTTGATATCTCATTAGCACTCCCCTTCCTGGCCCCCCTCTCTCTCTTGCATTAGCTTACCAGGGCACTGACTTCCTTCTGCCTTTATGAACATATCTCACAGACTTTGATACTAGCTTCTGTTCCTCTGTCTAGCAACTACGGAGTTCTCGGGATTCCCTTCCATGTCACAAACTTGCCTATTAGGTCTCATTCATTCTTGTACGGTTTCATTACCGCCCAACACTGTTAAGACTCCTACTTCAATTAATTTATTGTTGCATAACAATCCCCAAATTTAGTGGCTTAAAACAACAATCATTTTGTTATTTCTCAGGTTTGGTGTTGATGGGGCTAGGATGCCTGGCTTTCTTACTTTATATGATATCATCGTTGGCTGCATCATCTGTGGCTCAGATGTGGTGGACAGCCAAGATAGCCTGTTCACATGGCTGGCATTTGATTCTGGCTGGTGGCTGGGAGTTCATCTGAGACTGTCAATTGAGACATCAACATGTGTCCTGTGCATGTGGTTTGGGCTTTGTATAGCATAGTGGCTGAGTTCCAGGAAGTGTTCCAAGAATGAGAAATCCTAGAGGGAGGAAATAGCTGCTGTAAATTCTCTTCAAGAGTACGTCTGCGTTTGGGGCACTGTCACTGCATTCTGTTTGTTAAGCTGTCACAGGACCAAGGCAGAGTCAAGAGGGAAGGGGAATGAACTCCACATGTTGATGGGAATCAGCCATGAGAAGTGTTTGGCCATCTCAAGTCTAGCTATAAGTTATTTAAATTTATCCTACATGCAAAATACACTCACCACTCCTCAGGGCACCCAGATGTGAGTAGCTTTTTCAGGCTGTGTCCTGCTTGCTGGCAGTTGGGGGTCTCAAAATCCTCTTTTAATTCCGAATTATATAATTGTTCCTTTCCGTACAAGCTGGTATAATCTCGTGGAAGCTTTGTGGGCTTCCATAGTATCAACATACAGTCCATTCTGTTAGACCAAAGAGACAGAAATTTATTTGGGGGAAAAAAAGGCCCTTCAGAAGACTGTTGTCTAGAAGAAAGTTTCAAAGAGGCACATCTTTGAAATTCTCCTCAGTTCTTAATTAAAATTTCCATAGGCACACAATTGAGATTGTGATTCAGAGAGTGCATTTTTACCGGCAATGCCTTGGACTGTCTTGTGGAACAAACCAATTTAGATCATTTTAATAATATTAACTGTCAAATTATTTGAAATTTAATTATTTTTGAAAGGAAACATGGAAAGAAACAACCAATCTTAATCTGCAGTAACCTGGGGACGACAGATCGCTTGCTTAGAGTTTATACTTTAAACCTGCCTTCCCCCTATCTACCCATCTGGTAACAAATCAATCGGTGAAGTTTAAAGGACCTTATAATTTCCTGAAGTATGAAGCAGCATTTTTTAATTTCTCCACATCAGCTCTTTGGAAAGGATATAATTAGGTAAAATGATTTGCTATTTCTTCAGTTGCTAGATCAATTATTAATTTAAACTAGAGCTATATTTTTAAGACAATTATCATACAGATTTGCAAACAAGATAATGTTATCTATTGATCAAAATTCAAAGTGCAAAGTGTTGACAAAATAAGCTTAAGAAATACGACATTACTAATCAGATTTCATAGCATGGAGATTCTAAATGCTTTTAATCAACTAAGCAACATCAAAGCAAAAGTAAACAGGTTCAATGGAAACTAGAATATAGATCATGTAAAGAACTCTTGAAGTTATTATAAATAACTTGAGCCTGCAAGAAAGGAAAGGGAGGAAATACGTATATTGAAAGATACTATGATACTTGGTTTTAGAAAATATAAATTGCCTTTTAGAGTAATTTATATTTTCATTATGTTAAGACTTGGATTCTATGAAAAGCATTATACAATTATTCTGATCTCAAATATTTTTTTATGTAAACACAAGTTGTTTTCTTAATAAGCTTTTTAAAGGTTTTGTGTGTGTGTGTGTGCCTGTGACTGGCCAGTAGATTGGTGAATAGCAGAGCTGACTTTTATTGGATCTGTGAGCATCTCTTGCCAATATTTTATACAATGCATAGGCCATAATGGGAGTATTGTTACCATGGAAATGAGCAAAACTGCAACTAAGAGTTCCCTGTCTTTCCAGAGAGCTGATTGTAATACATTTACCAGCTTTATATCTGGTTAGTTGGTAAAGACATATTTCATGACTGAAAGTCAAATGCAATACCTTTGTTATATTTACAGTCCTTCAGTCAAAGTAAATTCACCTTGAGTTAAATTTATAACAAAATGTTGGTTCAGTCCAGCCATTGTGGCTCAGTGGTTGACCTACGAACCAGGAGGTCACGGTTTGATTTCCTGGTCAGGACACATGCCCTGGTTGCAGGCTTGATCCCCAGTGGGGGGCATGCAGGAGGTAGTCAATCAATGATTCTCTCTCATCATTGATGTTCCTATCTCTCCCTCATCTGTCCTCTCTGAAATAAATACAAATATACATATTTTTAGAAGTTGGTCCAACTTCTTCATTCAATGATAGGTAGGAAAAAACGAACAAAGCCACTATCCAAATGGTGGGAAGATTTATTCTATAAACTTAAATATATTTTCTCAATTTTTTTCTTTTTTTTTTACCTATATTTCTTTCTCCATTAATAATGAATTCATAATTTCTCATTTAGAAACTTTGAAATATATAATTAACTGTCCATATTGTAGGAATAGAATTTAAGGCTGATATTCAGTCATCTTATCTAGCTTAATATAGAAGTAATTTCCAATAAAAAATTTGAATATATAATAGAAATAAAGGCTCAATATAGGTCTATAGAAAATGTCCAGTATTAAAGAAACTATTAAACTATCAACTATTTTTTGTATTAATAGCAATTGTATTTGTTTTTTCAACTAGGGGCCCTATGCATGAAATTTGTGCACTGTGTGTGTGTGTGTGTGTGTGAGGGTGTCCTTCAGTCCAGCCTGCCCCCTCTCACAGACTGGAAGCCCTCAGGGGATGTTCTACTGACAGTTTAGGCCTGCTCTAAGCCTCAGTCTGGCGTCTCTCTGTGGGAGGCCACTGGGCTGACCAGGGTAAGGTACCAGCCTCATCACCCCACTGCTGCAGCCACTTAGCAGGTGTGAAGTTTGCAATGCAGTATTGTCTATGATCACTATGCTATGTATCAAGTTTCCCAAACTAGTTTTTCACTGGTTGCAAGTTGTCTCCTTGAGCAACATATCCCCAGTTCCCCCACATCCCCTGTAATCATCATTCTCTGTGTTTGTAAACTTGGCTTTTTTAGATACCACATATAAGCAATATTATATAGTATGTTTTTGCCTGACTTATTTCATTTAGCATCATGTCCTCAAAGTCTATCCATACTGCAAACAGCAGGAATTCCATTCTCATGGCCTATGCATGATCTAACTTCCTGTCTATCAGAGCTTGCTGGCTCTTACAGTAGCATTTGGAAGCACACATAAGGAACTGGCCATGGAGTGGAGAGATGTGTGTAGGTTTACCACTAGTTAACACTGGTAGGGAGATCAATGTGCACTTACTGCTTAGTGTAGCTAGCGTCCCTTTAATGTCTCTTGATATCCTTATCTATCTTTCTCCAGGACTTTTGTTTCTTGGGAGGTTTTTGATTACTGCTTTATTTTATTTATTGCTAGTGATTGGTCTGAGGTTTTCTGTTTCTTCCATGTTTAGACTTGAAAGATTGTATGTTTGAGAATTTATCCAATATTTTGGCAAATAAGATATAAAAAATAAGTACGAAAAGCCGAAACCGGTTTGGCTCAGTGGATAGAGCGTCGGCCTGTGGACTCAAGGGTCCCAGGTTCGATTCCGGTCAAGGGTATGTACCTTAGTTGCAGGCACATCTCTAATAGGGGGTGTGCAAGAGGTAGCTAATCGATGATTCTCTCTCATTGATGTTTCTAACTCTCTATTCCTCTCTGTAAAAAATCAATAAAATAATTTTTACAAAAAACTATAATTGTGCTATCCAGCAAATGAATATATTGCTCTTACAAAAAAGATACTCCACTCATTAGTCCTGAAATAGTCTTATAGTTATTACGTATAACTGTAAACTTATTTTTAAAACTAGAAAGTATAAGTATTGATATACTTAATATTATAAGTATTTAAGTATTTAATAATTATAGTATTATTATTTTCCTCATTTGGAAATGTCTTTCTCATTGCTATTTTAATTTTTTTCACATTTTGCTTAAGTAATGTAATCATTTACCCTATTTCCAATATATTTTCTAACAACTTGCTTCTAATATTTTACAACTGTAAACTGGTCAACTCTTTATCAATTATGACATTGAAATATAAATACTATTTTAATGACTATGAATACATTATCTTATTTTAGTCCATAGTTTTTTCCTCAGATAAAAGTATGTACATACATGCACATATCTATTGGAACCCAACCATGCCCCTGGTTTCTGGTGCTGTGGAACAGCAGAGTAGTTGAAACCCAGATTCTGTCCTAAAAAACTAAATAATGTGATTTTTTACAGAGAGGAAGGGAGAGGGATAGAGAGCTAGAAACATCGATGAGAAAGAAACATCGACCAAGTGCCTCCTGCACACCCCCCATTGGGGATGTGCCTGCAACCATGCCCTTGACCAGAATCAAACCCGGGACCTTTCAGTCCCCAGACCAATGCTCTATCCACTGACACAAACTGTTTATGGCTCCTGGCTCTTTATAGAAAAATATTGATCCTTGGCTAACATGGCACAGATTTTATGGTAATATATTAATCTTATTGCTTAATAAGTGTGTGTGTGCACGTATAATATCAAAGTGATTGCAATTTCTTATTTTTTGGGTAAGGCTAAATTTATTTAAGAATAAAATGTGAGTTGAAAATGTAAATAACGGTACAAGTGATACCTAGATTTTAAAATTATGAATAAAATTAAATTGAGAAACCTATTTTCAGTATAAATATTCTACAGTATAAGCTCTTTTATTTTATATTAGTTTAAAAGGTTGACAATAGTAAAAACATAGAATAAATTTCTATTAAGCAACTTAAGACCAGGAACAACCTCCAATGTAAAATTCCAGGGAGAATTAGAAGTTAAAACTGTTTAAAACTCACAAGAACGCTGTGTGTCAGTGGAAGGACAGCTATGGAATTGTCTCATACCTGTTTCTTAATCATTTGTGGTTTCTTGAAAACAATACATTATTATTAATGATTTATAATAGAAGTTTGAAATCTATTGATGGTATGTTTTCAGGGAAGGGATCACTAACTTGAAAGGAGCTACTTCATTAAGTGGGGCTTACTCGGATCTACCGTATTTGCCGGCGTATAAGACGACTGGGTGTATAAGACAACCCCCTAACATTTCCACTCAAAATACAGAGTTTGTTATATACTCGCCATATAAGACTACCCCCCACTTGGAGGCATATTTTTCAGGGCCAAAAAAATCGTCTTATACGCCGGCAAATACGGTATATAACCTGAGGAAAATAAGTGCACTAATTTTATGATCTAATATGGTATAACTGAGAGCTGAGGGTGTGGTAGAGTATAGATGTAACAATGTTACCTAAAATGACCAAGTTTTTTGTGGTCATGGCTCCCTCTCTAGATTTGCTGGTATGACTGAGGGCTTCTGTTGATGACTAAGAAAGGATAACATTAACCCTAGCCGGTTTGGTTCAGTGGATAGAGCAGCAGCTGCAGACTGAAGGGTCCCCCGTTTGATTCCAGTCAAGGGCACATGGCCGTGTTTCAGGCTTGATCCCCAGCAGGGGGCCGTGCAAGAGGCAGCTAATCAAGGATTCTCTCATCATTGATGTTTCTATCTCTACTCCCTCTTCCTCTCTTAAATCAATAAAAACATATTAAAAATAACAAAAGGGTAACTTTAACAGATGCTCATGAAACAGTGCAGGCTAGGACACTGAGAGAATGAGATTTTCATGGGAGTAGAATCATTGATGGGTTACTCAGGATAGCGTGTGAGGTAGTAAAAACGGAGGGTGAACAGTGGTCTCTTTTTTTGAAATGTAACAACTTATCATAAATTAATGAAAATCAGGCTTACTTTTGGAAACTAAAGTGACAACTATAGAGGAAAAGTTTGGTCAAAACAACTCGAGTAGCTTGTGCTTGTGAAGGATTCAAAAGTGGCCACTGAAAATGCATTTTGATGCCATGCTATTTAGAATGTATCACACCATTTATGTCTACTCGTCAATAAGTAGTATATAATGTTTGATTGTAAAGAAAGAAGCTGGAATCAGACTTAAATCTGGATTTTACCCAATGAAGATAATAAACACTCTTAACTCCACCAGCACAAAGAGAGAGAGAGAGAGGTATAAAGACAGCTGGAGTTCAGTCCCCTCAGCCTTTGCACGCTGTATATTGTTGTAGACGCCAGAGTTCTTTATTAGTACTAGGAGCCAGGAAAGGGGTCTGATTGCTTCAGTATCCTAAGCATCTAACACAGCCTGGGAAAAGGTGTAGCATTCAGAACAGTTTTTGAATGGATGTGTTAGGACACAGATTTTTTTTTTTTGCAGCCATTTTCATTCTTTGAGGTTAAACAGAAAGAAACCCAGTTCTTTCCTAGATCTCAAAGTTTAATATGAGCAAGTTAGTTAATGCCTTTTTAAAGATTCTTTGGAACTATAGGGTGATAGTTCATGGGATATTAATGTTGAAGCTCTTTGGAAGTAAGAATTAGAGACAGGGATATTAAAAAGACAAAGTCACAAAAGTTTGACCTACAAGACCGTCTAATGTGAGGTGCAGTTGGTACAATGACATTGTTCTGTGACTTCCCAAATGGTTCAGCCTTCTCTGCTCTTCCAGGTTGCCAGAGCAAATACATCTTTGCCCCAAAACGAAGTGTTTCATCTACTAGTGCAAAGGCTGCTTCAAAATAACGACTTTGCTTTTAGCAGCCAGTGCTCTCCTCTGAAATACTCTGCTGATTCACAAAGCTGTCTGAGAAATTCACGACGACGTTGCCGCAACATCAGCCCGAATGAGGATGAAGTACCCATTTGGTGATCAGAAAATGTACTTTATTGGCTCGAGGGCTACTCCCCTTCGATATAAAAGAAAGGCATTAGAAAATCTATTAAGGTTGAGTTATATGCTGCAGCCACCATCTTTTCTTGTTACAATTAGTATTTCATTTTAATTGTGCTGCTGGATAATTTCTTACGAAAAGATACTCTGTGTGAACTCTGAACAAGACTTTTTTATTTATGACAACAGACTTTGTCCAAGGAATACTTTACCCTCTTTAAAACCCAGGGAAGAGGGTATAGAGGTTTTTTTTTTAACTTTATGTGGTCAATGAAAGTAGGCGCTATTTTAAGTTTTTTGCCCTCACGTCTACTTCTTTTGTGGTTCTTCTAGTTGTACAAGGAAAATGGATCTATAGATTCTCTTTCAGGTAGGCTGTATTTTGTAATGCCTAGTGAATTACAGTGTGGTTGTCTTTCATTTATGGGGTAATTTTTTATAGATGGTCATAGGAAACATGTTAATAGCTCCTTAGCTTCTTTTTTTTTTTCAAAATGAAGAGGAAATGACAACTCATGCACTTCTTAAGAATCTTTTTTTTTTTTACCTTCCTCTACTTATTAGACATGTGCAATAAAAATTCTGCACAGCCTCCCCATTTCCTCACCATCTCTTCATTTATTGAGCAATTACTCACTTTTTATATGATAGGTATGTAAGGTTTACTCACTTTTTATATGATAGGTATGTAAGGTTGTTTTTTTAAAAAAAATGATGCTGGTTAAAATACGAATAAAACATTCTCTGCTCTAACAAGCCCAGAGTATTTTGGGGGAAAAGTCATAGAGCAGCTAACTTATACTGGAAGAGTTTTGGGATTGATTTCTTCTCACGGAGATCAGAGAAGGCTTTGCTGAAGCTCTGGGTTCTAGAATTTAGAAGTGAGCCTGGGGGAGAGAGGGCGTTTGGGGCCGAGTTATTATTGGCATGGTATCCTTAAAAAGCAAGAACAGTCCAAGGAGCAATGGATAATCCTCTGTGTCTAAGGAACAGAGAAATTGGTGAGACTGAAAATACATGTCGGATCTGGGCTTTAGAGAGCTGGATAAATAAAATATTTATTCATTAAGTAGTGGGAGTCATTGAAGGTTTTTCAAGAGAGGTGTTAAAAGATCTGATGTAAGGTTTAGGGAGGTAACTATAGCTACGTAGAGGACTGGTGGGAAAGACAAACCATGGTAGAAATGCCGGGTAGACCTCTTAGCTTGAATTGCTTTCTTTACGTAGTCATATTTTTACCACTGATTCAGTGCTATTTGGTAACCACCATCCTAGATGTTGGATGAGAACGACTTTAATCAATCTTTGGTTACCAATCATTGGACCTTAGTAATCTCAAGTCTTGTTATGGAATGAACTGTGTTCCCCAAAAATTTATGTGCTGAAGCCCCAACCTTCAATGAGACTGTATTTGAAAATGGGTCCTTTGGGGTAGGTGTGTGTAATTAAGATTAAATGAGGACCTAAAGGTGAGGCCCTAGACCAGTAGGATTGGTGTGCATGCAAGGACACCAGAGACCTTTATTTCTGTGAGCACACAAAGGCCAGACGAGGAAACAGACACAGGTAGCCTCCTACAATTCAAGAAGTGGTCTCATCAGAAACCAAACCCGAGGACACCCTGACATTGGCCTTCTAGCCTCCAGAACTGTGAGCAATTTCGTTTGGTGTTTAAGATACCCAGCCTGAGGTATTTTATTATGGCAGCCAGAACAGACTACGATAAGCCTAGAGTAAATGTCTGCTTGTCTTTAAGTTTCATATTGCTTCTTTTCCTCTATGGACATGGTTCTCTAACTCTGAGGCATAAGAAATAAGAAGCATCCCTTAGAATCTTCCCCCTCTCAAATTCTCATGATAATTATGAGGGCTAGAAGGACTCCATTAGAAATAAAGGCAAAACAACTCTTATTTCACCTGAATTTGTAATCTTTCTTCATGATTATTCTGCTGAACATTACCTCTTCAGTATAAGAGAACACCTTCATACCTGTCCTTGAGGTTGCAATTTTCCACCCTGGACCTTCAGTTTGGTATCACTGGCTCCATGAATACACTGTTCTATTTTTCACTTACATCTTGATGCAACCTCACTCTTCATATATATTTTTCTTACTAATATTCTGTGGTTTCTGTTCCCTTTTGGGGGTATGAGAGATTAATTTATCCTAAAATTTCTTTAAAAATATTTTTGTTTCACAATTAACTATAGAAATATATAGTCCTGTACTATGGAGTTTCATAAGCCCTTTGTTAAGGCATTTAACTTGAAATATATAAGTTAAATGCCTTAACATTTATGTGTTTGTGTTGTTGGCAAAGCACCTTCTTATATATTATCTTCAGGGTGGGGCAAAAGTAGGTTTACAGTTGTGAGTACATGAAACAGAAACAGTTTGTTCTTCTATTATTGTTCATTAATTTTGCCACACCCTGTATGGTGCTTGTTTTTCCTCATCAGTACTATTCTATTTTATATTTAGGATGCTGACTCTCAAAGAGATTATGTGAATATTCTTTGCCTATGTGACTTGAAAACTTTAAGTTATTTAAATGTGTCCTAAACCTCTCTAAGCAAGTCCAAAACTGGTCAAAACACTTCTAAAATGAAACTTGGAGTGTTACTTGCAATTGACCTCTCTCAAATTTCTTATTTTACAGCACTAGCCACTGGAAGTTGATATAGTATTTAAAGATAATTTGTTTTCAAAATTATATAGTAAAACTGCTTGATTTTTAGTTCTATACTGTTTCCTATTTTCAAACCACACAAAATATGAATCATACCGATAATATATTATTATTGGTTTTTGTACCGACTAATCTTAACTTAAAATATTTTGTGCTATTTTTTTAAGCCTAATACATTGCAGTATGTAGTCTTAAAATTTAGGAAGTAATATTGGTGACAATAACATAAGGAAGACTAAACATGTCTTAATGAAAATAAATGTTTATTCTGGTCTGGAAACTATTCCTTATTTGATCATCCTTGGAAAACATAAAATGTCAGGTCCATTATTTTTTATTAACTGGATCTGGCATGGGCATAAATAGTAAATTGAACTATTTTTTTTTGTGGGATTTTTTTTTTTTTTTTTTGGTGGTGGTGGACATTAAAAGAAAATTGGGCTAGAAAAATATTCAGACTTACATCACATGTAAAAGTACTTATGGATAAGTGAAATCAATTTTTGGTCAAACATATTTTAGTCAATTTTGGTAAGCTACAAATAACCTGTCATATCACACTAGGAATAGTTTGTATGTCTGGCTCATCACAATTTTAATTGTAAATCTCAGGAAATGCAGAATATGACAATTAAGTTAGGAAGTGCTCAATGGATTGCAGAGTAGTACATTTTATTAAATTTCTTCATAAAATAACATTGACAAATAATCTAATACAGAGCTGTTTGTGCATTACTAGGTATTACTGAAGGAACAAATGGGCAGCTCCAGATTCCCTCAGAAGACGAATTATACTTTGTTGTGAGTAATTTACATGTTCTGTGGTGTCATCTTAAAAGTTACTTGGAAGTAGGGCTTTAAAGAAACATCTCCTAGTTGAAAATTACTATTTTAGTGCACTTTAAGAAACCAAATATATAAGTCCATGTATAGACACCATTGAAAATAAATTTGAATAAAGAGGTAATGATAAATGTGAGGATAATATTTGATATTAACTGGAAGATTTTGGGGGAAAAAACTAATTTTTTCTTTAGCTAGCTTGATAGTTGCTGTTGTCAAAGGCTTCAAGACCATTTGCATTGTGTAACATGCTAGATGACAGCTATAGCTCTTGTACTTGTCTTTTCATACAAGTCCAGAGTGTCTAAGGACAGCAATGTCCAACCCCACCCTCACTAGTGATATAATATGGTGTGTTTGATTTAATAGTTCAGGTTCAATTATAAGTATCTTAGGCCATCACATTTGTAGACATTTACTTCTGTCTAAAGAAGTAAACTAAGCCAAAAATCACCTCTTGACATGGTTACTCTAAGACAGCAATGCAGTTGTTTATTTATCACAGCTTTTAGAATGCTATGGCACTTATTTGCTATACAAGCCTAAAACTCGAAAGAGTCGATGCAAATCCAAACACATGGTTGCATATCTGCCATTCATATCAGATTCATTCATTTCTCTTAACATTTAAATGGGCGCAGATCTGATTGCACACGTATATTTTCCCACAGAAAGTATATGAGCTTGATTCTAACATTTGGATCACTGCCTTAATTAGCCCAACCTAAAGATATTTTAATTTTTCTTAAATTTATCATAAAAGTGCAAACACTTAAGTGTCATGAGCATGCTTCTTCAGGATTTCAATGGTAGTCCAAGACTAATGGTTACCTGGAGCACTTCTTGACTAGACTCATTCTTTCTATGTTTTGGTGTGCTGCTGTCGGAGATAATAAGCACTCTTCGGGGCTGAATTCAGGGCATCTAGAGGGGTCTTCAGTAATGTGTCTAGCATTTTAGTGGATTAGAAATACTAGATTTTATTGATTAAGGATGGGATATGTTAACTGGACATCCATTTTTATTTACTTAATCACTAGCTCTTTTCTAGTGTAAAAACTAAGGGAGTCAGATTTTGGTTTTGTCTTTTTTGTTAACTATATGCTCATGAGCAAATTACTCAAAACTGTGTTGTATCAACAAATTTGTGTGAATAACAAGATGCCAACCTATTCACAATAGGTTGATCCTATTTGTAAAATGCCTGCCTGACACTACAACCCATTTGGTCATGTTTATATTATTCTTCCCGCTAAAACATCTTTTCAAAAAATATGCACACATTTTCATGTGCTTTCGGTAAAATTTAGTTCACTCTTTAAAAATCACTAAACTTTGTATTTTAAAAATAATTCCACTTATCTTTTTCATGGGGTGTAGGGAGAGTTATTCAGATTTCAGAGTATGACCTTCCAGACCAAAGTGTTTAGATTTTAGTGCTAGGGGGGTGGAGAACCTTAAATTCCACTCTTGGTTTATCGTCTTATTTTCTCCATTTATTGTTGACACATATTACTCATCCTTCCCCTCCTTTTACCCTCAGATTATTTTCTTGATGGCCATTTCCTAACTATTCCCAACTCAGTTTCCCTAACTCTAAAAGGGTATTTACCATCCTTTTAGGCAGGATATAGAGATTAATTAGTTAAGATTGCAAAGTGCTTTAACCATAAAATGTTGTATGAGATAACAGGATAAATATTAATAATATCCTGTTAGAAGGACACAGACAGCCATAGTAAGGTAACTAAGAAAAATAAATTGCGGTGCTCTGGATAACATTGAAAATCACTAATGGAGTGAAAGTTTGTTCATACCGGGAGCAGTGCTGCATCATGTATAATGTAACACAAGGTCATTCTCAATTGTTTTAATTGCTACGAGCAACTGATCTTTAAGAGCTGCTCCCGACAAGCTCTCGCCCGGCCCTAATGTTCGGAAAATGGTGCCAAACACCAGCATTATCCCCTCTTGAACATTAAACGGTATCGACCCCCTTCACAGGGTCCATCGCTCAACAGGCTCCTTAAAGTAATTCATGACCCAATTAACATTAATTAACTTTACAAAACCCCCTCCAAACCCTCTGCCATTTCCAGTCTTCAGACACCAAGGAAAGTAGAGAGCAACTCGCAAAAAAAGTTACGAAGCCTCTTCTGAGAGCCATCAATTAGGGTAAGTAAAAGATTCCTAATTTTTAATAACTCTCATTTATTACTTGCCACTCGGATAAGTTTATCCCCGTACAAAGATATCTTTAGAACCACTCAGTCCTGAAAGAACCATCCATCTCTGTACTTCACATCCACTTTAAGACTGAGAGTGGCCGCTTCCAAATTCACGTCAGAGTAAACCAGAGTCACGAGTGGTTACTGGGTCCTACAGAAATGCAACCCGAACGCCTCTCAAGGTGAGCAGATCTCTCAGCCCGCTTCTGGAGAACTCTCCTGCAGGAATTGTATTTTTGCTGAAGTTCCGAGTTAGTAACACAATCCTTCTTATCAACCATACTGAGAATCTTAACTTTTTTCTCTGGCATGATTCATTCAACCATTATGGTTAAATCAAGAATTTTAGTTCAACTTGCTAACAATATGGTAGCTTTTGCTCCAACCTGCTTGAAAGTGATCCAGCTCAGGTTTTTAAAATTCTGAACCCAAATCCTTTTTGCTATAAAAATAGCAAAGTTGAGCATTCACTGTTCTACAAAGCATGGATGTAACTGCATCTGCAGGGAGGTTGGCTGAAATATAGCACAGAGCACTAACCCTCAAAGAGAAAATAAGCTACCCCCTTCCCTTTTCTCCTAGATAATAGCCTGGAGAGAACTGGTCTATGTATCTAATAAGTATACATTTATTGTCAAGGTCCATCAGGTAGCTCAGAAATGTCCTAAGAGGAGCAGCGCCTCTTTCAGATGTTTGAAAGAAGGCTGCCTATTATTCTATATATCCCAGTGGTAAACCACCAAGAACAATGAAATCTCATTTTCACAGCGAGACTGAAAGAAGTTAGGTAACTAGGGGTGGGGCCACAGGAAAGGAAATAACCCAACTAGCCTGAGTTGCTAAGATAGACAGCTTGCAGGCAACCAATCAGGAGCTAGCAAGGCTGTTTCCATCCCTTAATTAAAAACTTGCTGGCTTCCTCTTTGCTTCCTTCTTCCCAGGAGCCCTGTACAGTGGATACCTGACATTCCTGTTGCAGGAGAGCACACACCCTCCAGTGCCCCCAAAGCTTGTGGGCCTCCACACATGGACTAATAGATTTTAATTAGCTTGGATGCTGACCTGCTCCTGACTGTGACATGGGGAGGAGGCTCTGGACACCAGCCTGAGAACTCTAGCTGCACCTTTCCCATGACTAGCTTCCCCAATAAACTGATTCCATTACTCATTTTTGTCCACGCTCCATTCTTTGATTTTCCCGTGACAAGAACTTGTACTATTGATATAAAAAATGTGGGTGTTTTGAGTCCAACACACACTATTTCTGTGGTGGTACACTCATTGGATTCCAGAGCCCTACCTTTTTAGTATCTTTTGAAACTGAAGGTCCTCAGGATGTTGATTTAAGTTGTGACTAAAGCTTTAGAAGTCATCTTTTTTTTCTCCTCTCTCTACATTCATACTCTCCCCTGGATAATCAATAACATCAGAGGCAGCAAAACACACTAGCCCAGACCTGACTAATGGTCAAAAGTTTGGACCTCGGGCAGGCTAAAAACACCTTGACCTAAGTTATGTTTCGTCTCTTAAGGTGGAATGACCTCTTGGCTACTTTTCCCTGAAATCAATCAGAGGGACATGAGAGAAAAAAACCTCAGAGCTGTCCTAAAGACCTAAATAAATGATTTATCACCCTTAGCTTACCTCTAACCAATCAGCTCCTTATAGGATCCAGAACCTCTCACCAAGGGTCTATATCATCTGTAACCTACACACCATCAGGGAGTCTGGGCTTGCAGAGCATTAAGCTCACCCATTCTCTGGATTGCTGCCAATCCTATAAATAAATTATTTCCTTCCTCCCCTGCAAACTCCTGCTCATGCATTTATTTGGGCCAGTGTACACAGGCAGAAAGGACTCAATTATTGGGATTTGATAATGCTTTCAACAGGATTATACAAGAATTTCCTTCATTTTATTGGGTCTGTCTGAAAAATAGTGGTATCAAATCTAGTCACTTTCAAAGAAATTGAAATTATAAAAGGATGTATTTCTAGTCTCATTCATATAAACTGCTTATCTATTATAAGATTTTTTTCCTCCAATATAATTTTAGCCTCTTTGTCATAACAAAGGTTTTTTTTCATAGAGTCAAAATGTGGTATCTGAACAACTCCAATGATTATTGTAGTTGTCAAAGAGCACAGTATAAAGCAAACACATAGAATCAAAAACTTAGTAATTAAAATATAAACTAAACTGTGCACCAGATATTCAAAACTGCAGCATATTGTGAACATGTTTCTGGGTTGTTGACTTTTGTCAGCTTTTGAAGAGAGTTACTTGTTTTCCTCTATGCATTTGAATATTTTATTTCTTTAAAAGCACTCTAGCCAATGCGTGGGGACAATAAATAACATGCCTGTATAAGCTGAAGATAGAAATTTTAACTCTTACATTTAGGAATTCTCTTTTAAAAAATCCTAAACATGGGAACAGGATATAGCACATTTTTCACGAAGTTTTAAATAACTCACTAGATTTTATAATGTCAATTAATTGATGCTGTCATCTAACACATAATTTCCCTGAAGCTGTGTTAGAAAACAGGGATAAATGATGACTAGACACAAACGCATTTGAGAACTTCACGACATATAAACAATAGTTATATAATACAAAGTAGTAAGTACAGTGATGGCAATGTGAATGAAATATCATAATTACATAGTAACTCAAGATCACTTAACTTAGCCCAGGGTCGACAGAAAGAGCTTTCCATTAGAGTTGTCTTATAGTTTTGACAGCAAATAGGTAAAGACAGGTGGCCTATTGGAGTGTCTCTTGCTCCAAGAATACTTGAGAACTGTTATTCTTGTAATTTGCTTTCAGATAGTATTGGTAATCATGGCTAGATCAGATAATTAAGTAGGAAATTCTACTTCCAAAGAATATTTGCTTCCCTTAAAACTAAAAAATGCCTGGATATTTGGAAAGTCATGATCCAAGGCCAGTCATTATCCTTCCTTCTGTCATGACTTCCCAAATCAAGAACATGCAAGTTACCAGTGTTTCACAAGGCTTCTCCTGGGCAGCTACTGGACACATACTCAGGTAGCCTCTGCTCTTTCACTTCATGGTGTTGCTGGGATGAGAAATCCAAGTAGGGTTCCCTCTGAAACTTCAAAGTCTAAATTGTGCATCATCCATTCAGTCAGCATGTTTGAGTAGTGATACAAAAAACGTGAAAACAAAAGGACTCAACAACACACTCAAGCCCTAGCGGAACAGAAAGAAACATAGGGAGAGAATAATACACTAAAAAATATCTCTTGGCACAGATACTTACAAAGGGCTACGACAGTGGTCAGCAAACTGTGGCTCATGAGCCATATGCGGCTCTTTGGCCCCTTGAGTGTGGCTCTTCCACAAAATACCATGGCTTGGGCAAGTCTATTTTGAAGAAGTGGCATTAGAAGAAGTTTTAAAAAATTGGCTCTCTAAAGAAATTTCAATCGCGGTACTGTTGATATTTGGCTCTGTTGACTAATGAGTTTGCCGACCACTGGGCTACGGGATTATAGAAAACTGATCTAAAGAGAGAATATTCCACTGGGGTCTTTAAAGTTGAGAAGATGCTAACAGTGAAAAATGGGATGAGATTTTTAGGCATATAAAGCAGCCGGAGATATTAAAATTCACAGTTCTCTCAGAGAACTTGGATTATAATGTGCATAGAAAAGAGTTTTATGGCGGGAAATTATATCATCTGCAATTAAGTTTTGAAGGCTCTTTTATGCCATCATAAATGTATTGGCCGTCATTTGAGGGCAATGAAGATATTTTAAACTAGGAAGAACTATTGTCAGGTGTCTTTTAAAGACTTTTCTGAAAGTTTGTGGAGGTGGGATGGCAAGCCAGTGTGAAGTCTATTGCACTGAAGCTTTGAGAGTTGTAAAATTCTAAACAAGCATCAGGATTTTCAGTTTTTGGTTCCACATGTAAGGGAAGTGGGACTCCATCATCCTAGCGAGTAAAAAGGCGAATAGTCTGAAAAATCAACTTCTTGGGTCCATAAGAGAGGGGAGGGCAGGACAAGTTACTGTCCCCAAGATTAGAGAGAGAGAGACACATTCTAGGAGTTGTGGCTTACAGAACAGAGACTCACCAATGGAAACTTTTTGTGGAACCAGTGCCAGTGTAAAAAAAAACCCTGAACTGTAGTTGAGGAACTGTAAGATGCATGGTGCAGACAAGTTTGAGAGTTTAAAACTCCAGGGGGATGCAATCACGGGCGCGAGGTGGGAGGGGGGATTAAGAGGAGGGTTAGTTTCATATTATTGTGAGATTTATCTCCAGGAATTCAAACTGATTCTCACAGTAAATATAAAAGATAAATCCTCTCATGCTTCAAGCAGGGGAAAGGGACAAAGAACCATTTTTCAAATACACCATAGTACCCCTTTTTAACAAAGAGAAACCAGTTCATCAGAGCCTAACTAGATGGGGTATTTTCAGTCCCTAATAGACCTGGAAGAAGGGAGATGCCCAACTGCCACCCATTTGAGCTATCCTATCCCTCCTAAGGTGGTAGAAAATAATTGAGACAATCTTGTGAAGTTCGCATCCAGTGGCATAGGATCACGAAGATACCAATCGCTAATCTTAGAACTAGAGAATGCTGCCCTTCCCTCCAATATCTTACCAAGACATACTAAAGGCCTGTTTATAGCAACCCCGGTTACCCATTACGTCACGTCTGGCTATCTTGTGAAAATTACAAGGCGTACCAAAAGGCACAGAACAAAATTGGAAGAGACAAAGGAAGTGTGAGAACCAGACATGGAAGGGATGTTGGAATTACAAGACCAATAATTTTAAACAACTATGATTACTGTGCTTAGGTCTCTAATGGATAAAGTAGGTAGCTTGCAAGAACAGATGGGCCATTTAAGCAGAGAGATGAAAACCCTAAGAAAGAACCGTAAAGGGACACTGGAGATCAAAAACACCGTAACAGACATAAAGAATGGCTTTGATGGGCTTAGCAATAGAGGAGACGGCTAACAGTGTTCTGAATTTGGAGATAAATCAATGAAAGTCTCCAGAATTGAAAAGCAAAGAGAACAGAATATCCAAAAGCTGTAAGATAACTAGAAAAAGGCATTGCACACATGGAGAAGAGAAACCATAACAATAAAAACTGAAAATCTCTCAGAATTCATGTTAAGACACCAATCCACAGCACAGAGAATACAAAGGAGAATATGTCAAACACATGCATTTCCCCATCCTCACTAACCTAGGCATTCAAAACCAAAGATAATTTCTGAAGAAGCCAGTGTTTGTACACAACATTCAAAGAAGAGTTAATACCAGTCCTTCTCAAACTCTTCCAAAAATAGAATGGAACTTCCACACTCATTTTATGAGGCTAGCATTACCTTGTTGCCAAAATTAGAGAAAATGCTACAGGAGAAGAAAATTATAGGCCAATATTCCTAATGAACAGAGGCAAAAATCCTCTACAAAATGGTAGCAAACTGAATTAATACACTAAAAGGATCATAAACAATGGTCAAGGGTGATTTTTTTAAATGTATGCAGTGATGTTTTAATATCTGCAAATCAACTAGTGTGATATACTATTTAACAAAATGAAGGATAAAACTATATAATCTTCTCCACAGGTAGACTTCTGTATATTCGTGTACTTTTAAACATCTACAACAAATTATTGTCAGAAACTTTATTTTCAAGAAGTTTCTTTTAAGGTATCTTGCCAACTTAATCGGTGCATCAATTGGCAGGTGCAAGTTAATTATATGGGTACTTAATTGCTAATTTCCTATGCAAAGCAATGTTTGAACTTTTAATTCTCAATTGAGCATGCATCAAAATGGGATTTTTAACCGCTCCAAGTCACTGAAAATTCTAAGTGTATTTTTGTGCCTCTTCATAAACTTGCTCTGATACTGTGAATATAATCTCTGATTTGGAAGCATAATATGGGTAACACCATTTGATAAGTAATTTGTTTTAAAAAGACGCTCTTATTTGTGTAAAAATAAATTTCTAGACATGCTCAAAAGTAGTTCCCTTTTAGTATTTTGCTAAGTGAAATACTTGAGAAAGACACTCATATGTGGAATCTAATGAACAAAATAGATCCAGAGATATAGAAGCATGGAACAGATTATAGAACCTCAGAGGGAAGACATCAACCAAAGAACTTATACGCATATGTGAACACAGGACAATAGGGTGGTGAAGGGCTGGGTGGGAGATGGTTGTGGGGGGAGTCACTGGGAAGAAAAGAGGGATAAACTGTATGTAATATTTTTAACAATAAAGATTAAAATATGTTTACGTCATTAACAAAAGGATGTTTTATAAAAACTTCCAAGCTGATAATTAGAAGGTGAATATTGAAATCACATCTAAAATCATCTCATATATACATATGTAAACAATGTTAAGTCTGGCTTTATAGAAAGTATGTATGTATGTATGTGGAAAATTCCTTCATTTATAGATAAATGTGGGTTCAAAACATTCTGTTTGGCATCTGGTAGGCAGAGTTCTAGGGTAGTTATCAAAATCTCTGCCCTTGGTACATGTATATCTTAGTTCCAATCAAATCCCAATCCATCTATTGCTCTGAAGGGATTCGCAGATGTAATTAAGATCCTATATCAGTTGATCTTAAATAAGTTTACCATCATCTTCTCAGCCCTTTACATCTGAATCTAGAGGTCAGAGGCAGAAGTCAGAGACAGAAAGCCTGAGGAGGCTCTGGTAGACATGGTGGGCTAGCGTTTGGAGGTGGTGCCTTACAGGAACTGAGAATGTTCCCCACTCCCCAGCTGATAGACAACAGGCAACGGAGGACTCTACTGCCATCACATTGAGCTGAACTTGGCTATGAATAAAAATACATTTGGAAAGAGATATTTCCCCAGAACCTCCAGCAAACACATTGACATCAGAATTCTGATAACCTTAAGCCCAGAACCCAGTCATGTCATACCAGACTTCCGGCCTACAGAACTGAGCTAAAAATGGATGCTGTTTTAAGCTGCTAAAATTGTGGTATTTATTACCAGCAATAGAAAATGAAAATATCTTATTATTTTTTTAATGTGATAATAAGCATTTTTAGTTTTTCCACCTTAATACATAAACTTCTGCTATGGAACCATCATTGTTTCAAATCATTCTTTTTAAGTTTAAACAAGATTTGCTTTTATCAGTTTCTTTAAGTGAAATTATGGGATATTGGTATACTAATATGCATTAAAATTTTAAGGTTTTTCTTTTCAAACTTCCAGCACGTGTCAAAAAATGTCCTCACAGTTTATATCTCTTATCAGAAGCATTTGAACATGTTAATTTCTGTCTTCTACTTGTCAACTGTGTGACAATTTTTGCAATCTGCTAGCTGAAAAAAAGGTGTTTCTTTTCCTTGGCTTATATTCATTTTATTATGAAAAATATATTTCATATATATATATATATATATATATATATATGAACATATATATTTTAGCTATTTAATTTCTTGTGTTGTGTCTTACTGATTTATTTCAGCTGTTCATTTTTCTAATGTGATTAATTTAAATGTATCTGTAAAGTTATTTATCCCTTAGGAGTAATATTTACCTCTCCTCTGTTACATATGCTGGAAATACTCCAGTGGGTAATTTGCCTTTGACATTTGTTCTGGTGTTTCTTTTTAAGTCACACGAACATTTTAAACAATGTTCAGTGAAAAATTGTATATCAATCTTCTCTATAAAGCTTTAACTTTCGGAGCTCTTTCTCTTTATAATTAGCTTTTTAAAATGATGTATACCAAATATTTTGCAAAATAACCATACAAAATTCTACCTGCTATTATACCTCCATATTTTAATGCACTTAATTAAACCAATGGCAGAGGAAAAGTAGAAGTGTGTTTAAGAGTCTAAATGACTATTATAGCCCTAATAATAAGAGTGTTTCCATTTTTATAAACTTATTATGCTTGCAGGAGTAAACTGGGGGCTGCTAAAAGACCTTTTTGTTCCTTTAAAAGAGCATTTTTATTACAGAAGCAAACCAGTTGACTGATAGGCTTCTTCTAGAACCCCAGAAATGATTTAGAAATATGCACTTGATATTAAATTAGCTTGCGATGGGAAATGCAGTGCTTTGCCCATCTCTCTCATGGTGCCCTCCTCCAAAATAACTATTTGAGTCCAGTAATAGATTAAAAGGGTAGTACAGCACTCTAGTCCAGAAATGTAAGGTTGGTTTAACATTTGGAAAAAAAATCAATATAACTTATTACATTTGAAGAACAAAGGGGAAAAACATATAGTTAATATAAACAAAATCATTTGATAAAGTTCCCATTTATGATGAAAATTCCAGGAAAAGGGAATCATTTTAATCTGAAAAATACATATCTACAAAAATTCTACAGAAAAGACTATACTTAATAGTGACATTTTGAAAAACAGCAACAATCACACAAAACTTCCCTCAAAATGGGGACAAGAGGAAGATGCCCGCTCTGGCCACTGGTATTCAGCCTTGCGCTGGTGATCATAGCTAACCCTTCGCAAGAAAAGCCATGGAAAGGGATGGGAGGAGCAAGTACAATCACCATTCTTCACAGATGAATGTGACTTTGTAAGTAAAATGTTCAAAAGAAACTATGTCCAAATTATGAAAACTAAAAGCTAATTTAGCTGATACATATAAAACACTTTATAGTCCAGTTCACAAATAGGTAGAATGTAAAATTTTAAAAGAACAATTATAATGATCACAAAGGTACTAAATACCCCCAATAAAAGTTAGTAGAATAGTTACAAGAGCTCTAAAAAAATATTGAGGGAAATTAAAGATGATGCAAATAAATGCCATGGATTGCCAGTTCAATATTGCCAACATGTACTTTATATATAAAAATGCAGGCTTCAGTACAACCCTGACAAATTTTATCCAGTTTTTTTTTCTTTAAGTGATTATGGCGATTAAGGTTTTTGTTTCCAAGGGGTAAAGGTGATTTTAAACTTTAGAACTGAGCCCTGGCAGTGTAACTCCATTTGGTAGGAGGTAGTTCTGTGAATAAAAAGCACAAATAAACTCATGAAGACAAAGAAAAGTGGAAAATATGTGCTGTCAGCTATCAAAGTTTATATGAAACTGCAATAGTGGAAAATGGGGACTAGCATAAAATTAGACAACTAAATCAATGAAACAAATAGATTTACACTTCAAACATCTCTTAGTGGAGATTCGAAAAAAGAGAGAGAAAAGATGGTTTGTTTAAGAAATGCTGCTGGGTGAATTGGATAAGCACATACAAAAAAAAAATCCCCAAACCATAAACAAAAATCAATTTTAGATTCAAATATAAAGTAAAAAGGTCGTACAATTAGGATTTTAGAGGAAAGTGATATCTGACATTTGAATATGGACAGATGTTCGAGATCAGAAATAGCATGAACCACAAAGAAAAACAATAGATTGGACTACAACAAAATTGCAACCTTTGTTTACCAAAACACTACTAGAAGAGTGAAACAACATACTACAGGGTGGGGGGAAATATTTGTGATGCGTATAGTTGATAACTCATACAGATAAAACAAAAAACCCATTTCAATCAATGGAAAAGGGGTAAATGCATTAGATTTTGCCTGTTCATATTTAAAATACTTGAATTATCATTCCATAAAAGAATATCCAAATGACCAATCAACATGAAAAGATGCTGAATTTTATTTGTCACCAGGGAAATGCACATTAAAATAAAAAATGAAGTACATTTATTTGAAAAATACAAATTGGTTTTGAAAACATCTCTATTGTCATTGATTCAAGAAGCAGCATTGCCACGTCCAGAATTAACTGCTATGTTCTCAAAGGAAATTTTATTAATCTTCAAGTATGATTTCCCAAATTCATGGCAATAACTTTGTGGTAAGGTGTTCTAAGAAAAGATCTAGTTTGAGGAAACAGGTGATAAATGTCAGGGACTATCTTAGTTTATGGTCTACCTGTCACTGTTTGAATGATGTTACATCATCACCCTATTTAGAACACTTTTTCCATAATTAGTATGTAATTTTAGATTCTTGGTTTTTATAGGACATGCAAATGTTTGCATTGATGTACTGTATTCTGTTGTTTTCAATGAAAAATAAAAAGTAGTTCTCCAATAAGACAAAACCAAACCAACCTCACCACAATTATACACAGCTCTAAATGCATTGGAATAGATAAAACTTAAAAGCCAGGAAAGTATCAATAATTCGTGGTGCAAGTATATTGCTAAATGGAGTTTAAAATGGTACAGCCACTTGGAAAACCAAGAATACATAACTTTATGACGCAACCCATAGTGTTTGTAAAATCAAGCATACCCAACCCTAACTATGTAACCAACAGGGCTACTGCTGTACTCAAAAGCTGAGAACAATTCACAAGTTCATCAACAGTACAATGAATACATTGGAGCATGTGCATATGGTGGAATACTACACAGTAAATAACACAAAGCTAATCTTTAGGGATAAAAGCCAAAAAACGAAGGAGTGGCTATCATGTACATTTATTTGTGTATAGTCAAAAGTAGGAAAAATACATAGGCAAACTAATAAACTGTGTTAAAAGTCAAGATAGTGATCACCAACTTGGGGTGGGGTTGAGGGACATGACTTGGAACAGACAGACATGAGGCATCTGCATGGGTGCTGGTGATACTATATTTCTTGATAAAAGTTCTAGGTTTTCAACTATATTCCCTTGGTGAAAATTCACTGAGATAAATACTTATACTGGTAGCCCTGCGCATGAATCCGTGCACCAGTAGCTCTCTGTGGGGCCTGGCCGCTCTGTGCCTTCTGCCCAGAGGCTCTCTGTGGCCCAGAAGCCCATACACAGCTGGGCATGGAACCCTTGCCTCATTGCTGCAGCAACGAAGCAAGGGTTCTGCCAGGCTGCTCACTCTGCCCACTCTCAGCGGCCGCCCCACCGAGACTGGGGGGCTCCAGCAGGGCTGCAAGGACTGGGCACCTCCATCTTGTGGCTTAGGCGCCACCATCTTTGTGATGGAGTGACAGTTAATTTGCATTTTAACCTTTTATTAGATAGGATGTAACTTTCTGTATTCTTCAATTGAAACTTTTTTAAAAAATTTGGTTCTCAAGTAAAAATTATTAGTTCAAGAAGATAGTGAAAGCTTTTGCTTTTTTAAAGAAATATTATATGACCACATATTTTATGTAACTTCGTTTTTAAACTAGAAAAATACAATTTTTAAAACAAATGTTGTTTTTAAAAAATATATTTTATTGATTTTTTTTTACAGAGAGGAAGGAAGAGGAATAGAAACATCTATGAGAGAGAAATATCAATAAGCTGCCTCCCGCACACTCCCTATTGGGTATGTGCCCATAACCAATGTACATGCCCTTGACCAGAATTGAACCTGGGACTCTTGAGTCCACAGGCTGATGCTCTATCCACTGAGCCAAACTGGTTAGGGTAAACCATATATATATTTTAACATAGTGACTTAGAAGTACAATTATTTTTGTACACTGAACTTGTATTTTGTGAACTGGCTTATCCCTTTTATTAGTTCTAATAGTAATATTAAATGCATTTGAATTTTCTGTGTACATAGTAACTTTGTAAATAAAGACAATTTTACTTCTAAAAAAAAAAAAAGAATTCACTGTGGGAGATAATGCCAAAATAATTAATACTCATTTGAATGATTATAATGTGATAATTATAGAGGAAAAACTATTTAGTTGACAGATATTACTTTAAGATACGCAAATTGATTTATAATTCTAATTTGAATGATAGTCTTAAAGCTAAAATAAAGATAATAGGGCTATTGTCTATAATTAGAAATAATCTGTTCCTGGTTATGTAGCCTTAAAATAGAACACCATAAGGTGAAATTCCAAATATGCATGCAAAATCTTAGAAAAATAGGGAATTATACCAGAAAATGAAGTATTATGCATGCTATTTGTTTAATCTTGCTTTATTTTAAAAATAGTTTAAGGTTTCTTATTAGGAAAATGTAAATATAGTAAATGAATTTCATATGAATCAGAAAAGCTTATTTTATTTATCATTTGTATTTTTTAGTAAGAATTTAATGTATTTTAATATTACAGGGTTTTAAAAAATATATTTTATTGATATTTTACAGAGAGGAAGAGAGAGGGATAGAGAGTTAGAAATATATATGAGAGAATCACCGATCAGCTGCTACAACCAAGGTACATGCCCTTCACCAGAATCGAACCTGGGACCTTTCAGTCCACAGGCCGATGGTCTATCCACTGAGCCAAATTGGTATCAGCGAGGTTTTTTTTTTTTTTTTTTTTTTTTTAATGAAGACTCGAATAACAAATTATCAAAATGCTTACAGGTTGATGGCAATACCTATTAATCAGCATATTTAAAACACATATATTTATACTTTGGAAAGTAAACAAAATTTTCTTATTTTTATATTTAGAATGCTGAGCTGGATAGAATTTTTCTTTTTCTTTTTTTTCCTTTATAATAATTCTAGGTTCTTCTACAATTTCTTTTGCATAATGCCTTTATAGACACAAAAATGAGATGACACTATGGATTAAATATAAGATTTCAGGGTAGGGGATATTGAGGCTGCATGAGGTTTCCCTATTTCCACACCTATCTAGTATTTCTGCTCAACCTCTCAAATAATTTGTAGTTTAACTAGATAGAGCTTTCCTGTATCCTTAGGTCCTAATCATGATTGTATTTAAAACATTTGAAATATACAAGTCTCTAATGCACCACTCCTAATAATGGCATTTCTGGTGACACTGCCCTGCCCCTGGCATTAGGGGCATGTGGCCAGGGCCTCTGCCAGTAGACCCACTACACTGTTCTGGCCCCAAGGGACTGGACTGAGCTCAATTGCTGCTTATACTAGGGCTTTGGAGCATTTTGAAAAAAGCATTTTCTCTTTCACAGCAGAGTTGGATCTTGGAAGCGGTGAGGGGCTACTCGGGACCATGAAAAACAGAGAAGAGGGGAGATAAAAACACTCATGAAAACAGAACCCTGTGGCAGCTTTTCAAGTTCTTCTCAAGCTGTACATGAACTGAGACCTAATTTGGATTTTTCAATCCTGTAAGCAAATGAGTCTCCATTTTACATAAGCCTTCTACATAGGATTATCTTCAGAAATTTTCAGAAATTATCTTATTTTATTTTATCTTCAGATTATTTTCAGAAAATATCTTATTTTAATGTAACATTACCTTCTCCCCAATAATTTATTCATTAGTAAATACTTATTGAATGTCTGTTATGTTAAAGGGACTATTCTAATTTCTTATATTGTTCAGTGAACAAAACAGATAAAATACTATGCCCTTATGGGCTTTATAATAGAGTGGGGTAGACAGGCAATAAACCATAAACATTATGCTTAATATTATCTTACAGTGGTCAGCAAACTCATTTGTCGACAGAGCCAAATATCAACAGTACAATGATTGAAATTTATTTTTAAAGCCAAAAATTTTAAACATAAACTTCTAATGCCACTTCTTCAAAATAAACTTGCCCTGGCTGTGGTATTTTGTGGAAGAGACACACTCAAGCAGCCAAAGAGCTGCATGTGGCTTGTGAGCCATGGTTTGCTGACCACTGTTATAGGACAATAAAAAGTAGTAAGTGTCATGGAAAAAGAGAAGCTAAGAAAGAGGATTAGGAATGCTGGATGACAGTGGAGGGTGGCAAGCCAAAGGTAGTTTTGTAGGATGGTCAAAGGAATTTTTTTCTTAAGTCTTTCCCCAAACACCCTAGAGATTATTTTATTCCCACCCTACCTAATAAAAGAGTAATATGCAAATTAACCATCACTCTGCTACACCCACAAAATATGCCCACCAGCCACACCCACCAGCCAATCAGAGTATGCAAATTAATCCCAACCATGATGGCTGCAGCCACAGAGAGCAGGAGAGAGGCGTGGGTTTGTCTGTCAACGGAAGCCAAGCTTTCCACACATCCTGGCCGGCCTAGGCTTCCACTCAAGACTATAAAGTTTCAATTATAGAAGATAAATCTAAAGTAAAATGGCTGCAGCCACGAATCTGGAGAGAACAGGCTAGGGTTGCCCCTGGCAATGGAAGAAGCCAAGCTTTCCACTGCCCTGGCCAGCCTAGGCCTCCAGTACAGGCTACAAAGTTTTAATTATAGAAGATAAATCCAAACAGAAATGGCTTCAGCCATGGAGTGAGCAGGATGCTTGCCTCTGCTCCAGGCTACAATGTTTCAATTGTAGAAGATAAATAAATCCCAGATACCAAGGCCTCCACTTGGGTAGCTAAGGAGATTGGCTGGCCTGCAAACCAAAACAGGCCCCTTGCTCAGGCTTCCCCATGCCTCAAGGGAACCCTGACTCTGATCCGGGATACCCATCAGGGCAAACCATCTGGCCCCCAACTGTGCACCAGACCTCTTTCCTATCTACTAAAAGAGTAATATGCAGATTGACCATCACTCCAACACACAAGATGGCTGTCCCCGTGTGGTTAAAGATCTTACCCCCATGTGGACACAAGATGGCCACCACAAAATGGCCAACAGGGGAGGGCAGTTGGGAGCCACCAGGCCTGCAAGGGAGGGCAGTTGAGAGGGACCAGTCCTGTAAGGAAGGGCAGTTGGAGGTGATCGATCTTGCAGGGGAGGGCAGTTAGGGGTGACCAGGCTGGCAGAGGGAAGTTGTAGACAAACAGGCTGGGAGGGATCAGTTAGACATCAATCAGGTTGGCTTGGGAGTGGTTAGAGGATAAATTGGCTGGCAGGCAGAAGCAGTTAGGGGCAATCAGGAAGACAGGCAGGTGAGCAGTTGGGAGCCAAGCAGTCCTGGATTGTAAGAGGATGTCCGACTGTCCGTTTAGACCCGATCCCACCAGGATCGGGTCTAAACGGACAGTCGGACATCACTCAAGGGGTCCCATATTGCAGAGGGACACACCCCTCCATCACAAATTTCATTCACGGGGCCTCTAGCATTTAATAATTTTCTTATGGCCTTCTAGGAAGGTCACCAGGGATAAGTCACTTTTTGTCACTCCTTAAAGAGGAGGTATTTATTGATCTTCCTTAAGAAGTTCATTGCAGCATCCCTATCTCCATGGAGGTGATATATTACAGTCTTCTGCCTGCTCTGTCTGCGGAACCTCACACAGCAGCTGCTGCAGGCTCCTAGGTCATGACCTCAGAGTGCCTTGCCTATGGTCTTGATGCCTTTCTATTGCATCAAACTTCAGGCTTCAGGTAGGCTCATAGTGGTACTGTCTCATGGCCATTTACCGGCTCACCCTGCAACTTTCTGACTCACAGCAAAGACAACGGCCCTGATGTTGCCAGGGGATGTTGATTTCCTGGCACAAAGAGGCTACGTAATGTAGTGCTGTGTGGGCGTGCTTGCACGTGTGTTGGGGGGTGGATAACAGCCTTGTGATGACTTTGACCAAGGAGAGACTAGTAATGAGAACGTGTCCTGAATATTGCTCTGTGCTCTCCCTAACAGGTTATTCTGAGAAACAGCTTTTCCACTCTACCTCACCAGACTGTTCTTTATGTGGTGGAGCCACCAACTGTTCTTTTTGTGGAAACTGTGGTCAGTTCCACGAGGCTTTATAGTTTGTTGTTGCTTTACCTCATTGCCCTTTCCCCCCATCCTTATGTCTCAGAGATTGCAGCTTCCTAATAAAACGTTAGCATGTGAATTTTGCCTCAGGCTCAGTATTTTAGGGAACCTCAGCTAGCACAAGATTACCGATGTGATGGAGAATAGAACAGTCACATCCCAAATGAATCTTAAGTTTCTACAGCTCCTATTTTTCAGTTTTAAGCACTTCCACATCTATGAACAAGAACTCCGGGAGGTATAGTTTTCCTCAAGTACAAAATATCCTTCTGAAATACCGCTCTTCACAAAGAATGTAAGGAAACAAACCCAATTTCAATAACATCAGTATTTTCCCCATACTTTGGACATTCATTTCAATATTCCAGAAACTGGAGGTAGCTCTTAGAGTAAGGTAAGTCTAAAGATATTGATACTGACACAGAAAAGTCATAACATTTTGGAAATCATATTCTTTCACAACATTCAATGGGGTGGCCCAGGTGGTTCTGCAGTGTGGGTCCTTGGGGTGAAGAAATGCAGAGGAACTAAGAAAATATTTAGTGATGAGGGTTCATGTAACTCAAGTTAAGGAAGTAGAAGACGAGTTGTAAAAACAGTAAGGGCCTAAAAGTAAGAGGAAAATACACCAAAAAAAAAAAAATGACTTCAATGTCATGGGATTTTACTAGTAAAAGCCTTAAAAATGTATGTGAAATCACCACTGAGCAAGAAAGCAGGAGTGGCCAAAACCGGTTTGGCTCAGTGGTAGAGCGTCAGTCTGTGGACTGAAGGGTCCCAGGTTCGATTCTGGTCAAGGGCATGTACATTTGTTGTGGGCACATCTCCTGTAGGGGGTGTGCAGGAGGCAGCTGGTCGATGTTTCTCTCTCATTGACGTTTCTAGCTCTCTATCTCTCTCCCTTCCTCTCTGTAAAATATCAATTAAAAATATATATATTTTTAAAAAAAGAACGCAGGAGTGGTATGAGCAAGTATAGGACACTGAGTTTGCTGCTTTTATGAGCTAGATTAGATCCTTCAGAGATGACAGTTATATCTACAACCAAGAATCATCTTCCCTTACTATTTGAGTAAGTTATCAATTCTCACATTTTCCACAGTGTGTAATATATCTGCACATTTTATTTCTAGATTATTTTTATATCTACAGTTGTTGAGGTATTTAAAAATCTCAAACGTATTTTCAATCCTCCCTCATCTTCTCCCTGCCTACTGTGCCTTCCATTTCCTGCATTTTAAAAATTGCCATTCTTCTCTAGTTTTATGAATCAAGTATAGGAGAATGCTGGTGATGGGCTTTCAAATAAGTCTACAGTTGTCCCTAGGATTCAATCAAATGTTATTGATAAATAAGGGGGCCATCTGAGAACTAATTTTCTTGCTGTATTTTTTGGGGGGTTAACTTTGCTAGCGAATTGTTGAAGGCCACAAAATTAGTTATTAGGGACTCTGTGGGACCTTGAGAACAAAATGTTGGACTCTGTAGCTGACTAATCAAGCTGAGCCAATCAGTAGGTTATTAACTGGACATAAACAGTCAGTTTGTAGTCACCACAAAACTCTTCTTATCATACAAAGGCTGTCAGTTAACGTGGCCCCAAGTGCTTAGGGATGTTATAGAGAGGCAGAAAGTTAGAATGGAAACTCAAATTGGTTTTATTAAATGTAGGCGTTATTGAGCATTTCAAGTTGAACTTGAGTTTGTGACTTTAGGCTCTGAATAATGACTTTCTCTTTTTTTCAAGAACAATATTTTAATAGCTCATTAAAAAAACAATTTCCAAAGTCTATTTCAAAAGCTATTTGAGTTAGCACCTCAAGTAGCTCTTTCAAAATAAACTGTGATGAATAAAATATGATTAACAATTAGTTACTTGTGACCTAAATTTTCCTCATAATAAAGGATTAAAATTTCAGAGTAAAAATTAAAAAAAAAACGATGTTTATTCCATCTTCTTTAGAATGCATGTCAAGATTTAGACTATATCCAAATCATTATTTGTTTATGTCTTTAAACTTTGTACAGTGAAGAAATTGCTACATGGATAGGGTTATTGAAATGAGAAATTGGCCAGCAGTTGAGACTTGGTTAGGTTTTTTATCAAGTACTCAACAAAGTTCAATGACATTTTTTTTTTCCAAATGGTACATCAGCTATCCAACTGAGTTTAATTTTCTAAGAAAAATTATTTTGGCCTTAAAAAAAATCCTGAAACCCAAGGGAGACTTTCACATTTGAAAGGTAGGAGGATAAATAGGAAGGCATGATAGTATGGAAGTTTTAATGATTAGAAATTAAAGAAAAATAAACTTTAGATTCTTTCTTTACTTTCCTTCTCTCTGTATCCTTTAGACCACCTTGCTATTTTGGGTGACATTAGAGTCAAAGGTGCAATATTTATAGAAGGATGTTACTCTAGTGATAACATATTAAAAAAAAAAAAGCCTTGGCAATGATCTGAGACACAGCAGGGGAGCTGCCAGAGAGCTATTTTTGTGATGTTTAAAATTACACTAAATTAAAAAAAAAAATCCCTGCTGGGCTTCAAGCTTTAAATAGCTTGGTGTGGAGTAATAGTTCAGAATATTAGATTCTGATCATTTATTATGTAGAATGAAGCACATGTTGATAAATACTATTTACATATGGAAAGCAGTTTAGGACATTTTTATGTTTTCGGAATCTAATGGCATTTTTTTAATGTTTTCTAGTCTAAAAATAGAGAATTATAAGATGGGAATTATCTATTTAAATAATTTAAATATTAGGCTTCTTGAAAACATTAATAATTACAGCTAAATTAGACATACTTGCGCGCACGCGCGCGCACACACACACACACACGCACACACACACATCTCTAGTGCTGTGTAATGTCCTAGACCATTACTACAAATCAAACTTGGATCACACTGTTATTATGTAACTTTTTCTAATTATCTTTTTTTGTCACAGCTTTATTGATATATTACTTACATACTATGCAGTTCACCTATTTAAAGTGTAGAGTTAAATAATTTTTAGGATATTCAGATACTTGCATTTGTTATCATGACAGAATTTAGTGTCTTCTTACAACCTTCAAAAGAAACCCCATATCCTTTAGCTATCATCCCCTCTGCTCTACCCCTGTCTTCCAGCCCACAGTAACCTATGTTTTTTATAGATTTCCCTATTTTGAACATTCAAAATGAATAATATGTAGTTATTAGTAACTGACATTTTTCACAGACTATAATGTTTTCAAAGTTCATTCATGTTGTATAGCATGTATCAGCATGTATCAGTACTTCAAATATTATTCATTTATGGCTGAATAATATTCCATTTTATGGATATACTACATTTTGTTTATCCATTCATCAGTTGATGAACATTTGAGTTTTTTCCTTAGATTTGGCTATGATGAATGGTACAGCTATGATATTAGTGTACACATTTTTTGGACATATGTTTTCAACTTCTCTAGGGTTTCATACATTTTTAAAGTCATACGTTTTATGAGGAGAGAGTATCTCTTATTCTACCTGACACTTATACAGATTTTGTGACTTAGAAATCCACGCATGAAATCTATATGTTGATGCTGACCAATGTCACCCCAATAAAATGTAATACAAAAGGTATCTTGTTATATAAATATCCTATTAGGATACTATTATCATTTTTTTAAACCTTATTGTCTAGAGTTTCAAGATATCTATTATCAGGCACCCCCGCTTTTCCCTAGTTTTCTAGGATTCCCAGGGACAAGGCCAAAGTCACTGGGCAAAAGCTCTCTAACCTTTCTATGGCACTCATCTCGCACACTTTAAAGAAATATCAAGACATGAGGATGAAGGCAAGTACTTTAAAAACTCAAGTTTTGACACATGATATTTAGGTATCTGTAAGTAAACTCTATTAGCCTTTGAATTTGAGTATTGACAGACTCAATGTAAAATAGAAAGATGCTCATGGACTATTCTTTTTGTGACACCTAATGCCCACTTCAAATCATACTTCACAAAAAGTTTAAATTTCCTGGGCAGCTATATCATCATGTTTGTGTATGAACCTTAATAGTAAAGACTTTTGGTAATAAATGCATCAGTATTCAGGTTTAATTAAAGTAAGTGTAAATTGTGTAAATTCAAGACCAGAATTTGGCCCTTAATGTGCAATTTGTATTTATTTAACACTAGAAGCCTGGTGCACGAAATTCATGCATTGGGGTGGAGGGGTCCCTCAGCTCGGCCTGTGCACTCTCAGGCTGCACTCACCAGCTATGAGTCAGGCTCAGGGCTTCTGGCTGAGCGAAAGTCCCCTGTGGGAGTGACTGAACACCAGGGAGCAGTTCTTACATTGAGCAACTGCCCCCTTGTGTTTAGTGTGCGTCATAGTGACTGGTCATTCCTGCCATTCAGGTTGATTTGCATATTAGCCTTTTATTATATAGGAGGATACTCGAAGTTATCATTAGAATTCTTGTTGGAACAAAGTAATCTTAAATATAATTGGTGAGATACCACAGCAGCAGGAAAAAAGTAAAACAGAGGAAAATAAAACTCAAAGAAAGCTTTAACCAGACAGTAAAACTGAACTCTAATGAGGTCTGTTGGGGGGGGAGGGAGGAAGTGGTGTGCATGCTTTTTCACTTGTTTCATTATTACATGTTGTATTTTTCAGGACTTGCATTTTGTGTTATTTATTGGAAACAAAGCACTAAATGTCCTTTTTTCCCCTCAATGTTCTTGTACCAATAAAGCTGTAATAATATAAAAAAGCAATCATGTCTCATAAAAGAGAATTACTATTCTTGAAAAACTGAGCAAACAACTCTATTTTAAAAATGTTTTTGTACATTTTGTGTCCTGAATACTTTTCCAACCTCATTTACTTAACTTCCTAAAGAATGATTTTATATTACATATAAAACAATGTATGTAATATAAATATGTATAACAAACCTTGACTACATATATCATAAGTGTCTGTTAAATTAACATTTTAAATCCCCTAATGTTTCATGCCCATTTCTCAAAAGTATTTGTGTTTTGTTTTTAATAGTAACGGCATAGTAGGGAACAGAATGGAATAACAATGTATTTTCAGACTCTTCTGCAATAGAAACAACACAAACTCTCCTGTGTAAAATACATAAATTCTTTTCGGAATTAAATGCTGGTTGTTGTTACACACACACACACACACACACACACACACACACACACACACTTTTGGATATAGCTTATAGTGACGTCTATATAATTAGAGGGATTACAGAAAATTAAATTCTTAAATAACTGAATAAACTATTACATCACAAATTCAATTCTGATATGGTATCTGGGGTGGAACTACTGACATTTGTTAGCCCAGGAGACACAAGTCCTCACTTGTGAAATTGCACTGCAGAAAACTACCGGTGTTCCCAGGCTAAGGCAACAATGAGAATCACTAAGAACAGTAGGATCATGCTGGGTGCTCCTTCATACTTAGTCATGATAACAATAGTTTTGAATATATTCATACTCTCTGTTTTGTGTCCATAGAAATGTATGTGTGCTTGTGTGTGCTTAAGTGAGATTATTTGATTGTGAAACTTCAGGTAACTCTTTAAAACGTGGATATTAGTTTCCATCATTTGTCTTTCATTGTGCTGATGGTTTTGATTTTGATTTTTAAAAGTGATTCAGCTCTAGGGACGATTTAATAAAGTTTTGTTTTCCCATTTGAAATTCTGTATATGCTGTTGAAGCATATACTTGGCAATAAAATAGAAATGTTAAATAAACCAGTGAACACATTCTCTAAGCTTAAACAGGAAAAAATAAAGATATGCTTTCTAGCAAGGAGACACAGACAGACACCAATCCATTGGAAGTGGCAGAGGCTAATTGCCCACCCTCCTTTTCTTCCCTGTAGAGTGGGTTCGCCTGCCAGGTCCCATTTGCTCACTTAGTAAATAATAAACTGTGTCTAAAAAGGGGTTATCCACAAAACGTTGGAACAAGGTGAAAGTCACTGGCATTCTTCTTGAGTTGTCTGATATAATGTGACCTGAAATTACATGAAAAGGTGAAGTGATGCAAGAAGGGAGGGCTCCGAGACAAAGTCAACCTTAAGAAGGTAATGCAATCTTGTCCAATTTACAAAGAATGGGAAATGGTAGGAGTAACGTGTTACTAAATGTATGTAACGGTCATGTGACCGACGCATTCTATAGCTATTTTATAGAACTTCCTGCGAGAAAAAACTACTAACCATTGGGGGGAGGAAATAACGTTGATTGTTTCATTGAACATTTAGTAGCTCTTACTGTACAAGTGGCACTGTTTTAAGTGCTCTATATGGATTAATTTACTAAACTGAATAAACGCTATATTGTAAATAACCTCTAGAGAGAAATCGAGTAACAGAGAGGCTAAGAAACGGGTCCAAGTTTACCCAGTCAGTAAATGAAGGAACCATGTTTGTAACTCAGAGAGCCCAGTGCCAGAGTCTGATCCCACCCTCTCCCCTCACCCCCCACCCCTTGGGCTATTATCCTGAAGGTATTGGATTTTCTCAGCAGTACAACCAGGGGCAGCCAAGGCTCAGGAAAAAATGAAGTCAGCTTGTATCACCCCTTTTACTAAATTTCATGGGCCTGTGCTTTGCCTTGTGAAAGAGGTGAGTTTCTGGTGTGACATATGATCATCATACTTTATTTGAAGCTTTTTTGACAGTGACACTAAAAATTGCTTTGACAGGTTGACGCCAAAAGTACACTTTGCTGATAGTCTATTAAATATTTAAACTAAAAGATTACCTTGGCCTGGATTAGAATAGGAGTGAAGAATTTAGAAAAAAAGGGATTTTTAGGCTTTTTATAAGAGGGAAATGGAGGGCTTAGCAACAGATGGAGTTATAAAAAGGACTAGTTTGCTTTTCCTGGGTTGCCATCTGGGTATTGCACCTGAGAAGTTTACCAACATCCTCAACCTATTTCATCATTGGAATTTTATTAGATCACCACGAGCTCATTACTAGAATCTCAGGTTCTTAAAATGCATTTGCCTATTTTCTCAACTCTACTAATCTTAATGATTGCTACCTCTTTAGGAAACAGAAAGATTTTTGTATTTGAGTAAGGTGGTTAATTTCTTGGTGATTCAGTGAAAGTGACTACATATCAACTTTCCCATGGAAGTATGTTAGTATCCTGTTATGCCTCACAAAACATTGATTGATTACCCAAATTTTCATAATTAAAATATATTTAATTGACACAAGTAATCAATCCATAGAATAATCTAACACCAATCTGATAATGGGGCGGGGGGGGGGAGAGGAGATGGAACTAAACTGAATGTAAATCAATTGGAAATTGAGCAATTCAGGATTAGCAAGCTGGAGATAGGTTTATGGTTCTTACCATATTACTTCCCTGGGAAATTTTTGTTTTAAAAAATAAGAGTTTTAACTTTATAGAAGAAAATCATACAAAATACAATAAAAGAAATATGGTAGCATGAGTGACTAATGAAACAGCTCATTGTTAACCAAAGTACTTCACCAAGTTTGACTGTATCAACACAAACAAATGTAGTAGTATCCATTGCATAATATATTAAAACTTCTAAAGATTTGGATAAAGTAAAATAGGTCATCATTTCAAAATATGGTATTTATAATCTAATTCCCCAGCTATAGGTTTACTTCTCCATGCATCTAAGACTCACTCCTAATCAATGACTTTTCAGTTTCTTCAAAATATTTTTGTTTCACCACTATTAATTTCTGATCTGTAGGGCTATAATTTAATTAAGGAAGGGCAGTGAGTAAATAGGATAGCATTTATTTTTGTCTAATATCTGCTTTCACCTTCTTGATGCTTTTATCCTAAAAAAGGAGATAAGTAAGGATGGAAGCAATGGGTGACTAAAGATAATATTTCTCAAAATCAGTTGAAATTACTGATATTCATTGAGCGTATGCTCACAATTCATTAAAAATTCAGCGAGCATTTCTTGAACCCCCATTGAGCAGTTATTGTGCTAAACAGTGGGATTAACAGGAAAAGACCCAACTGTCCAGATATTCCCACTCTACTATGATAAAAAGGTCATGCCTTTCTTTAGATTCTGATACTGATGTACAATTCATTATTGCAGAACAATGTATAGACTTTTCTGTATATGGAAAACCAAGATATGTTTAGTCCTAAGCAATGTCACACACTTCTATCCTCTAAGGCAGTGGTCGGCAAACTCATTAGTCAACAGAGCCAAATATCAACAGTACAACAATTGAATTTTCTTTTGAGAGCCACATTTTTTAAACTTAAACTTCTTCTGACGCCACTTCTTCGAAATAGACTCACCTAGGCCATGATATTTTGTGGAAGAGCCACACCCAAGGGGCCAAGGAGCCTCATGCGGCTCGAGAGATGCAGTTTGCCGACCACGGCTCTAAGAATATGACCCTGCTTTAGGACAGAGGTTTTAGCAGTCATTATCATATACCTCTCTTCTGACAGGATGGCTATCACAGGCCGTGTTAGAGCTGAGGTTATTTGCAAAGTAGCCCTACGCAGGAGTTTTTATTGCATGTGTATTCAAGGCTAATGATTATCGAGTCAAAACCAAAGAAAACATTAAAGGATGTATAATGTTGTTAAATTTTTATTTCACTGGCTAAGAAATTGATTAATAAGTGGTCATACTACTTCAGTCTTTAGCATATTTTATATGATATCCATAAACTAATTCTCTCTTCACATATCTACAACTTTATGGCTTCATATATCAGAGCGCTTCCATTTCATTAGACAGGTAACTACTTTTTCATGCAGTGCCCTTTAAAGTCAGAAAGGCATACCTAGGACATCTTTTGATAGTTCTTCGAATACTGTTGATAAAGAGAATGTTATGACCTTCCATTTCAATATTTCAGTGGGGTTGCTACACATTTTAAAATACTGGGTAATTATTGTGTAACAGTTTATTTTTAGGACTCTTTATAAAAATCTAACTATGTAGATGCAACTGCTGATCATACTCATGTTGTTCTCTCCTTAGCAGGAGTACAGGCTTGTGTAAAGCAGAGACTCTGTTCTTCACTTCATCCCCAGTGAGGAAAATAAGAGGACCAAGAACAGAGCCTTTATTAACTGTCCTGAACAACAACCTAGTTGACTATCACTTTGGCTCTGAAAACTCCCTGCTTCTTCTAAAGTGTTCAGGTGTTAGCAGCCTTGTTTCTTAGATGTACCATTCCCTGCTGGGCCCAGATGAGGTGATAATTCCCAAACTGGGCTAATCAGCATCCTTCTATAGAACATTAGTTGGGACAAACAAAAGAAATGGTTGCAAAGTGAACCCAGGCAGTTGTGACAACCATTTATAAAAGCCCAGTGACTTTATGTATTGATTAGTTGATTCTTTATTTTGAGAATTATAAAGAAAAAGATGGAATTTGTATTGAAAGATCAAAATCTTCTAAAGCTGGAGTTATTCCCTCCCTGATGAATTACTAATTTAAAAAATTATATTAAAAATAAAATAGGTTTATATTTTTAATATTAGCTATAATAGGAGAACATACTATTTTCTAATATAAATATAAGTCATAAAGATCTAACTAGCACAAAAGGCATATTATTAAAAATTTGGAAAAATTCCTGTAACCATATTGTATGTTAAGAGCACTATGTATTTTTCTTAGGCACACATATATTTGAACAAAAATGGAATTATGTAGTACCCAACTTTTGTGTAAGTTGATTCTTTTCCTTTATACTATTAAGAGAACATTTTTTAGGCCAGCAAATATAAATCTTCATCATTATTTTAATGCCTAAGTTAGATTCCATTATGCAGATGATAGTGTAATTAAATAGTTTAATATGTTTTAGAGATTTTATTATTTAGAACATTTTTAGGTTTACAAAAAAATTGAGAAGGAGGTATAGAGATTTCAAATATACCTCCTGTCCCCACAGATACAAAGATTCTCCATTGCCAAGTAAGAACTTATAGTAATACATCATAATCAACTAAAATCCATAGTTAGCCTGGTATTGTATATCTATGGGTTTGGAAAAATTTATAATGACATATATCCATCATAAAAAATCATACTTTATTCTTACTGCCCTAAAAATCATTTGTGCTCTGCCTACATATCTCCCTGCTCCCTAACCCCAGGGCATTGATCTTATTTTCCAGAATGGCTTCACTTTGTAACATGCATTTAAGTTTCCTTCACATCTTTTCATGGCTTACTAGCTCATTTATTTTTAGCATAGAATTATATTCCATTGTTTGAATGTATACCACTTCATCTATTTATCTAATTATGAATAAAGCTGCAGGAATCATTGTGTGGACATAATTTTCAGCTCCCTAGGGTAGGATTTTCTTTTAAAATAAGTAATGCTCAAAATAAAGTTCATAAATTCAATTTTTACATAAGTTTCGACTCTTGACTTTGAGAGTAAAAACTGGAACAACTATTCAGAGACCATCATTGCCCTGAGCCTCTCTTGGACAGCATCAGAGTAAGGAGATGTTCTGAAATTTGCCATGTTTGGGTTTAATTTTATAAAAACTTACATCAGCCACTGCAAATTACCTTAAGCCTTTGAACCTATTGATCTTCCAGGTATTTTAAATCCTCTTTTGAACTTGATTTCTAAGCATCTAGTATGTCAAAGCCCCTTGAACTCTGAGAGAAAATTGTAACTTAGCAAATTGATTTCCATTTGGCTTATTGAGAGATCAGACAGAAACTAATGAGAAATTGTGGCAGCCTTTTGACTTTCATTGAATGCAACCTATCAAAGTATTGTTTTTATTTACTAAACTCTGCTAGGCATTTGAGGAACAAGATGCTCTGGTAGTGTTTGAAGTGATTTCCTGTTTACTCTGTCACAGTGATATTCCAGCAAGTCGGTTTGTAGTGAGGAAACCTCACAGGCTGTGTGAACTAACAGCTTCTCCCACATTTTCCTTTTCTTGCCAATCCGAAGATGAATACCATGTTTATCACCCAGCTTTTGAGTTGTTACTCGGCATACAAAATGTGGCATCAGATTGGCCATCTGAGTTTTTTTCGTTTGAAATTAAAATTACTTTTGCCTAAAAAACAGCAAAGAAAATAATCTACTTTGAGATTACCCCTCTGATTATCACCCTTTAAAAAGTTTCCACCTTCAATATTAAAAATGAAAATTTTATAACCAAGGTTGCAGAATGTTAGGTAGAGTCTAGCAGCCCCTATGCTAGAGTACAACAGCCAAAGAGGCACAAGACAATCAAATTACTTTTGCCTAAAAACAGCAAAAGGGAAAATAATTTACTTTGAGAATCAAACTCTGCTTTGTGATTCAATTATTGAAATAAGTAATAACTTCAGGTGGAAACTTATTTCAATTACTAAAATAAGTATTAACTTCATTACTGTTTTAATCTTGTATGTTTTAGATGGAAGCAGGAATATAATGTAAATGCTATTTAATCATCCTGAATATGTTAGGGAGTCTGTTTTTTATCCATCAGAGTTGCTTTTCTTTTCCCAGCACTTTTTATTGTTCTTTCATAAAGTAATGTTATGGGAGACTGTTGGTCATGTATCATGAAAGAACTATATTTACCTAGAGAAAATTACAACCACTCAGAACACAATTACCAGGTTGGTTGAGAAAATATGACCCTTGTGCTACAGAGAAAAAAAACAACTACATTTTATAAATTTTTGAATTAATGAATTTTTAATGCAAAAAAAAATGAAACTGTAGGTATATGTATATTGATGAAAGCTATCTGAACATACATTGTTTTAGATTACTTCATAGAGTATTGCAAGATGACTAGGTATTTTTAAGTCATGATTTTGGACAAGCTGCCCCTCTGATTACCACCCTTTAAAAAGTTTCCACCTTCAATATTAAAAATGAAAAATTTTATAATCAGGGTTTCAGAACGCTGGGTAGAGTCTAGCCCCCACGCTAAAGTACAACCGCCAAAGAGGCACAAGACAGTCTCTGTTAGTAACTTACTCTTCAGAGCAAGTCAGACTCCTATATCCTTTAAGGAGGGCAGGTTGGATTGGAAAAGGGATATAGAGAGATTGTGGGGACCCTGAATGCCTATCAATAAGGCAAAGGATGCCAATAAAAGGGAGGCAGGACTTGGGGAATGGGGTGGGAGGAGGGGAGAAATGAAAGGAAGTTTCTTAAGAAAAAGAAATGTACTTATTTTACTTAACCTTTCTCAGAAACGGACTCTGAGAAGATTCATATGCAAATAGTTGATGCTGTAATAATTTAGGAGGCACTGAAAGGGAACTGAGGAGTGAGAGAGGAAAGAGAAGGTATCTAAGATAGCAGAACCCGAGACTAAGGCTTCCTTGAAGGTACTTTATTTGAGGAGTAACAAGAGTGAAGAAGAGTGGGAGTGATACAGGAAAGGAGAAAAACACACAGGGACTGAGTATTAAGGTGGGCTCCATATCTCGGGACCTGCTGAGGAGCCTTCTCAGAGGCAATCCAGCCCTGCCCCTGTGTCTATGTGAGCAAACAAAGGTAGACGCATTGATCCATTTACCGAACACACAGCATGGTGTGGTGGGAAAAGAAATTTCAGTTTTGGAGTCAAATGGACCTGGGTTTATGTCTTGGAACTGCCCCTTTCTTAGCTGTGGTGGAAGAGTTAGACAAACAAACAAAAATCTTTCTGAGAATTTTGGCATATATGTGTAAAGTAGAGGGTACTACTATTTTATTTTATTTTATATTTATTTTTAGTAAAAACCCACATAATGCCCTATCTGTCCTGTACACCATAAGATCATGGGTTTGATTCCTTGTTCCCAGTCAGGGCATATACTGAGGTTGTAGGTTTGTTCTCTGGTCAGGGTGCATATGCGAGGAAACTGATCAAGATATCTCTGTCACATAGATGTGTGTTTTTCTCTCTCCCTCCCTTTCTAAAATCAATTTGAAAAACAAACGAATAATTACTTCAGAGTTTTCCGACAATAAAAAGTTCTGCCAAATATATATATCTCAAATCATTTTTGCCTAAAAACAGCAAAAAGGAAAATAATTTACTTTGAGATTCAAACTCCATTCAATTATTGAAATAACTATTAACTTCATTACTGTCTTAATCTTCTATGTTTTAGAGGGAAGCAGGAATATAACGTAAAGCATTAAAAATGACATTAAATAATTTAAATTCTTTACACATATTTGATTGAGTTCATTTTAGAAAGAGCCAAATGTAATATTAAATATAAATTAATGAATTTTACAAGTTTAATAAAAGAATATAGCTAAGAGACCAACAATGTGGCGATTGGCTCTACAATGTGTTTTTCATTTACTCCTGATGCCTGGATGAATAAAACCCTGTCACTTTTCAGCAGGCTCTGCAGAGCCTCTGAATCATGATGAGTCACTTTCCATGAGTTTATGAAATGCTTTTCCTCATTTTTGCCACTTCCTGAGATACTGATTGTAAAAACGAACCAAATGATAACAGCCTTGATATAGACCCAAGAAGTCAGAAATCAACTCTGATATTTACACAACATAGATATATAATCACTAAGTTATAAGAAAACAAACTTTTAGCAACAAAGTTCTTTAAGTTTCTTATCCTCCCCGCCTTGCTCTTTTAAATATGGAGAATTTCAGTTAACTGTAAAGAGATGTTCATTCATTTGATAAGAATTTAATGGCAAAGGAGGGAGAGGAGAACAACATTGTGTGAATGTGAAGTCTTGGATGGAATTCTTGCCTTTTCATCACACCACGCTAGGGGGGGAAACGTCTACTCCCAAAGGGCTTATCACCTTCACCCCACTGCCTCCCTACTGGGGAGGTTTTGTAGCATCACAAAGACCTGCGCTCCAGGACAAAGCAGCTGTTCTGGCTGCTTGCCAACTGCAGTGATGGTCTAACAAAATCTGTCAACAGAGAAAGCACACCACACCCTCACGCTCATGTTGTAGCTGCTTCCTCTTTTCCATTTCAGCATGCCCCTTGGGACACTGACTTATACAGAAGGCCACGAAGGGTGACATACGTGTGAGCATATGGCACTGCCCTCCTGGGGTAATGTACATGAAAGCATATGGCACTGCCCTCTTGCTCGTCAGCAAACACAGGAAGAACTTTACCCCAGTGATCTTGTTGGTTTTCCATATGGTTCCAAATTATCCCCCGCAAGTTTACCTCCAAAATTCTTTCTAGGTATAAAGATATGTCCTGCCTATATAAAATTCAGTACCTAGCCATCCACATGTACATGTTTCTAAAGAAGCAGATGACTATAGTCACGTGTGTGTGTGTGTGTGTGTGTGTGTGTGTGTAACTGAGTGGTCAGATTATTATGATCTCTGAATGCATAATAATCTGTCCACTCAGTGTATATCCTATATGTTAAAAGGATAATATGTAAATTGTCCCCTTGACCAGGAGTTCAATCAGCAGGCAGGCTGGCCAACTGCCCATGTCCCCTCCCCCTGGCCAGGTTGGCTGGACCCCACCCATGCACGAATTCATTCACTGGGCCTCAAATATATATCCTGAGTCATAATAGTCTGGCCACTCAGTGTGTGCGCACACACACACACACACACACACACACGAGGTGGAGAAGGATATTGCATGCACACATACTTAGAAGAAAAATATTATTTTGAAGTGTTTTTTTCCTCATGTTTTATTTTTAAGTGTTTTATTCTGACACATAATAAAATAATTTTTAGTTTGTTATCTTTTTTTACATTTTTACAACCAAGTCTTTTTATTCTTTTGGCTAATTTTTCTTATTGGATATTTCATAGTTTAGTTTAGAATGAATTCTCCCAAGAAACCCAACATCTTAAGCTTAGAATATATTACTTTCCTTGGGACTTTGATAAGACTGTTCTTCCTCACCATTGTATTTATAATTCCCTAAAGACTAGACATTGTTCATCACAACACATAATTGTCATGCATGAGAGAGAGACCATGTTTATATTTTTCATGATGGTGTTTCTCTCATGACTAGCATGGGTCTAAGGAAGAGGTTGGTGATTAATAAATATTGGGTGAATGGATGAAGGAATGCATTCATTTAGGTGAAAGATGACAAAGACCTGGTGAAACAAGCATCATTCCTCCACTGGCTTTGGTACAATCTGAAAGAATGAAAACTTCCCACAGGTTTTGGATAGTTATAGCAGGAAATGTTTTACCCCCCCCCCCCGAAATGACCTGGAAATTAAGTACTATTTTGACCTTTTAGAAATTACTTCCTCAAAAGACTATATACATCAATTAGGATGTCTCTTAATGTATTTTCCTAACCTAGAACTTCTAAAATATCCTAATAATTCTTGAGATCTTTGTAGATGTTTCACAATGGGGACTTTGACCAAGTCCCCACTTGGAAAATCCTAGATTGAAGGAGATTTTTAACCAGAAAATATTATCTATATACTGGGAAATCTCTAGGAATTAGTCTTTATTAGACATAATATGGTAGCATTCCATCCTGCCCACTGCAGGGTAAGTCAAAGAGGAGGGTTTTCAGATTTTAAAGACATGATTTTAGGAATTTGAAACTAATCCTGGAGTATACTTATTACAATCTCTTTAAAATTGTAATCATGCTCTTCTGGTGAGAAAATTTTGGTCATCAACTGTTTTTTTCTCCCCACATTGTATATGCTCCTTTTGTATACTGAAGTTGCAGATTTCTGTATTCCCTACCCCCACCTCTTTCTGCCTCTCTAATTTATCTAACTTGAAGGGGAAAACCCAGTCCTTTCTGAATGCTCTTCCTTTATCCCTCTGCAAGGCTGAAGACTATTTTGATTAAGCTTGCTGCTTTAACTGTTTTCTTTTTCTATTCGTTCTCCTTTGTGTTGAGCAATTAAACACCATATGCTTTACTTTGACCCTAAGATGTATCTTTCACTTGATGTATTCAAGTACCAGGCAGCTTAAATGTTATTTAGATATACATTTATGGCAGGGACTTGACAGCTCACTATCTCCTCAGTGGCCTTTCCATATTGTCAGACATAAGACTGTGAAAATACTGTATCTACCAGAATATTGCCTTACATTTGTATTCATTTATTCTTGCCCCTAGAGCTAACTTAGTTGACGCAAAATGGCTTAGTGTCTCTTTAACAGACAACTATATCCTTTTTAGTAGCCATTTCATTTCTAAATAATGCTTAAGTGGTCTTTATCCTTGGCCTGCTGACTGGTATAACTGCAAAAGCAAGCCAGAGAGTATCACAATTTTCTCTGGCAAGCTCTTTTGAAATAAAACACAAGTGCTGCATATCTAAAGCTCACATAGTGTTCTTTTGTTGGTCTGAATCACCATCCAACACAACTATTTCCAAGGCATTTATAATAACACCTCCAAAACACACACACACACACACACACACACACACACACACACACACACACATAGTCTTTACTGACTTTGCTTTTGAATTTGATTCTCATAATGCAATTGTTCTTTACTGGATTGTTTCTGAGCTCAATTACAAGCCATATTGAGTTTATCTTGGGCACACCTGGCCTTTTCTATTCACATTCTAGTCTCCCTATTGTAGCGTGCAGCCTCCTCTCTCTCTGTTCACTCTTTGCAATGCATTATCCATCGTAATCTGCTCCCTGGAAAGCAGCTCTCCTGCCATTCATGAAAAAGGGATATTTAAGTCAATGTGTTATAGCGGCTGGGGGCTCTTGCATTTAAAACAATGTCTCTTGCCGTACAATAAATGGTTTTGTTCCCTGCTATAGGAGTTGTAGTACAAGTGGAGAATCAATGTTAGAAAAGGTGGAACGCCTAAACCGCCTGACCAACACATCATTGCTTGAGCACACCACGGTGGCCTGATTCCAAGGAGTTCGGTGATCTATCTCCATAAAAGCCTGAGAAGATATCTTATTTCCATTTCACATCTCTTTTTCTATTCACTGTGACAATGCCAATATTCTAGTGAGAATACTTGTTTGTTTGTTTGTTTGTTTGTTTTTGGGGGGAGTAGGATAGCAATAAGCTATCGTTAAGGGTACAGGTACTGGAATCAGCACACCCGAGTTTCTATTATGACTTGACTCTTTACAAGAAGCATACCCCTTGGCAAACTAAATTCCCTCAGCTGTAGTTTCCTCATCCAAAAAAGATCTCATTTGAGTGAGACACTTCACGCTTTCTCTAAATTTAATGAGATAATTCACGTAAACCAGTTAGCACAATACCCCACAAAAAACACTAATAAGTCATAGTTAGTATTGTTTTTCATCTTATTCATATACTGATGCTACCAGTTTCTACTATTTTAATTTGAAATATGAATTCTAGTATCTGGGGAACCACTTTAGAAAGTATATAATTTCCTAACCACTCTGCTGTACACCTGAAACAAATACAAAATTATATTGGATGTAAACTGTCAATGAAAAATAAAATTAAGAAGGAAAAAAAGATAGATGAATTCAAGTCTTCAACCAAGACAGGCCAGGATTTGATTAATTTCTATCACTGAGAAAAATCAGAGTTAATTTTCCCCTCTCTATTTTTCCCCGCACTGTGATGCTATTGGTCCCATGTCTATTGATAATACCTAAATGCTTGCCTTATTGTGACTATGAGCTGATAACAATATCATCACCTAAATTCTAATTGAAGAAGCCTTCTGAAACGTAACTGAATTGAGCTGTATATAATAAATATGCGTGTTTTTATGCCCTTTACAATACAAAAGGTAAACTACTCATTGAAACCTTCCTGGGAAGAAGCAAATACAATAAGAATAAAAGATTATGGACTTGTATGCATGCATATAGGCCTAACCAATGGACACAGACAACAGGGGGGTAAGGGCATGAGTGGGGAGGGGTTGGAAGGTCATGGGGAAATAAGGACGCATATGTAACACCTTCATCAATAAAGAAATTAAAACAATAAAAATATTACAACAAAAATATTATGTACATTTTAAAAGTTTGAGCTTCTACTGGAAAGAAGTCACCACATAAACTGATAAGCATTCACATGTGTAACAAAATATTTCTAAGTCATGTTAAATGAGCAAAAGCAGAAACTAGCTGGATGGATATATGAAAAATGAAGTTGACTTGTAATCTGTTAAGCAAGTAGTTCCTAATGTACAGTGATTTCAAATGGACAAGACTCCAGTGGCATCATCACAAGCAATGTCAGGTACTATATTACCTGGACAAAATGATGTCTTACCTAGGAATATTCTGATGGGGTAATAATATTTTATGCTTCGTTATCATTATAAACTAATTGCATTTTAGCAGGAGATTTTAAGCACGAAAAAAAATCACTAAGAGTATATGGAAGCAAACTTTTTTTTTTTCTTTTTCAGGTAGAGAGCATTTTATAACAGGAAACAATGATAGGATATTTAAAACATTTTCTTTTGCCTACCTTTGTATTTCAGTAGCTCAATATAACCACATTTCTCCAAAGACTCATTCTATTATTGAAAGTAATGGTGGAAACCAACTTAAGAACATGTAAAATGCAAGATTTTTTAATCAATGAGAAGCTATTAATTTAACCAACCCTTCCTGTAATAATATTGAGACAGACTGTCTGCCTGTTTTTACATTATAGCTTGCTTAGCAATCTGTGTAGAATTTAATGAGGTGTGTAATTTTTGTGAACTTATTGATCCTGAGACATTCAAAGATTTTAATGCTACTGAACTTTAGTATTCTTACCTTTCATTTATCCTGTACAAAGACAATAATATTTTATTGCCAGCTGTTGATCTCTCTGTATTGCTGTAATACATTTAACTAATCCCTAAATGTACATAGGAAATATTTCCAGATGAATATACAATTTAACCTACCCCTCTCCCTATAAAATTTTTCTATATTTAGGTATTCCATAGTTTTAATTAATTTGCTATTTTTTAGTTGTATCATCTAGAACTCCTAGATTAATGTGCAGACCTATCATGTCTTATTTCTTCCGAATAAGTAGGAACCTCATATCTTATCCCTTGACAGTTAAGATAGCTTCTGAACCATTTAAGAAAGCACGCAGATCACTAGGACAAACTAGTCTACTCTCTATTTCTTCTGGTAGTCTAGGAGGTCTGATACTATAGAATATTTCAATAACTTACATGAAAAAAATACCACATGATATTTGAAAATTAGTTTTATATCACACATTTTTATGATTACATAAAAAGTATTAATGGCTATTTATCCAACACAAACCAGAGAATGTTGGGTATGTTTGAAATTATTTTATAATGAATTATTTGAATTATAGAAGGGTAACATCTAGGATATTTATATATTGATAACTTCCAAGTTTTAATATATTCATAAAACTATTCCAAGAAAGGATGCTCAAATTTTAGCTCATAGCCTGCTTAGAATTCAACTTAGTGACTACAGAACATATTTTATCACCAGGTTAACTGTAAAAATTGCTAATGAGTCGTGATCTTGCTGATAATTATAATAGAGACCAGAACAATTCTGCTTTTATTTAATTTTTATAAAAAGCAGTTCTGGGTACATTTTTATTTTAAGGAAAAAAATCAAGGTTAGAGGAAAGGTTGTTCCCTTGCTTAAAAGATTTAAAAACTTTTGGTTTAATAAATATTAATACCTATTTTAATTCCTTGGGATCTATGAATTACAACTAGAATAAGTAGTCCAGAATTGATACTTTGATATAGATGACTAACAAACTAGAAATCACACACCTACCTAATGGCAAGTTGATGGCATTAATGTTTGTTTCCTACCTATAACCAAACATCCCCTCTATCTCTTATTGATTCATTTTGATCAATAGCATTTATTGTAGAACCTTTGTCTAAGGCATGTTAAAAGCCAGAGTAAATTGCATCTCCTCTTCACTTCTTTATTCCACTAATTGTACAATTTTCCAGTATTACTAAAGCATATTTTCCTTGCAGAAATTAGATAGCCTTTTTCTTAAGAAAGCCTTCTGTGATCTTACCCATCTTAGTATACTCTGCTAGGTGACCATTACAAAGAATGTCTTAAATTGTTTGGGATATTTTGGAAACTGATAGTTTAGGATTTGCAGTGGCTACTCAAATTTATCAGATATTTTATCAAATTCTTCTAAAAAGTTTCCTTGTTTTAATTATATAAAGAAAAAAATGGATATATAAGATCCCTGGAAATTCAGAGGCAGAAAAGGTTATTTTCATTTTAGGAAATCACAGAATGCTTCATGGAGGAGGTGGCCTGTTATTGTTTATTTTAGTTATTCTTGACCCCAAGTGAAATAGATCATGTTCACTTATAGCAGTGGTTCTCAATCTTTAACATATATCAGAATCTCTAAAGGGCTTATTAAAAATGCAGTTTTGCACTACAGCCTCAGAAGTTGTTATTCAGTAGGCTTCAGAGAGGATCTGGAATTTACTTTCCCACCAAGTTCCCAGGCCATTCTGAGCCTGCTATTCCCGGCTACTACACTTTGGGAACCATTAGTATACCGTAGAACTGGACAATGAAGCCAATTGGACGAAACCATCTACCTCTGATTCTTGGGGAAACCTTAGTTTCAATATTCCAAATGGCTCCCTAATGTATTGTCACCTTTTCCTTTATCATACTCACATGACTCAATATCATGTTGAATTCCCTTGGAGTGTGACATTACTGCTCTTTTGGCTAAATATTTTCTCTTGCTTTTCAACTTACTCTAATATTTTCTTTTTTTTCTTTCTAATTGCAGTTTGTATTATTTCCCAGTAATCTATTCATCAACTTCTGTTTTTAACTACAGGATCCCAGATGCTAGGCTAAAGTCAACAACAGCAACAATAAGTGGTTTTCGTTTTGTGGTGTGAACACCTACAGTTAGAATATATGTTTCTGACAACAACAGTAATACATACATAATTCTCTTAGCCTGGTTTCATCAGAAAGCAGAGCCCCAAATCAAGAATAAAGTTCTACATCCTCACTGAGGAATGCATTCCCAGGAGACAGAGTGTTGCTGAGAAGGAGGGTTTTCAAGTTGCCAGCGCTTGGGTAGGAAGTACAGATCACAAAACTTTCTGGGGCTGCCTCAGGAGGGGTAGTTTAAATGACGGCTTTTTAGGGCAGTGCATCAAAAGGAGGCAGGGGAATATACACAGCAGCTTCTTTCTCCTACTGGTCAAAGGTGAGCCACACAAGGCATCAAATTCCCCTGCATGTCCTAACTGTGCACCTGGGAACATGACAGGATTTGATATTCCATGACTCATTGTCAGTAGGGAAGGAAGCCCAAAGGTTTTTTGTCCAGAAAAAGGTGCTCTGAGGTCACGAAGAAACCAGTTACCCCTTGTGCCGGGAATAGGTACAGATGGCCAGAGGCCTACGAAATAGGTGAGCTTAACAGAATCTAAAGTGTTTCATAACAGATGATATAACACTCATTATAGAACATTCTCTTCCTTGTTCCTTCTGTCATCATATGATAGTGGTAAACAGTTTCTGCTTTTGAAATGCATTATTGCCCTGACTTCTAGGAGACAATCTCTTTGGACTCTGCTCTTATCTGTTAGTGACCACTTACCCATTTTTTATGCAGGTGTCTCCTGTGTGGGTACCTTTTCTTTTACATACCACTTACATGTTGTTTCAAGTTCTGTCCTTGACCATCGTGTCTTCTTAATTTTATTTTCTTCTCCCACCTTCAAATGGCATCTATATGTTCAATTTCCCACAACATATCTCATGCCGAGATCACTCTACTGATCCGCAGACCCATCCATCTAAAGGCACACTCTCCATCTCTACCTGGATGTTTTGTAGGAATTCATCATTTTTTAAGGTTGAGTAATTTTTCTTCCTTCCTAGAATATCTGTCTCGTCTGTATTTTATAATATACCATTAGCATTCACCTTCCATATCCACTATTCATGGAGTAGGGATGATTAAAAAATTTTTTTCTTCTTCATTCTATCTAGTTCTCTCCATCCCCATTACTACTATCCTTATGTGGGTCACCTTCATCTCTCACTGGGATTGCTCCCACAGACTTCTAATAGGATGACTCCCTACTAAACTGATTGCTTTAATGTCGAACATCCTCCAGTTGTTTTCATGTCCTTTAGGATGAAAGAAAACAAGTAGGCATGTCTTTACATGATTTGTGTTTTGTTTACTTTTTTAGTTTAAGGATTCACTACTCCCAGAGAGTTGCCTTGAGCTCAGTCAAAATAAGTCATGTTCCGGTTCCTAAATCTACCACTGCCTAGCGCCCCTTTAGGTCTTAACTCCTTTTGCATTGACAAACATTAAAGTTACTCTTTCTGACTCATGTTTGTAGATCCATTAAGATTCAGCTTTTCTAGGATGCCCCATCTTAACAGTCCTAACTCCAACCAAGACTTGTTCTGCTTCTTGTAATTTTGTTTTTGCTTTGTATCATTTTGTTCAGGTTGCCCTTGGCCTACTCTAATTGCAGATAGGCAGTTCTAACCTACAGATAAGCATTTCCTCATTTAAATTGTGACTTTATTGAGGGCTGGAACTGCCTTAAATAGCTCCTGACCCATTTTAAATATCCATATCGGTTTCAATAAGTTAAATAATAATAATAATAATAATAATAATAATAATATTTACTGAGGAAATAATTTGCTACCTAGACTGTGAGTTACCTTATCCCCCTTTTTTTCTGGAAAAAAAATACATAAACCGAGGTTCATAGAGGATAATCAAATGGCCCAAAGACAAACAGTAGGTCACAAAGCCAGATTCAACTTCAGGCATATCTGATTCCAGAACATTTGCTTTTGCCACAGACCTACATTGAAAGTGGAAGTATTAAAATTTAAACTCTAGCTGAAACTGGTTTGGCTCAGTGGATAGAGCGTCAGCCTGCAGACTGAAAGGCCCCAGGTTGGATTCCGGTCAAGGGCATGTACTTTGGTTGCCAGCACATCCCCAGTGGGGAGTGTGCAAGAGGCAGCTGATCGATGAATCTCTCACATCAATGTTTCTAACTCTATCTCTCTCTTCCTCTCTGTGAAAAAAATCAATAAAAAATATATATGTTTTAAATTTGAGCTCTGTCTTTTTTGCCCAACTAAGGTTTTACTTGACCCCTTTTAAAAAGCATGAGTCAATCTGCCAAAAAGGGGAGGCCATACATGTGATGGGTTTTTTTTTAAGATAAAATAAGCAAATCTATACCAACAGAGAGTTTATAATAAATATTTATCATTATTCTTATTTTACTTATTTACTTAAATGTTAGCAGCCCAATCATGGGGAGCATAAAATATTAAGATCACTTGGTATATCATGAATAGATTTAAAAGTTCACAGTTCACTAGAATTTAAAAGATCAGAAACCCTCTGCTTTCCTAACAATATGGGAAATAAAACAGTTCTATCATGAAATACTATTCACAACAGAGGCATTGTAGTTGACATTTACAGGAAATTACTGTGGAGAAATAATACTAAGTGCAGAATTCTCAAAGGCAACGGATCCTTTTATTGTAACTTTACACTTACAGATGAACTGACAAAGCAAAACTGTGTTATATTTACCTGGGCTGAACACCACGGGGCCCAGTAGAATAACATTTAACACTGAAGCCTACAGGAAAACCACCTAAGACAGCCTAGCACTTTTTGACAGGCCTGCTAGTCTTTATCCTTGCTATATTTTGCTGAGGAGGATATATATATATGATTATATATATATATATATATATATTCCAACAATATATAAGTGAAACATCTAACAAGCCTAATTTTATGATTTAATAGGATTCAATAAATGGAAACTGAGCCGTCAGAATAATGAAAAGAGAACATAATATATCTCATTCTGTTTGTGTCCTTTCTATGTTCTTTTGTCCTTTGATTGCACTGGTGGATAATATTATTTTGTTCCCAAGGAAATATGTCCCTTTGATTAGGTTGTAGATATTCTCTCATTTGTCACTGTTCTATCAAGCTATGCCGTGTAACAGCAGGAACTCTTGATTATTTAATTGCTTGTAAGAACTCATTAAATTCGACTATCAATCATGGGACATATGGTAAGCATCACCCAATGGCGTGAGAGGTTGTAGCAATAATCTGTCACTAGGGCAAACCCTTTTTCAGTAATACAGACTTCAGTGTAGTTGTCTGATCATGATTATTTTTAATTAATATTGATTTACAACTCATGTTCATCTAGTAGCCCTAATCCACACTTTGAAGTTAATAATATAAGCATTTATAATTTTATTAGAAACAGACTCAATGAATCTTTTCTGCTTTGTACCTGATTTTCTTCTGTGATAATTGAGTTTATTCTCTTACAAACAGTACATAATAAATTTTAAAATCTATTATTTTTCCGCTGATAGAATTTAAATAATACTTCTTAATAAATAGAGTTTTACAAAGTCAATATCAAAACTTGGTTATAATCAGTTGTGAGGAAACAGCATCAGTAGAGATTATTTATGAAATGGTCCTTTTCAAATTAGAGAAAATATAAACAGCTAGGAGTAAAATGATCAAGTTTAACACTAGTGTATCTTTTGTTGAGCGAACGTAATTTTAAAAAAATGTATATTTATAGTGAAGGCTTAGAAGCATCTAGCCTCCATTGCAATCAAGATGAGGATATACAGTTGCCCTATAGGAATTCAGTGCAAAACTAAATGTAAAATGTAGTTCTACCTCATTAGTTCATTTATTAGAAAACAAGGCATCTAGTGAGACTGGACTAGGTGTCTCTAAGAATAAAAGCACCACAAGGGCAAAAATTCAGTCACACTGTTTCACCTATAGTGTTTAGAATGAATAGTTAGTAAGTGCTCAATAAATATTTATAGCATGAGTGAATGAGTGAGTGGATAAATGATATCATGCTAGTATACTTTTACCTCAAAGTGTTTCCTTGGGAGAAGGATGTTCATTTTGTTTTTTAAAATATCTACTCAGTACTAAAACTATTAATGATTTTGCTCTACAATATGTTAACTCTTCCTAAATAATAAAAAGTTAATACGCAAATCGACTGAACTACAGAACGACTGGTCGCTAAGACATGCACTGACCACTAGGGGGCAGATGCTCAATGCAGGAGCTGCCTGCTGGTGGTCAGTGTGATCTCACAAGGGGAGCACTCCTCAGTCAGAAGCTGGGCTGAAGGTTAGCAAGAGCAGCGGTGTGATGGGAGCCTCTCTGGCCTCCGTGGCAGAGGTAAGAATGTCCGACATCCCCTGAGGGCTCCTGGATAGTGAGAAGGCAAAGGCCGGACTGAGGTACCCCCTCACCCCCCAGTGCATGTATTTCATGAACTAGTTATTAAATAAAGTATATTTTTATTGATTTTAGAAGAAGGGAGAGAGAAAGATAGAAGCATGGATGTGAGAGAAACATCAATCAGCTGTCTCCTGCATGCCCCATGCTGGGGAATCAAGCCTGCAACCCAGACGTGTGCCCAAATTGGGAATTGAACTGCTATTTTCTGGTTTATGAGATGATACTCAACCAACCGAGTCATACCCTTTGGGCTACAATATCTTATCTCCTTATAAGCAGTGTCTCATTTAATCGCAAACAAGTTAATATTGATAGGATGATAATATGTGCTAGGCACTGTGGTGCTACCTCATGCAGTTATTACCATAAGCATATAAGGAGTAGGCACAATTATTAGTCCCATTTTTCAGGAAAAGAAACCATGTTTTAATTAGGTTAAGCAACTTCCTTAAACATATACAACTAGTAAGTGACAGAGCCAGATTGGAATCCAAATCTGCCGGACTCTTAAGTTTTCAAGGCAGTTTTAAAAGTTGAGTTAGTAAACATGGGGCCCCTGTATTGCTATCCTCTTCTTCCACACATTGCTAGTTGGTTACTACCCATGTCCTCAGAATCCTTCTCCACAGAGGCCTCCGTGTAGGCACTGTGCCTTCGGTGTGGGACTTAAAACCTTTTTGTCATCCATGTGTTGTTCTCAACTGTTCCTAACCAATAACGATGCAGGCACAACTACATTAATATGTCAGAGCTTCATAGAAACAAAGCAATTATAATGGAGTATGAGAAACATGATAGTGAGTCAGGATTCTGTGTGCACAAATATGAATGCTTGGGTTTCTTTCACTTTTTTTCTTGTAACATTTGAGATTCTGAATACATAAAACAGGTGAGAAGCATTTCTCAACTTACAACAGCTAAGGGGTGAGCCCAGAGAAACATGTTCAACCTTGAATGGTCACTCGATCTTAACTTTTGTTTGTAAGATGTGACTGACATGTCTGAAGAGCTTCTTTCCTTCCCTTTCTCTGATTGCTGGTAAGGGCACTAGGGTTCCCCTTCCTGGGGGCTAATTCTTGAGTTATGGTGAGATTTTTTCCTTCCTATAAATCCACCTGTGACCTTATCAATTGCATTAGGATATTTAATATCATATACTAGTGTCTATCAGTCTTGACCTGGCATTGATAAAGGTTTCTCAGTTTGAGCTCCCTTAGCACTTATTGTCACAACAATATCTCTTACACTTGTATTTACAATTTCTACCCTATATACCTGTCATCCCTAGCATATTCTGCATTCCCTGAGATTAAATTTTCTTTTTGTAAACTATGCCACATAAGTTTCATCTTGTAAATTCTAATGTTCCCTATTTGAATGAATGGATGAGAGACACAACCTGGTGTACACCTATGTTCTAGGACAGTGGTCGGCAAACTCCTTAGTCAACAGAGCCAAGTATCAACAGTACAATGATTGAAATTTCTTTTGAGAGCCACATTTTTTAAACTTAAACTTCTTCTAACGCCACTTCTTCAAGACAGACTCACCCAGGCTGTGGTATTTTGTGGAAGAGCCACACTCAAGAGGCCAAAGAGCCGCATGTGGCTCGTGAGCCTCAGTTTGCTGATCATGGTTCTAGGACATTCTGCATTCCACCTTTTATTTCATTCTCTAATTGCCAGTTCACATGCTTGATCTTCCTCCCCCATCTTTATACTGCCCACAACACATGTATCAAATAACCAACAGTAAATGTTTATTAAAACGTAATAAAACTTCTTTCTTTGACATTAACATTGAACCAAATAGTAAATCTGTCAAACTTTTGGATATGTTACTTAAGTTGATCATGCATGTTCATTGCCCACAATTCCCAGATACACCTTCTTAGTGACTGTTTAGAAGTCTTATGTATATGAAATTAAGACCACTTGAACCGTTAGGGTAAATTATATGCTTATCAGAACTAAGTACCTAGACCCTAATACATATGTATACATTTTCTCTACTTGCAACAAATTTACAGTTTACAGAATCAAGAAACCAACGCTGCCATGTGGAACCAGTGCAGACGACAGAAAGAATATGAGGCCCTGTGTTTGTAGCACAAGCATTCCGTGATGCACTTGTCTTTGTCTGATTAATTTAGACATTTTCACTAATAGATTCAAAGATAATTGCCACATAAACAGCTGTGCTATCCCTATAACAGGAGAGGAAATGAGTAAGGGATATTAAATAAGGAAAAATGTCATTCAGGTGCATTAATCTGGAAAAGGAAGATCATTGTAAGACGTTCTGTCTTCCTTGGTATTTGGATATGAAAATTGGAGTATTAACATATAACAACATGATAGGGCATCATGAAAAGGAATAATATCTTTACGAGGAAAGTGATTATTATAATGAAATTATTTATGGGTGAAAGAGTCTTGCCATTTCATTATCTAGTGTTTACTAAAACTTAAGTTCTACATGAGATAAGATGTTTAAGATCATTTTCCCATAAATATATAAATGCTGAGTCAAAACATGTTTCAGAGAATATTAGGAATATAAAATACTCTTATTAGGTGTTCTTTTATTTGTTTCAACTCATTTCTTTATTTTCAGAAAAGAATATGTGTGACTGTCCAAGTATAAAATACTGAAACCATGCATGACTTCAAAATAATTTGTTTTCTAATGTAATTGTTTATCTTTTTAAATCAAACTTCTAGAAAACACATATCCTATTTGTAAAACTGCATGTGGCAATTAGTCAGTATCATTAAATTTACTAAATTTGATTTGATGCCAAATGTAAATACACAATTGAATTCAGTAGTTACCTTAATAGGTTAAGTAATATATTAGATGCTTTTGTAACATTTGTATAAAACTGCTTTCCTGTTCTACTTGCTTACTTCATTTTTCATGAGTATAGCGAGCCACTGTGCTTAAATTTTTTTGCACATATAAACTATTAACTTGGGCCTTTATAGACTTAGTATATTGATGAGAACTGCATTATACTAATTTTATGACTTTCAGATATGTTAGTGCCAGTGAGGTCAGCTCAAGAGTAATGAATACCATTTTAAAATGCCAAGATGCAGGATTATTTTCAAATGGATATTGCTGTGGAAAAACACCAAAGAGGCTGTGAGAGTATGCCGCAAATTACAGAAACTGTTCCAAGAAGTAAGTACAAAACTCGGCTGTGCCAGTGTCCAGTAAACCCACTTAAAAGACCCTAACTGTAGACAGAAAATTAAAAAAAAAGATCAGCTGCATCCTTGACAATAGATTGTCCATTTATTAATTAAAAGTGCATTTTATATATTGTAATGTGATAAATAGTTTGGCTGTATAGGTTAATTCCCTCAGATCTGTACAGAAGGCTATTAGCATTGATAAATTATGCACTATGACATTTACCATTTCTGATAGACAGTGGAAAGGAGTGCTGTACCTGCAGCTTTGCTTCTGGTATTTACACAGCTATTTAGTCTGGCTGTAGTTAACGGTGAAGTATTCCTAATTCAAGTGGGACTATATTTCGAATAGGCATGTGCTTTTGTGGTTGTGTCATTATACTTCTGGAACCTAAGTTCCTTGGAGCATAAATATCTTGACCACTGTAAAACACACAGTCTTTCTACCATATATAAACATTATTGGATACAGGGAATAATGAGCTTAAATATTTCAACATGTGGATATGTTATATGCCTAATATCTGAACATATTTTATATAGTTATTATAGTAACATGTGATGTCAGGAACTTATGTTTATAAATTACCATAAGGATATAATTTTTCCACTTTGTTCTAGATTTTTTTTAAAAGTCAACTTTTCTATTAACTTTTAAATTTTTCTTAACTAGGTAAGGTTTTCAAAACCTATAAATATTAAGTACCTTACTTTATAACTTTGCATTCAGAAATGGCTCACTTGGGAAAAGTAGAACATGTAGTGAGTAGAATAAAAAATAAAACAGCAAACAGCAATAAACCTTAACAAAACAATTACCTAAATAAGATTGAGAATCATATCACATATATGTAAAACATTTTTCAATGTATAAAAGGACCTTCATCTATAATACTGTAATTTTGCAAACTATTGCATAAGACATAAAAGAGAAAAAAACCCATGCCTTCATTGAACTTATTAGAAGAAGAAGACCTCAGGATTTTAAATGGTTTGCCTAAAATAAGTTAAAAGTTATTTACTATAATCCTAAAATATCTATTTAAAAAATGAAGTATAGCCAATAAACAAGAGTAGGAGAAAAAAGAAAAAATCCAAACAACTCAGAAAAAGAAGAAAACAAAACAAAACAAGTAACAGATGAAACAAATAGAAAACAAAGAGGAAAATAACAGACATCGCTAACAATGTCAAAAATCACATTAAATCTAAATGGTCTAAATTTTCACATTGGATGAAAAAGCAGGGCCCAACTATGCCCTGCATAAAAAAGAATAAAATATGCATATAAAACACAAAGAATCTACCAGTAAAAATGAAATGGTGGAAATATAAATACCAAGCTAACACTAATATAAAGAAACCTAAGGTGACAATAATAGTGTCTGAGAAAGTCAATTTCAGAGACAATAAATTACCAGGATCAAAGGGTCATTTCATATTGATAAAGAGTTCAATTAATCAAAGGGTTTTTTCTAAGTGCTTCAAAAAACATCAAACAAAAAATGATCTAATTATAATAGCAAATTCACAATTATGTTTTGAGAATCTCTTTCACAAATGATAGAAGTAGACAAAAAAATCTGTGAGAATATCTTATCAAGATAAACTCTATTGCCGAAACTGGTTTGGCTCAATGGTAGAGTGTCGGTCTGCGGACTGAAAGGTCCCAGGTTCGATTCTGGTCGAGGGCATGTACTATGGTTGCGGGCACATCCCCGGTAGGAGGTGTGCAAGAGGCAGCTGGTCGATGTTTCTCTCTCATTGACATTTCTAGCTCTCTATCTCTCTCCCTTCCTCTCTGTAAAAATATCAATTAAAAAATATATTTTAAAAAAAGAAAAACTCTATTCTAAACTCTGGTCTCTATTCTTACCAAGGTAAATTCTATTCTAAGCCATGGTCTCATATGTCAAAACAATCAAATTATACAAAGTAGGTTCTTCAGTCACAATGAAATTAAATTAGAAATGAAAATGAGAACATATAAATAATACAAAGTCCTAAATAGAGGAAACTAAATATACTTCTAAATAGTATCTAAGTTAAAGAGGAAAATAAAAAGTAAAATTAGAAAGCATTTTTAAATAAATGAAAATGAATCGTAACACATCAAAAAGCAACACAGGAAACTTTACAGCACTTAATGCAAATATTTGGAGGGGGGAAAGGAAGACCTCCAATTAATAACCCCAGCTTTCAACTTTAAAAACTAAAAAAAGAACAAATCACACCCAAAGTAAAGAAAGCAAAGAAAGTAATGATTGGGGCAAACATTAATGAAATAGAATGCGGGGAAAAATAGTAGAAGTCAACCAAACTACTACAGAGGATATATTTATGGTTAAAACCATTTCCACAAAGACAACTCTAGGCCCAGATGGCTAAACTGACAAGTTCTACTAAACATTTACAAAAGAAATGACACTAAATTTGTACAAACATCTTCTAGAAAACTAGATAAGAATTATTTACTAACTTACTCTATGAGGCTAGCATTATCCTGATATCAAAATTTGATAGAGACATTACAAGAAAAGGAAACCACAGGCTAATCACTTTCTGAACATAGATGGCATAACTCTACACAAAAAACTTAACAAGCCAAATTCAACATTATAGAAAATGGATTATGTATCATGGCCAAGCGAGTTTTTTTTTTGTGCCAGGAATGCAAATTTGATTTAACATTAAACAACTAATATAATTCACAATATCAACAAACATCATAAAATATCACCTCAATAAAGTATTGATCCAGGAGTTCAAAAGTTTGTCTTTTGAATGAGGATGTGTGTGTGTGTGTGTGTGTGTACCCAAATATGATATCCAGAACATAACACTTAAAATAGACACACAACTGTTTTCTGTCATATGTCATAAAATTTGTTCTTAAGATGATTTTAAAATGTTTCTCAGATATTTTTAGACTCTTAGGCTCTCCTTTAACGTTCTAACAGGAAAATGATGAAATAAAATTGTTATGTTGATAGAGGCAAAATAGGAAAGTGGTGAGCAGAGCTTAAAATAGTAGTACTTTATTATTGTACATCTGAATTATATTTGCAAAAAAGCTATAGGCATTAAAGAAGGAGAAGAGAAGAAGGGAGAGGAAGCAGAGGAAGAGAACAAGTAGAGGGGGAGGAGGAGGAGTACTAACAACAAAAAGCAGGGTGAAGGTGGCATCCCAGCTTGCATAAGAGAAAGAAGTTCTGAAAAATCTTGATTTTTGCTCATTGTTCTTTTTACAAATGCTCTCTTTTTCTGTTGATAAGCAGGTGCATTAATTCTATTTTATTTTTGTACAAAGCTCAATTTAAAAAAATGACTATTGATAGCCAGGAAGGTTTGTCTGTCTATTTCCTGGTTCTCTTAAGATCTTTTTCATGTATTATTGCTTCAAATGCCTTATGTTAGATAAATTTTTCCTCCCATTTAGGTTTTATAAAGAAATTACCAGAAAAAAAATCACATCTCTTGTTCTCCCCTTCAGTGTCAGTCTTTATATATCCAAAACCCATTGAGCTGTGTGGATTCTATTTTATTTTTAGATCAAAATGTAGGTGATAAACCCTGAACTTCGCTAACCCATACGAAGTAAGTAGACTTGAGTCTCTAGTTCCTAATGTTTGTCTTTGATGTACTGGTTTAGAAAAAGTTAAAATAAAGTTGCTATAGCGGCAGATAGTCTCAAGTAGAGTCCTCGTAAAAAGTGCTCTTTAAAAAAACTGAATGTTAAAAGTCTCTCCACTTTTGAAACTGAAAGACTTTTTTTAAATTAAACAACAAAAAGAACAGAGCTATTTAGCTGCCTAAATGAGTGTGGATATACATCTTCATATATTCTGCCAGAAAGGCAACATAAAGCATATATAGAGATGAGAACCTTAATTAGCAAGAGGCTAATGAAAATATATGATTCCTCCTTCATACATTATAAAATTTATATTAAATTTAAAACATATATGTGGGATTTTAGGCAAGACTACACAGATAAAACAATTAACTCTCGGTTTAAAAAGGAAATAAATGTTGAAGATAAAAAGGCAAGTAAAAAGGTACAATGTAGGTACTTTCAGTTAGTGATGATTTTCTCTTAGGGTTACGCTTTGCCATAAATGTACAGGGTTGTCTTCCAATGTAGTATGAGAAGTCTCTTAAAATAGACATGTTTAAATACCTACAATGATGTTTAAATGCTAGAAGCAATTCATACATCTGTATTTCCCCTTTTGAATAATTTCTCCAAAATTCATTTCTGACATATAGTTTATTCTTAAAATCCAGGTATAAAAATTCTCTCCATGGCAGATCCCAACTTGTGTATGGATTCTAACGGTACTTGGTATCAGCAGGCTAACTGCCAGTAAGGCATGAGGGAGTGTGATTCAAATAGAGCTGGACAGAATTAAAAAAAAGAGAGTGAATTAGCCTTAGGAGTGAATATTAGGACAAAGACCCTGATAAAAGGACACTAGGAGCTAGCATTTTTCATATGCATTATGAGCAACTGAAATATATATTAGAGTTTTATATGGCACATTTTTGGCATCATTTCTCTATATATTATCTCTAATGGGTACAGGGCATGGCCCTATTAGAATACCACAAGATGTTTTCATAGCAGTAGGATGAAACTCAAGTAGGTTTTGAGTGTGGGTGAGAAGGATGTTGTCAAACAAGAAACAGAACGAAGAAGTTACTTACTGTGAACTCATCAAGGAGTTAAAAATAGAATGACATTTATCTTTAAATTCACACTTTATTTTTGTACATTTCATGTTTCTTATTTGGTATAAAGTCACTCAATATGGCATTGTTACGTTTGATCATGATAATAGACATATAAAGGAAACCAGAACTGAACCTAATATCTATAACTATTTTAAATTATATTATTTTAATATAATTAGTTTTATTTACAGCTGTTAATATGAGATAAATGAAGATTTTTCACAGTATCATGAACTAACATTACTTGATTAACAATAGTTTTTTGTTAGTTTGAATTGAGTAGTATTTAGAATTTAATGTGTGAACAGTTTTTATTGCTTATTGGGTATCTATTTTCCACTGTTCATCAAGATCTTGATATTCTAATAATCTATATAACATTCTAATAAATAAACAGTAGCTTATTAATGTCTTTAAGGCACTCTTATTTTCAAATTGTACTATTGATTGGAAAATTTAACAAAGAGATCTTATTTTACACTAAGGAATATAGTGATTAAAAACATTTAGTAATAACCAAATCTCAAACCTCAACTCTGTCACATACTGTGTTGAGGAAGAAAATCTGAAGGAAAGGTAAAGGCAGGAAAGCTGAGAAAGAAATGTACTTAGGTGTACCTCAAAGCCTGAGAACAGCATGAAAGCAAGGGCCCTCTCTCTGGCATCAACTTAATCTCACCGTCCTTGCTATCTTGCATATATATTTGTTAAGGAAATTTAATCCAAAATTTATTATAACATTACCTACAATAGCTTAATGCTTCCAGCAAATCATTAGTGTTACACATAGGACTCTGGAGATTATAGGTGGGAACCTTCAACATAGTAGAAATATATCCAGATATATTAACAGATTAAGTACTTGAATTTTCGATGGTCAATTGTTATGACTTAAAACTGAAACATACAATGAAGTACTTTCTGTGTCAGTGTCGGAAGATGCTAATTTTTATAAAAATACATCATGTTGATATAAAGCATCTTAAAGAAGTTCTAAAAATCCAATGGCATTCAGTAAATGAATACTTGAAAGTGAAAAATTTAGCATTGGAATTTGAAACTTAATGTTTTTTACTGATAAAATTATTTAAAACATTTCTATTAGTTGTGACCAATGGACATAAATTCCTACTTATTGCCAAATTATAAAGAGACTATTTTCACTAAGTGTGTTCCCATCCATTTTTCATCATATAGGATGTCCATCAGGTATGGAATTGGATTTTACCCTGCTTATGAAATACGAAGTTATATGTAACTATTTCATGTATACTGGCAGAAGACAAGAGACTTCTGGGTAAGATACAATTTTTTTAATCACTTATGGCACAGGAGTCAGCATGAACACCAGCATGTCTGCATTAATTTCTCTTATCCCAAAATACTAAATGTGTGACATAACATAGCCCAGAAGAAGGCTATATACACATTTGATTTTTGTCACAGCTCAGGGTGCCTGAGCTTGGGGAATCTATACTTTTTTTTTATTATGCAGTAAACAAGCCTACTCCTGGTTGGTGGATGGGGGGCAGGAGGGAGTAACATATTTCTTAAGGTTACCATTGCATGGAAACCCTTAAAAGACCTAGGCAAAAGAACAGTCATCCAACATCTATCAGTTCATATGAGCCAACTATGTCCGTCTCATCTCAAACCCACATAAAGTGAGGTCACCTCAGTAGCTGGAAATCGGCCTTGGTGAGAGTACTTACACCTGGAAAATCAGCAAATATTAAACTTTGTTAAACATGTATCATTTTGAACAGTAGTGTAAGTGAACAGATACTGTACATAACAGGTACCTATTCTAATAAATTTTCAAAATATGTCTGTAAATGTGAGAGACTGAGTGAGTGTGTGAGAGAGAGAGAGAGAGAGAGAGAGAGAGAGAGAGAGAGAGAGAAGCACATAAAATGAATGTACAAAGGGAGATTCCTTTTGAAGGAAAGCTCAGAAGTTGACACAAAACCTGGCATCTCAGAGGGATTCCAGGGATATTCTATTAACTGGACCAAAAGAACAAAGGCATTGAAATTAAAAGAAATGTTTACTTAAAAGGCAACAAACTGTTGTAAAAGTTGAGAAAAAGTTTTGCTTCAAAACGTACATTACAGAACTGAAATTTAGAAAGTCTGAATAAAAAAAGAGAGGAAATTACAACTGTAGGTTTTGTGACTTAATGTGGTTACTAAAATGTAGAGATGTACTCATAGCCTTCATTATCCCAGGTCATATTTGGGCTTTAAAAAACCCAAACACACATAAATTATGTTAAAGCATGTAGGTTCAATAAAAATGTTAAGTAAACGTCAACATTTTCGTCTAAATTATATTAATGAGTAATTAATCAACAATACATTCTAAAAAGTTAAGATCACTTAGACCTGTTCTTTCCATTAGTCTCAACAACCGGTTGCATGGGAAACCTTACTTCATCCCCTTATCAAACCTTTAGCAACACTACTTATTAACTATACCCATCCATCATCACATTTATTATCTCCCATGGATCTCTATTGGATTAACCTAAGAAAACCATTCAGTTTTCTTCAGATCATGCATCAGAATTCACCAAACCAAAAGGAGTTTTTTAATGTTTTTTTAAAGTTAATTGGAGAGAGAGAGACAGACACACACACATTGATGTGAGAGCTAAACATTGATAAGTTGCATCCTGCACATGCCCAACCAGGGATTGAACTCAAAACCTAAGTATGTGTTCTGATGGGGAATTGAACTGGCAACTTTTCAGAGCATGGGACAAAATTCAACCAACCGAGCCACCCCAGCCAGGGCTCAAAGTGAGTTTTATATAATTTCTTGATTGATAAAACTGCTAGCATTTTTGGAATTCAAGACAGAACTTTGTTCAAAAATCTAACTTTATGATGAAAAACACAGTTTATCTGTGCACGGTATTAGCAACAACGTTGTACTAGGAGTTCCTCTCTTTCTCTCAGCAGAAAAGCCATTTATTTATCTTTCGTTTTAGTACACTTCTTTGAAGGAAGATCAGCCTGAATTTCTGAGGTCCTTGGGCTATAAGCATGTGGCAGCAACTTGGCGTTTTCTGTTTTTTAAAATCAATATTATCTCAATTTATGAATAGTTTAAGAAAATAAATTCCTGAGAGTGACCTAGTTCACTTTCTTGAAATAATTTGTATCCTTGTAAATTCTATAGGGTCACTAAGGGTAAGAAAACTGGCCCCCATGAGTCTTAGTTTTGAAGGAAGGGGGAACTAACTCTTAAATCCCAAATCTTTAGACAGTATTAATAAATGTAAACAGGATATTTCAGCCCAGAAAGCATAAAACTGCCTGATATATGCAAGGCATATCTTTAATGATGCTTAAAAAAAAGAGCTAAACATCTCCCTGGGAATTCTTAAAACATTTATCTTTTAGGCAGTGATTTAGCTTCACAAGTCTTTGTTGTTTAACAAGCTGCAGAAAATAGGTCAGCTAATGTTATATTAATCAGTAAATTAATATTTCAATTTGATATTCTTTCTAGTTAAAATGCTTGCAGCTTTTCCTCTCACCCCTCCCTTCCGCACTGATGTTAAGTGGTATCATTATCATATTGTACCTTGGGGTGGTGAGATAACAGGGTCCAGTGATGGCTCTATTCTTAGAAGAGTGGGAGGTTTTATCATGCCACTTGCACATTCAAAACGACACTCCATGGCTCCTGCGTGCCCAAGTGGCTTAGAGCTGAGTCACGGGATTTTCCAAATTGTAGTTTTCCGTTTATATTCTAAAGTCAGACCTTTCCAATCTGACTGGAAAATAAGCTTTTGCCTAGTAGAAACTCTGTCTTCACTTAAACGTATTGCTTAAATTACCTGGAAAACATAAATGTGGTCTTTCAATTCTGTTCTCCAATATTTTGTATTAAGTAAGCCAATGGGTATTTTGATGCAAAGTGTTTGATGGCCTATTCTTTGCAAGTGAATAAAGCTATCAGTTTTACAGTAGAAATTTAACAGAGATTAAGTATTTTTATTTTCAGTTCTGAATTATTTTCAGTTCTGAAACAAACAAAAAAGCTGTCTCTTTTTCTTTGCATATACTGAGGAACTAACATATGCTAGGAGCTGGATAATTTTGTATGACATTATGTCTGTGATGATATTAATTTTCTTTTAATAGGACTCACCGTGAACTTTACTGTATTCCTAAGAGCCCAAATTTGGCAAGATTAATGGAGAGAATGTCCATGATGCCTCAGAAGATGTTGTTATTTCAGGCTAGTGATGGAGAATATGCTGAGGAATGTATATGAGTTTACTGTATTCCTGTCTCTTTCCAAATGAAAGGTACAATACTTATGCTGAAATTCAGCTAGAGTTTGGCAGGAAAGGATGATAAACTAATTTAGTGGCATTGAAAAATACATATAGAATATAAAAAAATCATATAAGAGCAAGAAAATAAAATATCAAAGAACAACTTGGAGGTATAGTAAAATTTGTCAGCAGGAAGCTTGCCTAGAATTGATCTATTGCCATCTGATGATATTTTCATTGACCTATAAAACTGAGTCCTAGATGTGTAGATCCACAAAGTTGTTTACATAAAAGATAACATAACCTACTTGTAAAACACCACTCCAATTAGAGAAACATATGGTGAATGAGCTTAGATTAGTACCAAATGATTATTTTCACCTTGTTCATTTTTGTCCCATACTTCTCTAGTCTGTATCAGGGAGAAAATGTCCAATGTGTGAAAGCCACATATAATTCTCAGATAAATATCCAAGCTTTTAATCTAAACTTAAGTATACTTATTTATCCTCCATGAATGTGTTACACAGAATCATATATGTTTAACATTATTATTGTTATTCATATTATTGGTATAAGCCAGTGGTCAGCAAACTCAGTTAACAGAGCAGCAAACTGCAGTTTGCCAACCACTGGTATAGACAAATGTTGGAAATTACCTGAATAGAAAACTGACTATGTAGAACTCATGTGAAATGAATATGCTGAGATGTTTTGTTTACTCTGGTTAAGTGTTACGCTATATCTTGTTTTTATAAGGAAATTTTGACTGAAAAGAGAAAGTTAATGTGGGTATAAGAAGTCAAAGATTGTTACTTTAAAAAAAGAATAGGAGTATAGATTCATATACATTCACCAAAAATAATTAATACACTTGGGAGAAGATAGAGAATGTAATTTACATGTATAAACCATGAACTATGGACCCTGTCCACTGGTAGACACTTGACATATAATAAAAATAAAATACCTACTATGGATTGAATGTTTATATATGAGCTACTCTTTAAGTGTTTTAGATGTTAGTTCATTTGATTCTCACAATCCTATAGGTGAAGTATTGTTTACTAACCCCGTTACACAAAATGAGTAAGCCAAAGGAAAGAGGATACATAACCTGTCTAAAGTCTACACAAATGTAAGAAGTACCTGGGATTAGCCTAAATTTCTGTAGAGAATTTGGAGTTTGTAGAGATAGACTTGTAAATAGATATTTGTGATCAGTTAAAGAACAACAAAAAGATTGAATGTTATATACAGGGATATTTTATGCAAGTTGTTTATTATACTATTTAATCCTCATAAGAACACAAAGATCAAAGTAATAGTTTACAACCCCCTTCACAGATGAGGTAACGGAAACAAAGAAAGGTCAAGTAACTTGCCTAGGAACATACAGTATTTAGGTGCTAAAACAAGAACTCGGGTCGTTCGGTACCAGAGTTTGCTCAGTCCCTATGGCAACAGAGTACTCAATAGTGAAATTAGGAAATGCAAACAGTGAAGGTGAACCATGCTGGATGCTTAATTTATTGGCTACATAAATATATAATTTGTGTGTATTCTAAGGTGTCTGCTTTCCATGATATCTTAGGGGAGAATTAATAATTATGTGGCTATTTGGAAATCATCAATCAGAGTAAATGTAGTTAGTTATAATTAAGGGGTATTTCATCTAAGATATGTATGAACTGGTGAAAATCTATACATAGGCATCAATTCATCCATTGCAATGCTTTTAAAAATGTCTGTATGTTGATAGAGAATTTTAGTTTTAATATCAAGGATTCAGCAAGCATTTTTTGATAACCAAGTTATGTTCCCTGGCTATTTCATTCTATATCTTCAATGGGTACTCCATGATTATTTTTAAAATTTATCCCCATATTCTCCCTCTTTTGTCATTCTATTTTTAGATTTACAGATTCTATTTAGTCTTGTCCCTCCCTATATGGCTCTTTAATTAAATAACACATTAAAATAGCACTTTGCCTTCAGACACTCTACCACTGTCACCCGTGGAGACGCTGGTGTCCCCCCACTTCCCAAAGCACATTAATAAAGTCTCCTTTAGGATGTGATTTTCTCATCCACCAAGTGTTCATTCCTTTAAAGTTGCACCTTAAAAAGTAGCCTATCTATTGGGCAGCCAGAGTCTTACTGCTCCTTAAAGAACCAAAGAAGAGAATGGTAATGAGGCTCACGGACCAAGCAAGAAGTTTGAGAAGGTGGCCACGGGGAGTTGAGAGTAAGAGGAGAGGAGGAAGCCAGCCTGAGGTGTGGCTGCAGGCAGTGGAGCAGAACTTTGCCTTCAAAAGAGAAACAGGATTGAACCGGAGAACAAACATTTCTAGAAGTTTTAGAGCCTGCAAAGGATTTTAGAAGCATAGTTAACATTATGTCTACTACCTAGCTGACAGTCATATCTATATGTCTAACGAATTAAAGGTTAGGTAAAAATTGATGGTTGAACATGGAAGAAAGTTTATTACAATCAGGCAGAAATATTTAGATACATAGAGAAGCAGGGGAAAATGACACAGCATTAGATTCAGAATGTCCAAATCAACAAGACTCCAACAGTGGATTGCACTTTTCTAGGCTGAGGTACAGTTCATTGGGTACTGGCCACATTCCCTTGTGGTTGGTGTGAGAGGTAATGTGATGTCACAGGAAATCTGACTGAAACATAGATGGAAACTGATTTTCCAAGATTAACTCCAGGTCAAGAGTTTAGTTTCATCTTCTGGATTCCCAAACTTGTTTTTAAGTCAAAGGGACACGTTTCTGAGTTCTACGTTGACTCTTTAAGCTGAGTTAAGCTATGCTTGGTAAGTCCCTGCATTCTACAATGAGAACATTGATCTTTTCCTGTGATTGAATTCAAAGTAAAGTAAAATTTAAATGGTTGTACAGTGATGTGAGATGCCCACATTGCAGAGAACTATTTACCATAGCTCAGTCAGTGTATAAGAAACAGGGACTGAATTCCTTAATATATCTGATTCCTAAGGCCATGTTTCATTTTACATGTAGGACAGTGTGATTTACTGAAGATTAGAATCATTTGTGTGTGTGGGTTTTTTTTTAATGGACTGAATTCCTTAATATATCTGTTAATAAGAAAGATAAAGTTTCTGTTGAAGACTGTGAACACTGAGTAATCTAAAAAATCTATTTGAAAACTTACATTTCAATATGATAATTTTTGTTCTCAAACAAAAAAAGGTACTGTTGTGATTGCTACTGAAAAATAGTATTTATTAAAGTTGATACTAAAATCCCCTATTTCCTGACTTCTGAATCACCCTTTGAATAATATAAAGAATAATATCGTTGTAGTTTCATTTGTGGTCTAAAAAGTGTTTGACTCACTAAGGTTGAATGTCAGGTAATTTCATTTAATGTTCAGCTTTAAAAGAGAAAAGGAGGAGAAAGATTTAGATGAAAAGTAGAGTGTGTGACCTTAGAAATGTATTTATAAGGTCTGACTGCAGCAGCCAAAAATAATAACCATTGAACCTAGTGAATAATTTAAGGCCAATGAGCTAACTGTGATCTTTGCAATGGGATATTAATACGTAAATATTTTAGTCAGCTTTTTCACACCAGCATAAAAATTCTTTGTATTTTATCTACAATCTCACTCTTGGGTGAAATTTCTGAGAGATTCTGTGTTCTCACTGATGTCTTCATACACACATTCACACTTTATAATTACATGATTTTATTATCCAAATACACTCAAGAAGTAAAAAATTATATTCTCTAAAATATGAAGTGATGATTCCTAAGGCTATGCTTCATTTTACACATTGAGACACTAAGAGAATTTGGTTCCTTTATCTAGATCTATTTGCTATGACAGTGTGATTTACTGAAGATGAGAATCATTTATAATCGATACTTAGCCTTGAAGTATTACTAAATGCTCAACAGATATAAATATGTGAATCTGCACAATGTATTTGCTATTCACATATCTATAACATATAGATAAATATCCATATAATTACATACATATCCAAACTAATATATATATAAACTAATATATATATATATATAAACTAATATATATATATATATATATATATATATATATATATATATATATATATATTAATCCCTTTGTGTTTCTTTTATATTAATAAACCCAAGAAATCGCTCTGGTTCTCAACCAAAAGCTTTATTTCTATTAATGTTTTCGCTTGCATGTTGCTTAAAAAAAGGGATATTAGAATTTTAAGATCTGCTTTCATCACTTCTGGGAGAATCAGAGAAAACTGGAAAGGGTATTACTAGTTCTTAATCTAGAGGCTTAACCTTTTTTTCTGATTAGTTCAGTTTTTCATCTACTATATTTTTTAATCTTCTTCCCCTCTATTTTTCAGATCTTAGCCTTTTGAAACACAAACAAAAAACTAGGCTCTTATAATAAAAACAATTCCTCTCAAAGCTATACTATTTTTCTTGAATTTCAAAGATTATTATTTAATCCCAAATCAAACTATTGAACTGTCTACTCCCTGGATGTCTTTCTTTCCTTTTGGCAATGCAGACTGCTGAGTCATTAGAATAGTCCCTGATAACCATAACCCTTATGTCATATTTGTGCAATTCAGAAACAGGCATCCTCTCTGGGAGGATGCAGTAGAAACCACACATTATCTGGTGGATATATTTTTTCTCTGGATATAGCACTTGGCAATGGGACAATGCTTTTCAATCAAGAAAACGTTTACTGTCCTTTAATCCACTGGAGCCCCACGAGAAGCTACACAGCTTGGTGAGTGAACACAAATCGGATTTCAGCTCACATAGTGCTAGATGCCCTTGTATAGGAAGACCCAACATACAGACAAACTGCATTTTGAGGGACAGAGTACAAAGGGGAAATACTTCAGCAATTTATCTCACCGTCTATATTTTTTAAAGCAAGGTGAACTTGTTACTATAGTCCAAGGAGTGGCAATAATGTCATTGTGAACATGTAAGAAAAGTAAACCATGTCATATTAAAACAACAACAACAAACAACCGTGCTATAATATTTGAATGAATGGATCCAGAAAGAGGAAAGTTTATAAAAAGTAATACATCAGCCGAAACCGGTTTGGCTGAGTAGATAGACTATTAGACTGTGGACTGAAGGGTCCCGGGTTTGATTCCAGTCAAGGGCATGTACCTTGGTTGTGGGCACATCCCCAGTGGGGGGTGCGCAGGAGGCGGCTGGTAGATGTTTCTCTCTCATCGACATTTCTAACTCTCTATCCCTCTCCCTTCCTGTGTAAAATCAATAAAAATATATTTAAAAAATAATATATCATCGATTTCTTAAATGTATTAGACAAGTGAAGCCAAATTTTAAAATGGTGGAAAGAACATTATTTTCCTATTCTCTTCTGTTAAATCCCATTGTTTAAGAATTCTTCTGGTTTTATTTGATCACATTAGCCAAAACCCATTTGCCAATGCTCTTTAGAGAAGTTAAACCCTGTTTCATTACCTTTTAGTATGTGTGGTGTTAATACCTTGATTATGTACATCATTAAGAATTCATCTAACACAATGAGGGAATTCTGAAGACACAAGCAGTATAACTGGGTATAAAGTTATGAACCTCATAAATATATAACAGACTCTAACTTACTTTCCTAATGTACAATTTTGAAAAGTGAAACATGGTCCTCGGCTATGCTCTTTGAGAATGTGCTATTAGGACAAATACTTAAACCAATATATAGATCAAAATAATTCTTATAGGATTTTCTCTTATTGATTATCTATCCACTTTATTTGAACAGTCCTGACTAAGATCAAAATCACTTTGCAAAACTGACTTAAACCTGATGAAGTAGAAGCATCAGAGTACTGCCCTACTTCAAAAGTACATTTGAAAAGTGAAAGCAAATCAATAATAATTATATAAACCAAATTGTATTACCTTTCCTTATTAATACTGTAATTGAAAAAAATGTGTAGGTAGGAGGTTATTTTTTTTAAAGAACACAATAGTCTATTAACTACATTTGGTCAAAGTATATTATTCTTCCAATGCTTAGGAGCCAACTTTAATTTTTAATAAGTGAAAGGAGGGCTGTAGAAATAAAGCAGAAGACACAAAGGTAAAATGAAAATGAGAGGCTTAAAAAATTATTTTTCTACTAACTTTTTTTTTTCAATGGTAGAGAGGCAATAAAATACGTATTTTAAACAGGACATTAATTGCAGGCTATAAATAGAGGTCCATCAGCAGGTGAATCTATTGAAGACATATTAAATAACTGAAGACAGTGGATTAGTATCGTTTAACCTTCTGGAAAATTTCTGAACCATTTATTTCTACATCCTTACTAGCATTGATTGCAATCAGTTGAATCGGTAGTTTATGTTCATTTCCTTTCATTTGCTATTATTTTACACAGGGGAATATTTGCATTTGCATTGTATTCCTGACATAAGTAAAACCCATTTGCAAATTCATACCTGCTTTAATGTACCAGTAAATTCCAGTCCTTCCTTCAATAAGTCATCCCTTTTCAAAGGAATGTTGATGATACGAATCTGTCTTTAACAGGAATCCAAGAACAATTATTTTTAAAGGATTAATAGTTAACCAGGGGTATTAAAAATAAAACCTGGCAGTTAAAAAATATACACTGATTCTTAGTTAAATATTAATCTCTAGGTAGGGGGAAAAAGAGAAAGAAATTATAGATTAAAAAATGCATTAAGATATTCGTTAAAAAAGCATTTAGTGAAACAATCAGAATCCCAAACACAAAACCACTCAATAATTCTAGTCTTAGTGCCCAGTCTAATGTAATGCTGTGGACAGGCCTGAGGTGATAAGAAGGAAGTGTCTACACCGCACGCTGAGCAAAAGGAAGGCTCCTAGCCTTCACTTGCATTCATTCCGTGCCATCCAGAACATAGGTGTTTGCTGCTCTGATCAACTATACTATTCATTTTTTTATTTTCGCCATTTCATGTATCTAATTAAAGTATTTTTCCCCCTGCACAAATGAGTTAAATGCTTTGTCACAATTGAAAGCACCTTTATTGCTTTAGGTTTCTGGAGCCAGATTTGATTTGAATGTCAAAGTGCCTATCAGAAGAGAAGACACAAGTTACTATGTTCTACTCAGGGAAAGTTGTTATTCTTTGTGTGCATTATTTTCTGTAAGTGAAAATAAGTAAATTCTTATCTGTGTTATAACATTGCAATGCTCCATTTATATATTTTAGTTAAACTGGGTCATACAAAAAATTCACTCCATAGTATTTTTCTCTCCTTGTTTGATCTTAGACTTACAAATCAGTTTGCAGAATTAGCCCGGCAAATTTCTAAGTTTGCATTTTACTATCTTGCCTTGCTCTCTTTGAAACAGGTGTCTGTTCTTACTGAGAACTAACTTGGAAGATAAGTTGGCAAGTCTAGAGCATCTGAAAATCCATTTAGGTTAGTGGTGGGCAAACTCATTAGTTAACAGAGCCAAATATCAACAACGATTGAAATTTCTTTTGAGAGCCAAATTTTTAAAACTTAAACTTCTAACGCCACTTCTTCAAAATATACTCGCCCAGGCCGTGGTATTTTGTGGAAGAGCCATACTCAAGGGGCCAAAGAGCCAGCTGCATGTGGCTTGTGAGCCGTGGTTTGCCAACCACAGATCTAGGTTAACCACCCCTCCCAGGTTTTCATCGCCAGTAAACTAACTTCTCAAGCCGCTTCTCAGCCTTGGTGGGCCACTTCCGGGAGAGGAGACTCATGATACTAGGTCCTGAAGCAGCTGGTTCCTACCTCGAACATTCCAGATCATGAGTATATGTGTTTTCTTTACTGAACAATAAACTGAACATTCCTGATCATGAGTATATGTGTTTTCTTACTGAACAATAAACTATCTGCCTGAAACTTTTATGCAGTGACTCTTCTTTTCTCACTCGGAGCTCTAAAGAACAATCTTTTTCAAATGCCATAACTTTAAAAGTTTTAAAACAACTTTTGTGTCTTCTCTAAATATTTACATCAGACTCCTCCCAGTTCTTTCAAACTTTCCTCATAGAAAATGACTTTTAAAATGGTCTATATCTGTCACTTCATTATTCACCACATCTGCTCTATTTTGCCTATTTTCATTTCTAAATGTGTTGTCAAAAAGAAAAAAAAAAGGAGGCATATGTAATACTTTCAACAATAAAGGTTTTAAAAATTACATACAGGGTATTGTAGATGTGCACTATGATATCAACTATAATGCCAGCTTCATTTTTCTAGTTGTTCCATTGCAGTTAATACCACTGTTAAATCATAACATGCTTTTCTGATGTCCTATAATTCAGTTGGGTTACTATGAACTTTCTAACCCTCCCACCCTTAGCATTGTTATAACAACAATTTATGTCATATCTGATTTAACGTGCCTTGAATTTAGAAAGCCCTATCATGGTTTTTCTGGGGCAATCATTGCTCATTAAGAGCCCGCATTTTATATTTATTCCTATTAAATACCATCTTGACCACCTAAGGCAAGTGTTGATTTAAAATTAAGTTTAAGTCATGCTTAAAGACAACTCAACTAAAGAAGGTGGAATAGCTAGGGAGCACTTGTAAATTTTCTTTCTCAAACTTTGTTAATTCAACTTCAGGAAGACCACTGGCAGATTAATATTTTTGCAACACCAAACTAGGCAGTTTGATATTTTCTTTGATTATAGGTAAAGTAATTTGAATTCAGTTTCTTTATAGCATTACTAGAGGCCCAGTGCACAAAATTATGCACAGCTGGGGTCCCTCGGTCTGTCCAGTGATGGGGCCAGTTCAGGCCAGCTGGTCAGGGGGAGGGACCACAGGAGGTTGGCTGGCCTTGGGAGATTGGCTATGGGAGCACACTGACCACCAGGGGGCAGATCCTGCATTGAGCATCTGCCCCCTTGTGGTCAGTGTACATCATAGGGACCAGTCGTAATGGTTGCTTAGGCATATATATATATATATATATATATATATATATATATATATATATATTTGCTATGTGTACAACTATGAATACCAACTAATTTATAGCCATTTAAAAATAGAGAAAAGACAGGCTCTCTCCTTCTGAACTTTTTCAGTCTTTTTAAAAAATATATTTTATTGAGTTTTTACAGAAAAGAGAAGAGAGAGGGATAGAAAGAAACATTGATGACATCGACCTCTTGCACAACCCCTACTGGGGATGTGCCCGCAACCAAGGTGCATGCCCTTGACCAGAATCGAACCTGGGACCTTTCAGTCCGCAGGCCGATGCTCTATCCACCAAGCCAAACCAGTTTTGGCTGTACTTCCTCAGTCTTAGAAAAAGAAAAAATAATATTTCTTCAGAGTAAGGGAAGTATGTTTGGCTTAGAATGTAGGAAACTCTTGGGTGAATGCATTGAGAAGATGGTGAGCAAACAGTTTTCCTCAGTAGTGAAAGCAAGTTGTGTAACTATGGCTCAAGGCGTGGGTAAAATAATTTTCCTACATTTGGCTCTTTCACAGAAGTTCAATGTGGCTGTTGGTTGGAAGAGGATCTAAGCATTGCCTAGGGACTCTGGTTCTGGACAGCATGGGTCCAGTGATTAAGCAAAAGTAGAATTAATTTCATTCTCACCCCTGGGTAATGAGAGATCTCACTTCTAGTCAAAATTAAAAATATCTTTTAGTTTTAACAGGCTAAATTGAGTTCTTAATTGAAAAAAAATATGACAGTTGGTATGATTTTTGGACCACTATATTTTCATAGGTGTAGACATTTGCTTTACATCTAACATTGTAGAAGCATAACACATAAAAAGAATGAGATGCATGTATATATGTCTGAAATAGAATACTACAAAGAAACTACATATTATGTCAAAGATGTCCAAGTTTACAGTCCAGTATCTTTAAGACTGAAAGATATTTATATAGTTTTCCCATAAAATAAGGACCATAGTGAACAATCTTCCATTATTTTTACATTTCTTTTTGATAAATTTTCCAACTTGTTTTGAGCAGTGTGAATGAGTCAGTTATTTGTATATGAGTACAAATTATATCCTATTTTTAAAGAAAACTCCTTTTGATCGATGTTTCTCTGTCTCGGATATATATATTTTTTTGTTCATCAGTTTATGTTATTTATTATATTCCATAAATGAGTAAGATCATGAGATATTTATCTTTCTCTGACTGGCTTATTTCATGTAGCATAGATCAGACTATTAAACCTCAGAGGGAAGGTAGAGGAGGGTGGGGGCAAGGGGGAGAGATCAACCAAAGGGCTTGTATGCATGCATGCATATAAGCCTAACCTATGGACACAGAGGGGTGAGGGCATGAGGGGGAGGTTAGAGGGGGTAATAGGGGAATAAGGACACTTATGAGACATGTAATCAATAAAGAAAATTTTAAATATTAAGAAAACAAAAACTCCTTTTGCTTCCTTATATATCCTATTTCCTCTTTTCTGTTATTAGTGGAATCACTAGTTTTCTTCTGTAAAATAAAGCCAAATAATCTTTAAATTATTGTTTTAAGAGACTTTTAAAAATATTTTTTCTGGGGGGAGGCAAGAGGATGGTATTTAGGAGTATTTTAACATCTTTATAGAAAATTTAAATCCCATTCTGGAGAACAAATTATATAAAGAGTACATAGATTAGTGTAAATTTCCCTTCCCACAAATAGGTACTGTAGTGGTTAAACAACTGGAACAAGACACATCTATAGCATTGCTGCAAATCCTAAGGGAACACTATGCAGGCAACTCTTTCTTGCTACTATAATGCATCAAAAATTCTTAAAAATCATTTGCGTGCAAAATGGAAAAAAAATGAAATGCCTTAAAAACAACAACACATGCCTACAGTATATGACCAGTATTGGGATTCAATTTAATGTGGAAGAGCCCTGAAAGCCATTTTTCAAGTGAGTTACATGCACGGAAATAAGAATCTCCTTGTGTACGGCCATCACATCTCTCTACAAGTTGGTTAGTTACCCATCTTCTTCATTTACTCTTATCTTTTAAGTCAGTGAATTTAACACAATTATTTTTTATTTTTTAATGCCTCGAGGGATGATATCCTAAATGCCACAGGTAATTGTGAATTCCTTAATCATTTGAAAAACTTACATTAAGAAATTATGTTTCTTTTTTAAAAGCATGTAACCCAGGCTGCTCCAAGGCACTAATATATATTCGTGAGCATTTAAACATTGAAGAATTGAGACCATTCTCTCACTGGTATTCTCCTTTCCAACCTTACAGCACTCCTGGCCTCATCAGAGGAAAATTAATGTAAATAGGTGCCATTTGATTGTTTTGAGAGGGACTAGTGATTTCAAAATCCACCCCTCCCTTTTTTTTTATTCAAACGAGAACATATGTTCTGACTTGAATACAAAGGTGGTGAAAGGCCAAAGTGAAATTAGGTGTTTTGGGATAATGGAAGTGTCTCTAGCTCTTTTTATTATGCTTGCAAATACATGTCTTATATCAAGTGTTAAACCTCATGAATGGGGTAGTTCTGAAAAAGGAAAATCTGTCTTTTACTATATGGTAATAAGCTCGTTTTTTTTTTTTTTTTTTTTTTTTAAAAAGGATGGATGACTCAATCAAAAGTTGTAGCAGTTCCCTCTTAAAACTTCTTCAGCTGTAGTGTTGTAACGAGGACCATCTTTAAGCTGGGCTCAGACTCAGATGACATATGATCGCCGCCAGCTGCATCAAGAGGCAGAATCTGGGTAAAAATAAGTTATTTGACCAGCACAGAACAAAGCTGAAAATCTTCTGACACCTGATCCCTTCAGCAGCTGTGGAAATCTATTGAAAGGGTCCTCCTTCTAATGCATTTGTCAGAATGCTAATTGGAAAAAATGACTTCATGTCATGAGTCATACGGTCACCTCTGTGGACCTCATTAGACTGAAATGAGCACACTCAAGTCCAGTGCAATCATTCAGACACAGCTATATGTTGGTAAAGAAGATCTTTTAGTAATCAGGCGCCTGGCCAACTTTGAACGCTGTCAAGTGAAGAAGTGTGGATAAAATCGAATGGAGATGTTTAATGGAAGATGCAGATAACCAGGAATTTTAGCTTCCTCAGAATTTCAAAATATGTAAAAATGTTGGACTATTAGAAATGCAACCTAGTTTAAGCCAAATAAGTTTAGCTAAATTTTAAGCTGCAATGCAATTTAGAATCACTCTGGTGCCATGAGAAATATAAAATTAACTAAGATTGAGGCCTTAGGAGCTCATGATTTAGAAAGGCAACCACTTTGTAAGTATTTTTTTAATAAAAGGAAAAGTTATAAAATGTTTAATAATAATGTACAAGTTTCTAGAGGAATGCATGGAAGTAAATATAGATTTTAATTGCATTATGTGAAAAGAAGAGAATGGAGAAATGAGGGAACTTATTGGGATAGGCAAAATTTGATATAGGAATGGGGAAAGAATCTGAAGGCATAGTATAGACATATGTAGCTAAGAGGAAATTAAGTGGGAAAGTCTTCAAAGCAGCGAATACTGCCTGAGAGGGATGGGGAAACTGCTGGAGAAAAGAGCATAGACAATTGTAAACATGGATTGGAAGTAATAGGAATTGGGTGCTGGTAAGACCATATGTCAAGAAAGTCTTTGAAATGTTAGCCAAGAGACCACTAGGATAAAGCTCTGCACAAGATTCAAACAAATGATTATAAATGAAGTTGAATTATCTCTCACAGTATAGCTAACATTTTTAGTTTTGTAAAAATTATTTAAAAGTTTTATAAAATTGATACAAAAGCATTGAAACATTAAATCAATTAAGTATTTTGTTGGACTTTTTCACACTTACAAGGAAACATTGACTATTCATCTAAACTTTATTTCATCTAGTTGTCTCCCTATGAAATATACAACTCAGATGAGCAAACATATATTGAAAGATTATTATGGTCAAGAACTTAGGTGCTAATGAAAGCAATAATAGTGTGAAGGGAAATGACTGCCCTACCGTATGGTCTAAATCCAACTTGGTCACTGCAGATAGAAAAGTTCCTATCTGGTATTTTGAAGAATAGAGCTGCCACTTGTTTGTAAAGTCATGGTCCTCCACATTAGCCTCAAAGTCATTAAGTACCAGAATATGCCATCACTTTATTCTGATATCCTGGCTTTTTGTTTTTTTTCTGAAACTTTGGTCATTTCTCTTTGAGGCCAATTATACATACATTAGATTTTCTTACTATTTTTCTAGAATGTTTTCTGTACTGTTTATTTCTAAGCTTAATTCACAGAGAATTTTCTTTTGATATATCCTGTAGTTCACCAATTTCCCCTTCAGATGAATCAAATCTACTGCTAAATCCATTTTAGCGGAGATCTTTATTTCAGTTTTAATTCTGGAATGTCTGGTTTTCTTTCAAATATGCCTGATCCCTTTAAAAAATAAACTCCAGTTCTGTGATAAAATTATAATCTTTATTTCCTTACTTATTTTTTATTATGACCCTTTAAGGCCACTGGTCATCATTTGTTTCCCTAGTTGATGTTTATGTTTAACTGTCTCCTGGTGTATATATCTTTCTTTATTTTAGCATATTGTTATGTAAATTTTCAGCATAATGTAAATAGATTGGTAATGAGTACTCATTCATACCACCAATATTGTACTAGGAACATTTTAATATATTTGCTTGATTAGCATGAAAAAATCTACACATTATTCTTATATCTATCAGTATGTTTTATGTTATGATTCATTTCAAAGTAAGATGGAAATAAATTTGCATAATATTTTGATACATGTACTATGTACTAGAGTTTAGTATTTATATATACATATATATCAGTTTAAGGGGTAAAAATTGCATACAAGATAATTTGTGCTTTTGAAGATTTTTTAAGGATGGTTTATGTAACTGAAACCTGAATCAACATATAAGTTACCAACATCCAGAAAGTCCCATAATGGCCCTTTCCAAGTCTATTTCTGTCTTTAGCCAGATCTTCCTACTAATTAGGGTCACTAAAAAATGGAATAGTCCTGTGCTTGGTTCTTAGGTTTCTTCTCCTCTCTAGCTATATTCATTCCCTAATAGTCTCATCTAGCCTCAAGGACATCAAAACCATCCATATCTGCTTGAGTCTGTACAATATGTCTTTAGTCCTGAGTTCCTCCTTGAGCTTCAGATTCATATAAATATCTACTTTACATAATCCACTTTATCCCCAGTCTTCCCAATTCAGTAAATAGCATCATAATTCCCCAAGCCAAAATTTAGAACATTCAGTTGTCTTCTTTCCTTAACATCTCATTATAATTCATTACCGAGTCCTGTTAACTCTACTTTTGAGATAATTTCTGACAACAGTTCTATCTTACTTCACCTGCAAGAGCTTCCTAACTGATATAGCAGGTTCCTAGAATCTAGTCTTCACATCACATAGAAGCTTTAAAAGTTTTAGTGCAGATCTCATCACTCTTTTTTTCTACAAGTCTCCGAAGTTCCACCATCACTTCTGCAACAAAAGGGAAGCTCCCACAGGAGCCTAAATGAAATCACCTAGCCCAGTGGTCGGCAAACTCATTAGTCAACAGAGCCAAATATCAACAGTACAACAATTGCGATTTCTTTCGAGAGCCAGTTTTTTAAACTTAAACTTCTTCTAATGTCACTTCTTTAAAATAGACTTGCCCAGGCCATGGGATTTTGTGGAAGAGCCGAACTCAAGGGGCCAAAGAGATGCATGTAACTTGCGAGCCGTAGTTTGCCGACCATGGACCTAGCCAATCTCCAACTTCCAATTCCCAGAATTCTTTCCCCTGACTCACAACACTACAGGTACAGTAGGGTTCATATTACTTCCAGGACAATGAAATTCACTTCGACCTGAAGGCCTTCATTCCTGCTGTTCAACCTGCCTTCCCCTTAATAGATTTTGGGTATCTTTTAAAATATCACTCTTTTAGAAAAATTTCCCTGCTATCCAATTTAAAATATATGGGATTTCCCCTATGTCTTTTTATTTTCCTCAGGTTACAAATCACTATTGCTATTAATTTGTATTCTCTCCCATTAAAATATATTTACTCTAAGATTTTCATGTTGGTTTTATACTGTGTAATCTGCATATTATACAGTTAATAATGCATAGTAAGTACTAAAAAAATTTACATTAATGATAAAAATGAATAAATATTACCATTTGATATTATAATTAAAATGCTCAGGGGTTTTTAAATAAGCCCAAATTAATTTTATGTTGAGGTGGTAATAAAACAATTTTCAATCATTTTTCTCTTCTATATTTCCATATTTCAAAGTCAGATGATCCAGCTTGATTTCTGCATGAGTTTACTGTCAAAATATTATTTAGGTAATTATCAGAATATGTATACAAATTTGCATTTGTTGTTCATAAAAATGTTTTTTTTTACTCAATATAAAGTTATTCTTTACAAAGGAGATACATAAAAGAGGTGATGGAAAATTAATAACAGGAGATTGGAGATTGATAATAAGTTATATATACACATATCTATTATTACCAAGGTTTTTAAAATATATTGTATTGATTTTTTTACAGAGAGGAAGAGAGAGGGATAGAGAGTTAGAAACATTGATGAGAGAGAAGCATCTATCAGCTGCCTCTTGCACACCCCCTACTGGGGATGTGCCCGCAACCAATGTGCATGCCCTTGATTGGAATCAAACCTGGGACCTTCTAGTCTGCAGGCCGATGCTCTACCCACTGAGCCAAACCGGTTTCGGCTTACAAAGGTTTTTAAATAAAATGTTTAATAACAACCTACTAAATTGGAGAAGATACTCACAAATGATATATCTGATATTCAAAACATGTAAGAAACTCATACAACTCAACATAAAATAAAAACTCAATCTGAATTAAAAAATGAGCAGAGGCCCTTAATAGATATTTCATCAAAGAAAATATCGATAGCCAAGTAGACATATGAAAAAATTCTCAACATCACTAATAATCAGGGAAATACAAATCAAAACAACAACCAGATACCACCTAATACCTGTTTTACTGACTAGTAACACAAATCAACAACAAAAAATATTGGCAAGGATATGGAGAAAAAGAAACCCATATGTACTGTGATGGGATTGTAAATTGGTATAGCCACTATGGAAAACAATATAAAGATTACTCAAAAATTAAACACAGAACTACCATAAAATCCAACAATTCCACTGCTGAGTATTTATCTGAAGAAAATAAAAATGATAATTTGAAAAGATACATGCAACCTATGTTCATTGTATTATTATTTACAAAAGCTGAGATATGTAAGCACCCTATGTGTCTATCAATACATGAAAGGATAACACACACAAACACACACACACAGGCACACACGCACACACATACACAAAACATGGAATACTACTCAGTAATAAAAAGGAATTAAATCTTGCCATTTGCAACAATATGCATGGACACAGAAGAGGGTACATGCTAAGTGAAATAAGTCAAGCAAAAAAAGGCAAATATTTTGACAAATAGTCTGATTTTACTTATATGTAAATTCTATAAAACAGGCAAACAAACAAAACTAAAACAGACTCATAGAAAGAGAGAACAAACTAATTGTTGCCAGAAGCACAGGGGTTAAATAAAACCTTAATGGCTTGTAAATTGGATTTTATTAATTTAATTTGGAATCAAATATGTAACATTTAACTTGAAAAGGTTGACATTTATTTAAGAGTGTTTATAGAGGGCCATTATGTACTAGAACCTTTTTGTAGTTATGAGGACACAGTGTCTAACAGACAGATGTGAACTTTCTTTTCTTGGCCTTCCTCAGTTTATTGTGGGCTGGCAGGCATTCATCAATAAATAAAATTGATAATTTCAAATATTCAAAAGTGCTCTGAGAATAAAAGGCATGATCTGTTTTAATTCTGATTATAAAAATCAGGAAATCTTTCATTTATAAAGTTCTTAGACTCTTAAGTTCAATTTATTATGTTGACATTTCCATAATATAAAAACAACAATCACTTAGATCTAACAGTGTGTTGGAGCTAGCTAGTACTAGCTACGAAGAGTAAATTGTGTACATCATAGATACTGGAAAACTGCTAAAACTCAGGCTCTCTTTCCTCTTCCCCTTTCCCCTTCTCCCTCCCCTTCCCTCCCTTTTTTATAGAATTCGTGTTCTCTCTCTCTCTCTCTCTCTCTCTCTCTCTCTCTCTCTCACACACACACACACACACACACACACACACACACACACACAAACTGATTATATCCTTTCTACAAAAGAAAGTGTATCCACTAACATCGAAAAGCAACCATTTAAAACAAGAGAAAGGAAAAGGGTTTTCAGAAAGTAAAATTAACCCCAAATGCTTCCCAGCTGAAAGATACCATTGAACTAATTAATTTAGCAAAATCTACAAATGGATTAAGTAGGTAATAAGGCCATAGCTCCCAATCTGATATCTCTAAATGCTTTACTTGACATGATTAAGAATATTCCTACCATCTAAATGACAATAGTTTTCATTTATATAGTTTATCAGATGTACTATAATGCTTCGGACTTGAATTAAAATTAGTATATTATCTGAAGAAATTATACCAGATGGCCAAGCCATTATTCTTTAACTCTAAAGTACTTTTAATTTTCTTTAATACATTTGTCCTGCTTGGCTTTTAAATAATAGGAGCCATTTGCCTGAATAAATATTGAGCACATTATACATTATTTTTGTTATATCACTGATTGCTTTGTTTCTTGTTCAGTTTGTAAATATTGTAAGCATATTTAAAGTTTTAAAAGCTAAATTAAGGTAGCAGCCGAGATCCAGAATAACAAGCAAGGGATTCTAGGATATTTTATATATAATATGAATATCCTATGTAATAAAAGGCTAATATGCAAATCGACCGAATGGAGGAATGACTGGTCACTATGACACGCACTGACCACCAGGGGGCAGATACTCCATGCAGGAGCTTCCCCCTGGTGGTCACTGCACTTCCACAAAGGGAGCACCGCTTGGCCAGAAGCCTGGCTCATGGCAGGCAAGTGCAGCCATAGTGGCAGAAGCCTTTGCCACCTCCACAGCAGCACTAAGAATGCCTGACTGACAGTTTTAGGCCCTCTCTCCACAGGGAGTGAGCCTAAGCCAGCAGTCAGACATCCCTTGAGTACTCCTGTACTGTGAGAGGGTGCAGGCTGAGCCACGGCACACCCCGAGTGCACGAATTTTGTTCATTGGTCCTCTACTTACATATAATACTTTAAAATATAATATTACAACTTTAAAAATTATAAAATTACGTATAAGACTTTATACATATGTATATCCACTCACAACACATAGACATGTAGTCATTCCTCCATATCCATGGAGAATTGGTTCCAGGGCCCCCGAAGACCAAACCTCCCAAGAAGACCAAATTTTGCAATGCTCCAAGTTTCATATGGAAGATGGTATAGTATTTGCATATAACTTACACACATTTTGCCATATACTTGAAATCATCTCTAGATTACTTCTAATACCTAATATAATGTACATGCTATGTAAACAGTTGTTATACTATATTGTTTATAAAATAATAAGAAAACTTTGTACATGTTTAGTACAGACACAACAATGTACATGTCAGCAACAATGTAACATTTTTTTCTGAATATTTTGCATTCTCCATTGGATCTATGGGTGTTGTACCCATAGATGCAGAAGGCTATGTATGTGTCTGTGTATTAAATATTAAATATATTAAATATGTATATATGCACACACAGGTGTGTGTGTATATATATATATATATACACTTATATATGTCTATGTAAATATACTGTGCATTATATATCTGTACTTGAATTATTTCTGAATTCCAGATACATCAATAATTTATGAGTTCATTTATTATCATCATTTTTCTAAAATGTTATTACTACACTTTCACATCTTATAATCAATGGTGCTCTAATAATGAAGGAAATGTGTTAAATCATCTCTTTAATATTTAATGACCCTTAACCCATATTTTAGCAACACAACAAATTTATGAATTTTTTATTTATCTTTAAATATCCAATGCATAAGAATCATTTTGCATTCTTCTAATATATCCAGTTATTTAAGAATATAAAAGAAGACATCTTTATATATATATATATATATATATATATATATATATATATATATAAATGATTTTTTTTACAGAGAGGAAAGGAGAGGGATAGAGAGTTGGAAACATCCATGAGAGAGAAACATTGATCAGCTGCCTCTTGTACACTCCCTACTGGGGATGTGCCCACAACCAAAGTACATGCCCTTGACCAGAATAGAACCTAGGATCCTTGAATCTGCAGGCTGACATTTTATCCACTCAGCCAAAACAGTTAGGGCAAAAGAAGACACTTTTGTTGTTTGGCACATACATATCTGGAGAAATATTTTTATTTTTAAACTTTAAAAACTGTGCACCTTGCAATCAATAAGGTTGAACTTACAAGAAATTGTTTCAAATAAACACTTATTAAAATAATTGTTCTTTGTTTTTAAATATTTCATTCTGAGGAATGACTGCTATCACTATGATGAAAAGTAAACTAATTTAACCTCAAATAATTACATGTGAAATATAATAAGTAAAACCTCCAAGCTGAATTTTTCCTATTTTTACGTATTAAATCACTCAGATTTCCTTTTGAGACTCTGATGCTGAAATGAAGAGAACAATTAGATAACTGATGAGCACTAAAAATAGAACCTTGAGTAAAGGAGTGTGAGTTTCTTCATATACACCCTGCCATTCTCGCCAGTACTAGAGCTATTCATACTATACTATGGTCCCCCATAAGTCCCTTTAGATCAAAAGCTGCCACCATACAGCACAGAAACCATTACAATCACATTTATATACACTTAAAAAAAAACCACATGATCTCACTCATTTATGGTAAATAAAGAACGTTATAACCAGATGAACAAAAGGATAGCTACAGAGGCAGTAAAGCACTGAACAGACTGTCAAATTACAGCAGGAAGGCTGGGGAGTGTTGGGGAGATGGGAAAAGAGATCAACCAAAGGACTTATATGCATGCATATAAGCACAGCCAATGGACACAAGACACTGGGGGTGGGTGGGATGAGGGCATGTGACAGGGGGTAGGGGAGGCTGGGGGAAGGTCAATGGGGAAGAACAAGGAGATATATGTACTACTATATGTAATACTTTAAACAATAAAAAGAATTTAAAAAATAATTGGTCAAATTAAAGTGTTTTTTAAAATAATAATATTTAACATCAGCCTGAAGAGATAGCTCTATCAAATGAGGACATATAGTACTTTTTCTAACCCCCTGTAAAATGTTAAGAGAGAATATAATTTTTTTAAAAATGTAGGTGGTAATATTATTACTTATTATTACAATACCAAATTTTATTCGCTATCTTAAGAACTAGGGTAATGTCTTTCAATTTGTTTCTGTGTTTATTTTATCCATGGCTATTTATAAACTATAATAAAGCTAACCTAATATATCAACTTTCATTAAAATATTTCCTTCAGAAAACTCACACCGTGTAATGACTGCACTTTTATTTTGCCAATGTTATAAGTTCAGAACTTGATGGAACTGCCACAGCCCTCCATTAATATGGAAAACCTCTTGAGTGCACTTAGCTACTAAACCAAAATTTCAGCTCTATGCATTGAATTAAATGATAAGAGTGATAAATCAATTACCACAAAAGAGCTTTTAGTAGCTCACATGGTTGTGCCATTTTGAATGAGAAGACAAATCATTGACTTTCTATAGTACTGATCAAACCTCAAATGTTTTGCACTTGGGATAAAAGGCAAGAAGGACAAGGGTAGGCAGAAGTGGGTAGCATATGAGTTCTCTTGGCAGATGAAAATCCAAGAGTGCAAGATACAACAGTGAGGTTGGTAATATTTGAAATTTTACAAACCCAGGTTTAAAGGTGATACTTGATTGTGTAAAACATGTTGTGCTTGGAACACAGGGAGTGCAACTGTCTCCATGAATGTGGACCTGGTTGCCACTAAGGCAAATCACCTAAAAAATTTGATTTTAACTGATGGGAAAAGTCTAATTCCCTCCCACAACCCCACTTCAACCATTACAATAAAACCGTTAAGATTCATTTGTTGTCTTTGGGGGATGAGGGCAAAGCAGAATTCAAATGTGCCACTTCAGAAAACTTAACAAACTTCAGAAAAGTTGCAAACATTACTCATGATGGCAAGTTTCACCGGTGAGGGCACCTGCAGAGCGGAAGCCTTAAGAAATGGCAGAGAGAGAGGCGTCCATAGAGATAGTCTACAAGGAAAGTCTATGAGGTTCACTCACTGTATAGGAAAAACATTTGTAAAGCTATTGTTTTTACAAAATCCAGAATTTCATTCTCAAATGGCAGTGAGAGCTTTGCTTACATGTGAATTATTTAAAATATAAGTGGGAGAAGAGAAAAAAATTAGTAGAGCAAAGAAGAAACAAGTGGGAGAATGTGGAAGAAGGACTGACAGCTGAAAACAGAATATTTAGCATAATCTAACTTGACTCAGAGAAAAGCATATTGGGTATGGAACTATGTAACAAAGGTGTGATTGTTTGATGATAAAACTGAAAGCTTATTTTATAATTTTATGTTTTCTATATTGAATTTAAATTATATTAATCTGGTAGCTATATAAAATTTGGATTAAATGAATTTTAAAAATGATATGGATACATATCCATTGTAAAACTAGTATAGACTAGCGATACTCTTTCTAGTTTTAAAACAAAGTGATGAAAAAATTCACAACATCTTTATTCTCTATTCACATGTGTTCAGGTGTAATGTGTGATTTTATGTAAACCATATATTTATTTTGTTCATGTACCTTGTAATGTCCCTTTTAAATTTAATCCAGAAAGGCCATGTTGAATATTTGGTTAAGTCCTCAAGATAAATAATTTAGTTTTTTACACACAGATGGAACTCAAATATTGTTTCACAGAGTATTGTCATTTTATTTCTAATACTCTACATCAAAAGGCATTTTTAATGGAACAATAGAATCACAGTAAGTTTTTTAAAAATGCAAGTTTTGTTTTCAATGTTAAATCCACAGTGAAATAAGTTCATTGAAAGTCACAAAGTTTCAAAATTTAACGATCAGTCAAAACTTGTTTGGAACATCAACATTACTTTTAATATATTGCTAGAAGTGCTTATAACCTTTTTGTACGGAACATTATAGATGTGTCTCTCACAGCACATCATCTACCACACAAATGGATCAATGAAAGTGGTTTCACTGCTTTATATATCAATAAAAGTTGACTTTGGTTTAGACATTCTAGAACTGTAAACTTTGATGCAATTTCATTTTTTTGTTTCAATTAAACCATTTGCCTATATTCCCTCATGTGATATTAACCACTGTGGTGCATCATTCCAAGTGCATTTTCATATGGCTATCACTCTAGTTAATTTATTTTATCCCCTAGACAAGAATTAAATATTTATCCACTTAATATTTCTGTTAACTTGCATTCTCAGAAAGGATATGTCAGGTTTTAGCAATGCCTACCTGTTTCTCAGAAATCTCTCATAAACTCTTTCCGGTATTATGTAACAAGTCATTATACATAACCATATTTTATTTATTTTTTATGTTTTTGCTTAACTAATGTTGATAAAATCCTATCATTTAAAACTTCCTTACAATGTTTTTAATATTGTAGTTTATTATATCAATGGTTTAATACAATAATATATTTTATTACTGTTTCCTTGTTTATTGTAGCTTATTAAAGAACATTTCTTTGAGTGCATTCTCATTGAAGGGCCCAATAATAGCTTTTAGAAGAAATAACCAGTCACATATATTCAAAAGGATGGCAACTCCTTTTTAAAAAAGAAATTTGACTTTAGAAGGAGAGAAGGGAGAAAGGGAAAGAGAGAGAGATTTGTTGTTCCAATTATTTATGCATTCATTGGTTGATTCTTGCATGTGCCTTGACCGGGAATCAAAAGTGCAACGTTGGCTTATCGTGGTGAGGCTTCCACCAGCTGACCTGCCCCGCCAGGGCCAGAGGAGGGTGCGCTCTTGGAGACTAAGCACATTTGGTTTCCTGGTGTGGGGAAACACTGATGAGGCTGTCCCAGGACTAAAGCTGTTGGGTTGCTCCAGTGTCTGCCCAGAGTTATTTGGCAACTATCTTATCACTGACAACAGATAAAAAGTTGAAAACCAAGACTACAACCTCATCTGATTAAAATTTACAATCGAAGTGAAAAGATTTGGATCTGGCATCAGGTTCACTGTAAAATTGCCTTTTGATATTTGGCAAATATCTTTAATGGTTTTGGTTCCCAGTTTTCCTATTTCTGTATGAGTATATAATTTTTAGTAACCCCTAAGGCTGACATTCCACAGCTAATTTCAAGCAAATTAATCTGTAAAGATTAAATCGCATGCCTAGTTTTTTAAAAGTTCAGTTGATTGTAGTAAAAAAAAAAATCAACCTATCTAATAAGAGCATCTTAACTATTCCTGAATTGAATAAGTACAGAACACATTTGAAAACAAGCCTAGATTAGAGAATAGGATCTGTTCAAATTATAATAATCATGAAAATATTATTCACTGAGGGAAGTGCTTCTCAAACTTTATCATGCATTAAGATCACCTGGAAGTTTGTGTGTGTGTGTGTTTTTAACTTCATTTATTGGGATAACATTTGGTAATAAGATTACATGTTCGTGTGTATAATTCTATACTACATCTTCTTATATAACATTATGTGCTCTCGACCTGTGTCTGGTCTCTCTGTGTCACCATATATTAGGCCCTCTTTACCTTTTTCATACTCCCCCAGCACCCTGCCCCTCTGGTAGCTACCATACTGTTACCTCTGTCTATAGGGTTTTTTGTTTGTTGGTTTGTTGCTTTCTGTTTTATATTCCAGACACAAGTGAAATTGTATGGTTCTTGTTCTTTACCATCTGACTTATTTCACTTAGCATCACACTCTCAAGGTTCACCCATATATTTGTTGCAAACGTCACTATGAAATACTGCAATTAGAAGTTTGCTGAAGCCCTATCCCAGAATTTGTGGTTCAACAGGGTTGGGATGGGGCCAGATTAGGAACTGACGCGTTCTTAAGAGATACTAATGATAATGGTCTAGGGGCCTCACTTTGAGAGCACTAAGAATATTACTGGTAGATTTTCAACTTACTCTGCACAATTAAAAGACACATAACTTAATATTATGTGGTTTTCTCTGCGTTGTATGCATATATACATGAATATATAGGTATATGTTAGTTTTAACGTTAAATATTTAGCTATTCGAAGATTAACTACATAGTATCTAATTCTGTATATAATATACCCTCAGTTAATATTTGTTGTTAATTAAAATAGTTTCTAAACGTAAGGCTCGTAAGGTATACTTGCCAACGATGCACTAATACTGTCATAATGGGCTGCTCTGTGAGTAAAGAAAACATCAATTCTTATTTTTCATGCTTCCATCAGAGTCTAAATATAAAGGACCACCTGAAAATTTATAATCAAGTGGAGGATGAGAACATGTAAATGTTACTATTTAGGTTTCTAACTTGTACATTTTATTATTTGATAAATTCATTTATTTCTAAGCCAATCTAAATGACTTAACTTTTAAGGTAATATTGAAATAAATCATTTGTCAAGTGAATTATGGGTAATCATTCTCTTAATGACCTGTTTGGTGCCTTCTAAATTTGGTATATGGAGTTTTTTTAAGAGATTTTATTTTTTAAAAAAATATATTTTATTGATATTTTACAGAGAGGAGGGAGATAGATAGAGAGCTAGAAACATCGATGAGAGAGAAACATCGACCAGCTGCCTCTTGCACACCCCCCACCGGGGATGTGCCCGCAACCAATGTACATGCCCTTGACCGGAATCGAACCTGGGACCTTTCAGTCCGCAGACCGACGCTCTATTATTGAGCCAAACCAGTTTTGGCTTTTTTTAAAGAGATTTTAAAAATTAATTTTTAGAGAGAGAGGGAAGGAGAGGGAAAGAGAAACATTGATAAAAGAGGGAAAGAGATATGAGAGCAGCACATGGATCAGCTGCCTCTTACATGCCCCGTACCGGGGATCAAGCCCATAACCTGGGCATGTGCCCTGACTGGGAATTGAACCACCAACCTTTTTCACAAACGACACCCAACCTGAACCACATCCACCAAGGCTATATATAGAGATTTTATTAAAGCAAAACCTTATGTATTGGGTTACTGCCATACCAAAGTTTAATCAACTTATAATTTTACATGTTAAATGCCCAATGTTAGTTGTTTTGTAATTTTTTCGAAAGCACTTGGTTATACAAAACTATTATACTTTAGATCTGTGTGACTGTGAATGTGCATATTTCATATACGGAGTAGATACACCCAATGCATTTACATAATTACACAAATAAATGAAAAGAGAAAAATGGAAAAACATTTGAAAATCTTTTCAAGAAATCTGTTTACACCATAATATAAAACACTATATCAGAAGTACCTTCTACCTTCATATTTTTCTTGTGTTTGTACAATTGTTTCATTTCATATCAGCAGCTCTGATTTATCCATTTAAATTTTTTATGTTCTTTCATTTTTTTGTGGCTTGTTTATTATCAGCTTATGGTTTTGGGGGGCAAAAAAATCCTTTGGATTTTTTTTTTAATTGATGAGATTTCATCCTGGCTTGTTAAAGAGAACCAGCTGTTTTCTTGAAAGATAATTTTCTGAAGCTGTTGTGTACCATAATTACACTGCAATTACACAGCGATATCCATAAAAGCAGATGAGCCTTCTATGTGTCTTTTTACTCCATTAGAAGTTGCAAAAATGATAGATGCAGTCTATCTTAGCCTGACTATTGCCCTCTATTGGCAAACTCAAGCGCTGGTATAATCGAAAAGATAGCAGCAGTAAAAACAGAGATATACTTCGTTTTTGTGCTTTAACACAAGATTGACATTTTGGGTCATAAGGTAACACCATCAAAAGTTTCAAGAACTTTTACAATCGAAATTTTAGATGTACCATCAAAACCTGGCTCTTTAAAAAAAAAAATCACCTAAGGGAAGGCAATGTGGTTGGGGCTTTGTTCCAGCCTCAAATTACAGAGCAGACATTGCTCCTCCCTCACTGGAAACTCCTTTGAATCATCATCCCCCTCTTTTCAGTGGAAAACCAGTTGGATCTCTTCCTTGTCCCCAGCATGGATCCTCTTCTCTGGAGCAATTCTAATAAAAGGGAGATGTTGAAGTATCTTACCATTTCCAAAATCAACAGTTCATCTCACCATTAATAGTTCAGTGATTAAAAAAAAACTTGGAATATCTAGTCAGGGGTAGAAGAAAAAAGCTCGTTGCTAATAAATCGCTGAGAAGGCCTCTCCTTTCAGGCCAGACAATAAGATCTCACAAGTTATGTGTGGAGGAAGATGTGAGAAAACCAGTTTTTTGTGGTGGTTTTTTTTTTCTCCCCAAAACTGAGAGCTGCCGATGATATGAATTGTTGCAACATTTAATGTGCCTTCTGGGGTGGGAGAGGTGCGTGCACATGTTCAAATACACACCGTCTTCCCCGTGCATGTGGTGCTGACTGGCAGCCGGGGAATATAGGATTTTAATAACATTTATTTTGGCAGAAGTGGGAGGAAGTCATCCCAGCGAGGCGACCAGAGAAAACACATCTCCCGAGTTCTCCCGTGACCTTCTAGGAACCAGAACTTTTAAACAGCTCTGCACATTTTCCTTCAAGGAAGGAGAGTTTTGTTTTCCCAAATTTCACGTTTACCACCCCTACCAGGGAGAGTGCCGTCTTCCCAGGCAACCCTCGGCCTGGAGCCGCTGCCTGTGCAGCGAGCCGAGCTGAGGTTAGCGGCGGAGCTCCTGGACGGATGTCAGGGTTAGGAGCTGCTGAGAATTAAAATGAGCCCCTTTCTCTGCCAGCACTAGCACAAGGCTCGGAGCACATTTCCTCGGGTGCACTGACACGGTGACAGCTTCGGTAACCGACGGGGAAGCTTTCTGTACCAGAGCTCAAACAGCTCCGGCTTAGCACCATCCTACCTCCACCGCTGCTGCCTTTGCTTAATTAATAGCAGCACTGCCTTTTTGAGGAGAAGGTTTATCTCGCGAAACAAACACATTTCAAGCAGAACCCATATTTTTACAGGAAAGGGGGTGTGGGGAGGATGGCATGCCCGCAATGGCTTGGCTCGTTTCTGGTTCCACTCCTTTGCCACATTGTTTGCACCTACACAGCATTATATATTTTTTTTTAAAGTGAAACGTGACTGCATAATTGACAGGCTCTCTTCCTCTCTAGCATTTGCAGTCCCTGGCTGTGAACCACTGCTGATTAGTCTTTAGCAGTTGACAAAACTGTGCAGGTTGCACATTCGGAGAAGAACCTTTCCCGGTTGCATGACAAGCACCTGGTAATGCATGGCATTGGATTCTTCATCGTTTAAGCTGTTAGTCGAGACAATAACCCCTCTTTGTCTTGTGATCACTTCCTGATAAGCTTACTTTCTTCATGCTAATATCTCTGAGCCATGTGTTAAGCATTTTTACTTATCCCGGATCAATGTTCCTCTTCATAGGATGGTCTTCTACTTAACCAAAGCATTCTTCACAAAATATATATTTGTCTATCCACTAAGAAAATGTGTATGGAGGACTTACTGTGGGCCAGGGACAGGTATACATGCTATAGCCATGAGCATGAAAAACCAACCAACCTCCCTGGCCCCATGGAGTTTCCTGGAGGATGTCAGAAAATAACTCAGTATTTATCATGTCAAGTGGCCCTAGATTTTTAAGGAAAAATAAAGCCAGGGATACTTTTTTAGGGTTCAGGAAGGGAAGCAGAACTTCTCTGAAATGATGTAGAATGAAGGGGCTTATTATGGGAACTTCATTGGCAATAATTGATTCGGCGAAGTTATGGGAGTTGATACAGAGGCCATTGCTTTAGCATTTAGTGGCGGGCCCGAAGTCTCCCTTTGTCTGCAGTGCTAACAGCTGGGAGAAACATCTGGGTGGGAGGCAGCAGAGGGTAAGGGCAATTTGGAATCCAAACGACGTGGGAACCCACAAGAACGTGCTAGAACCCATGTTTGTCTCTCAGTACATTCAGCCTCGATTGTATGATTGTATGCCACGGAAGGTGGTGCTCTCTCCGGTGGGACTGCAGGAAAGCTAAAGGTGATGATGATTGGGTAAAAGCAGGGAAACTGGGTTCTGTGGCCTTAGCTACCACAGCAGCCGCACACTGTCAGCCCAGGCCATGTGCACAAGGTGCAGCAGCTCTGGCACCTTACAGAGACATTATAGGGTGAAGGCCACTGATCCATTTCCACATTTAAAATCTCACAGTAGCTCTTAGAATCAACCCTAAGAGAATTCTGGGAGATATCATATCAGTTTAGCTGGACTGATAAGAGCACAAAACCACATGCAGGTGCTTGATGTCAAGTAGACCTTTGGATTTATGAGTGTGGATTTCAGCAAAATGTCTGGCTAGACACACCAATGTGCAATTCCTTAGCCTAGAAATGCTATTTAAAGCTATAAGACTGGGTTGAGATCATCTAGAGCAGTGGTCGGCAAACCCATGAGTCAACTGAGCCAAATATCAACAGTACAATGATTGAAATTTCTTTTGAGGGTCTAAGTTTTTAAACTTAAAACTTCTTCTAATGCCACTTCTTCAAAATAGACTTGCTCAGGCCATGGTATTTTGCTAAAGAGCCTCACTCAAGGCGCCAAATAGCCACATGTGGCTCTCGAGCCACAGTTTGCCAACCATGGATCTAGAGTAAGATTTGGGCCGGGGAGGTTGGGAGGGAGAATCAAGGTCTGGATGACATTCCAATGTTTAGAGGTCAGGGAGCTATAAGGAACTGGTAAAGGCTCAGAATAAAAACTGGATAGGTAAGATGAGAACTAAAGAGCTTATAGAAACAATAGAAAATACGTTTTTAAATGAATGGAGAAAGAGCACCTCTTTCAACAGTTGGTTACAGGTTAAATCAAATGAAACGGGACCCCACCTCACAATGTAGAGACCACTGGTGACTTTGCAGGAGCATTTTTTTTTAGAATGAATCTAATTGAATTGGGTTCAAGAGAGAATGAGGGGAATTATAATGAAACAGGATGCACAGTCAACGATTTTAAGGAATTTTGTTCTAAAACAGAATAGAAGAATAAACAAAGAGAAAGACGTGGGGCCAAATTTTTGTCTGTATGCCTAAGATTGGCTGAGTTGTACGCTTCTAGGGCTAACTTATACGCTGATGACAATGTACCTGTAGAGAGAGCAACATTGGTAAAGCAGGAGAGATGAAGACCATTTTACTGGCAGGATTATTTATTCTGAAAGGACTTTTTCCCCCCTGCCAAATCTGCAATGTGGAGAAAATCACATTCGTGTTAAAAAAAAAAGTGATTCTATTCCATGTCAGTATTATTTCCAATTCTGAGCTTCCCAGAGAGAGAGAGGTATTAGGTGAGATCAAGCATGGGAGAGAGTGCAAGTCAGAAAGAGAGAGGAAGGTAGAGAGAAGTCTCACCAGTGAGGTGCTGGGAAATGTCACAAAAGGAACATTTCGGGGAGTAAGGTTGCTTCACCCAGGAAGAGGTGACTGGGAAAAGAAGCTTAGACTTAGTTTTCAGAAATATTTATCTACAGAAAAGTCACAAACTTTTTCCTAAAGGGTCTCTGTCATAGTCTCTATCACTACTACTCTACTTGCACACACAACAACAGCTTTGACAGTACATGAATGAGGAAGATTGTGTTCCAATGAGCATTTAATTAAAAAAACGGGAGACCAACTGACAGAGGTAAGTTTGCAGACCCGAAACTACAAAATAAAAATCCAGACATTTTCTTATCAAGTCATTGAAATTGGCACCCAATTGACTGATGAACATGCCACTTCAACAACTTGATGCATTCTATCCCAAACTCCCAGCCAGATCAGAAAATGTGCTTACCGCCACATAGAAAATACGAATATCTACTGCTTTTCCCCCCACGACTATGTGAATATATAATGATAAAAATAATAAGAATAGTAAATATGGAAATGATAATTTATCATTCATATATTCTAAACATACTGATATCCCCAAAGAAAAGTATTTCAATATAGAAACATAATACTCCTAATTAGAAATATACATATTCTTGATACATTAAGTTCATAATCAAGTGTAATAATTAATCTCCCCTTTAGTTGTGTATGTTGTATGCATTCATATTTGTGGTAAAAACAACAACAAAACACCACACACAGTATAGTTTGCTAGAGAAAGTGAAGACTTTGTAATTACAGAGACCCAAGTTAGAATCATAGGTCTATCATTACAATTATCTGTTAAGTAGGCTGTTATTAATAATTTACCTTTAGTATCCTCCTCTATGAAATCGTGTTCTAAAGTTCATGTAATTAATATATTTATGCACAGATTTTGTAAGTTGCATATGTATGGTCTATAACAAATGGGCAAATAAACATGGCATTAATTTATATAGTTATACTATAGGCATGCATGTTGATATGCAATATGTCTTTTCTTTAAAAAACTGATTTTTTAAAACTTTCATTTCCAGATACTTAATGATGCCATGATTATACTAAGCATGAGTAATAATGTTGCAATCCTTCAAATATCTCTGGATATTCAGTGACAAATCTCATCTCTATGAAACATCTAAATCATTGTTCCCTTTGCTATTATTCTATAAATCAGGATAATTGACACACACTGCCAAAACATGAAAATGCCATAATGTCAGTGACTTTAAACAACCAGTGAAATTCTTGCTTAGCTTTCCAGCTGTACTGGAAATCAGCATCCAGAATGCCTCATTTGCAACTTTGCCTTCTTAGGATCCTTCAGTTTCAATCACACCCATGTACAGGAAAGAGCATGGGAGAAAAGTACAATGCTGTGAATTGGGTTGGACTTGATGTAACACCATTTCTCCCTACTTTCCCAAAACTCAATCACAAAGCACCAAAATCATTGTTTAGGGAGACTGGGAAATGTAGTTTTTGTATATCCAGGAAAAGGAAGGAAGAGTAAAGAACACTGAAATTTTTTTGTTTTCAAAATGACACTTAAATTGAGAATAATATTTACAAAAGCAGGGGAAATCCATTATAACATAACAGTTGAAAATGTAAAATATATTAATAAATATGTGACATTTTGAAAAATGTTATAATCTTGAAGACAGTGTAATTTCTATGGACAATGATTTACCAAATATTGCAGACAGGGAAAAAAAAACACATTGGGATAGAAACGTTTTTACTGAAAACTGTAACATGCAACTAACACCAATATCCTAGTATCCTTTATTAGTCTCGTTTATTAGTCTCCTTTATTAGCTAAATTGGCACCAATTCCTATAAAAGGCCCAACAGGACACTTACAGGTTTTATGCATACCATTTCATTTAAATAAACTTTAATATAAATGATTTGTCTCAAACACCCTTGATCTGATTATAAACTTTCAATGCCTAGAGTTTAGGTTATTAGTCTCTTAGTCATTGAGGATGGCATACATATTGTCAGTCAGTTTTGTGGCCTCTCTTTTATCCTCAGAATATGACCTTAAGTCTAACCTCCCTTGCAAAATTAACTGAAGGAATCCCTAGAAGCTTACAGGATCGCAGTTAAATACTATGTACCAACACCCAATTTGTATGTCACTGTAAAGATCAGGTTAATATAAGCACGCCTCGTTTCACTGCACTTTGTTTTGTTGCGCTTCACAGATGTTACCCTGTCCCTGTTTTTAACAAATTGAGGAAGACCCTTCACCAGCCAGAAGAGTACAACTCACTTTATTGAGGTGGCCTGGAACCAAACCTACAATGTACCAATGGTACCCCTGTAAGATCTAACTGATGGATGCAGCTTCCCCACAGAATGGGAAATAATCACAAATTCCTGAGGGGACAGGATTAGCAATAACTGGCGAGTGCTCTGACCCATGGTCTCCTGAGCCAGGGTGACCCACACCCAATCAGTCTCATCTCAGGACGCTACATTTTCTGATGGAGAATGAGAGAGTTTCAGAAACTGAGCCTGAGAATCAAAAGCCTTTGCCTAAGCTGCCAATGTCAGGGCGATTTGCCTAGCCCAGTGGTCGGCAAACTCATTAGTCAACAGAGCCAAATATCAACAGTAACAACCATTGAATTTTTTTTTGAGAGCCAAATTTTTTAAACCTCAATTTCTTCTAACACCACTTCTTCAAAGTAGACTCGCTCAGGCTGTAGTATTTTGTGGAAGAGCCGCACTCAAGGGGCCAAAGAGCCGCATGTGGCTCGAGAAGCACAGTTTGCCGACCACTGGCCTACCCTGTATGTCTATAGTTCATGCTTAAGCAAGCATCATACCAAGTGAAGTCTGCTGAGTTTTACAACTTTGAACACATCACGGACTCTGGCTGAGCATGACACCAAGTGAACATATTGATGAGCACAAAAAACAATCAACAAGATAAGAAACAACTAGTATATTAGATAGTAATAATACCAAAACAAACAAACAAGCCTAGTAAGGGATTATGGAAAGTCGCTGTAAGGCAATGACCTTGTAAAGGGGGCAAACTACAAAAGACTCATAGAAAAATCCACCTGAAAACATTGAGAGCCCAAACCACGAAAGAGGGAAATTTTCTTCTGGAAAAACAACAGGAAGTGCAAAGGCCTGCAGTGGGAAGCATGTCTCCACTGCTTTTCTCTGTCCTAATTAAGTCAGCAGATTAAAAAAAAAAAATCAATGGGTAAAGGAATTATTTTTTTAGTTTAGGAAACTTGCCTTCAGAGAAAACCCATGACTTTAACTCATTGTATTCTTGACACTATGCATATGTCATCAGTACTCATTTCTAAAGTTAGAGTACATAGTTATTATGCCCAAACATGCAAAGCTTTTACATTACTTTCAAAACAGTCTTTTAAGTAATATCTGCAATTAATTCATCTATGGAACAATTATTTTTTCCTTCAAAAGTAGAATCATAGTCATACATATTAATCAGTAACATTTGTAAGCCTCTTTGAACTCACCTGTTATTCATCAAGTAATGAGATTAAAAATGTGAAGGTGTGAGAATAAGTATCAACACTAGAGACTTTTTATCCAAAAGCTAAAAGACACTTGACTTAACTTCTGGGTCGTTTGTGCGATCCAGATAGAGGGATCCTGTAAACAAGCCCTTTGACTCCTCTCAAACCAGACGAAGGACAAAGAAATATCAGGGAGATTCACTGAATGATAGCACATTTCACTGAGTATAAATTTCATTGTCCCTTGACTGGCACACTTGAGGTCTGCTCTCTATCACTTTACTGGTAGACACTATTTTAGTTTCCCATTGAGGCTATAACAAGTTGCCACAAACTGTTTTAGAATAAGACGAAGTTAATTTCTTACTGTTTTGGAGATCAGAAGTCTGAAATGGGGTTCGCGGGGCAAAATCCCAGGTTTCTGGGGCGGCATTCCTCTCTGGAGGCTCCGGCGGAGAATCTTCCCCTCCTTTTCCTCTTTTTAGAGGCTTCCTGGGTCACTGCTCCATTGCTCCTCTTCAGAGCGAGATCAGACGGAGCCCTTCAGTGCGGCCATTTCTCAGACTCTCTCCTTCTCCCCACCCCCTGGTGTTAATAAAGACCCTGTGATTATGTTGAGCCCACCTGGGTAATCCAGGCTGCTTTCCCCACCTCCAGGTCAGTAGATTAAGAACATTGATTCCATCTGTAACCATAATTCCCTGCTGTTAACATGGTCACAGGTTCCAGAGTTGGCAACGTGGGCGTTTTTCAGGAGCCATTTTTCTGCCTGCCATAGACACCTTGATTCAGGTAGTCCTTGATAAAATAGAACAAAAAGCTGTCATTTGCAATTTGATAGGTATATGACTTTGCTGTGGAAGAACGAGGTCTGTTTCTTCCTTCCTTCCTTCCTTCCTTCCTTCCTTCCTTCCTTCCTTCCTTCCTTCCTTCCTTTCTTTCTTTCTTTCTTTCTCTTTTTTTAAACATATTTTTCTTCCTCAATCAACTTGGTGTTTCTTAGCTAATGTTTTTCTTCTTCTTAAGGCAGTATTATGACTTTCATGTAGGCACTTCTCAAAATTGCATTTAATTATTTTTGTATGCTTCCTTCTTTCAAAGAGACTGCATTACACTTTAGTGGTAAAGAGCTGCTGGTTTGTTGTTTTAAACTGAATTGCTTGATCCTGACACCTGGGTTCGGAGTCATGCCTTTGGCACCCACTTAACCAACACATTAAATCTTAGCATGTAAAATGTGACATGGTCACATTTTAAAAATGTTTAAAGAAATGTTAGGAGCTAATTTCTTTGATTCTCCACATCCTGTGTTATTTTTTCTGGAATGCTAGGATATTATGACTACTTTAATTGGCCCAAGGAATACTCTTCCCTGCATGACACTGAAGAAAAACAAAACTTTTAGTGGACCTAAAGAAAGCATAAAATATTAAATTATGTAGACTACTTAGAAATATAAAAACAACTAACCTGCGCATGTGTCTGGATTTTACCAGGTAATTATTTGTACAGTAAAAGACACCTTACAGAAAACTCTAGGTGCTTTGAAGATGCCCTTGCTTTGCTTCTTTAGTCATAAGTCACTTTGGTTTATTTGTCCCATCAAATGCTGATTTCATGCCTATAAGAGTTGACTCAAAATAAAGTAGTACTTAAAGAGCAAGGAGGGAGAATAGAAATCAATATCTGTCTTAAATGTAAAACATCAAAGAGATTCCACACAAATGATAAGAAAGGAGAAGGTGAAGGTCTTAGTTATTTTTAATCAAGTTATTTTAAATAAATAGTGATTTGTGATGCAACATGGAAACATGACTTTCAACTCTTTGAGAAGAGATCAGATGACATCTGGGTAAATGCTATTGATTTTTCAACTCTTGAAAAACTTTATATTTTTTAGTCTATGTGCTGCTGAGGCAAGCACAACTGCAAAATAATTTTAAACTGAACACATCCCTGACACTTAACACAATCATGAAGCATTTTCCCAGATTTATTTCAAATTATTCAGCAGATTTACTTCACATGAATTACTCAAAAAACAAAAACAAAAAAACCAAACAACCGTCATCTGTGTCTTTTGTGCCACACACAAAATGAAATGAAATCTATTATTTTATAGTGTTTCTGTTGGTCAAACATAGTATTTATAATAATTGTTATTAATTTTACTTCAGAGACCTCATGAAAGTAACCTATAAGCATTTTATAAATGAGAAACTTAAAATACATTAAGAGGGAATTAACGGTATGGTAAGTCAGTAGAAAATTCTGGTGTTTTCTCGGGATTCTGAAAAGGGATCTAGAACTCTGCTGTCAAAGATGAACGCTCACCCTGAACTGCTGTTTCATCAGTTATCCATTCAACACGCGTTTATGCCTCATTTTATTCAGGCACTAAGAAAATGAAGAGAATTCCCACTCTTAAGAGTTCAGAGTTCAATGGGGAAAGAAAGTCGGGAAGACAAACAATTACATAAGAATCTTGCAGCTGAATCCAGTTTGGCTCAGTGGATACAGAGTCAGCCTGTGGACTGAAAGGTCCCCGGTTCAATTCCGGTCAAGGGCATGTACCTTGGTTGTGTCCACATTCCCAGTAGGAGGTGTGCAGGAGGCAGCTGGTCGATGTTTCTCTCTCATTGATGTTTCTAACTTTCTATCCATCTCCCTTTCTCTCTGGAAAAAAAAACCCAATAAAATATATTTTTAAAAATAATCTTACAGATAATATAATGGGAGGAGAAACACAGATACGGAGCAAATGGTTAATATCTGAGGTCCACACGGCTCAAGTCAAAACAAAAATTATGCTGGGAACTTTTTCCCCTCCTGCTCCTCAAAAAAATAGTTACTGTATACCCTCTGATTCTGGGAGAAAGCTATGTTTTGCATCCATAATGTAGACCAGCCCAGCAGAATGTGGGCTAAGGGTACTACTGTTGTGAGTACTTTCTAACTAAATCTGTGTTAAATTGATCAGATAAACTCCAGCTGATCACGTTGACTGCTATTCTTATAGGAAACAAACTAATTCCACAATCATGTTTACACTATGATATGGATAAACATCTTGATAATCAAATGAACTATCATTCAAAAAAAGTATTATAAAGTATAATTTTTTAAAGAAAGTTGTTCATGGCAATGTGAATTAGTGGGAGCTTCAGGCTCAAAACGAAGGAGGTCATCCAGTCAGACTAACATTTCAGGCTTTCCTTACTGGGAATGGGTATTTGTGAAGAACAATCACATAGCATCAACCAACAGGTGAAATGCTGTGTTCTTAACAGGTTAGTACTATGGGGCTCAAAGGAGGAAGGGATTGGTTGTTAAGGATAACTATAAAAGCTAAAAATGGCAATGTTGACAAATCAGGTTTTTGTTGTTGATCTTTAGGCTCCTGCATTTGAGAAGACTGTGGTCTTCAGCATGGTCTTTGGAAGAACACTGTGCACCCTGAAGATGTTTTTTATTCTGCTCCAGAGCCACTGTGTACATGTGCAGGTTGTGTGGTGCACAGCCAGAAGGGCCTCGTTCATATTGTATGATTCACTTCACGGAGTACTTTTCCAGAGGACAGCAGGGAAGTTCCACATACCATATTACTGCTGTATTTCAACAGCTGGAGTAGTGTCTTGAGGAAGGAATGCCTTTTTCTATTTTGCACATAGGCCCCAGGTTACTCTTCAAAGAAATCTCATAGCATTCAAATAAATGCTAGAGGAAAATTTTCCCTTTATTTATTTTCCCTTTGATGTCAAATAGATAAGCACTTGAAAAATAGATTGGAAAATAAAGTGGACAGTTCAGCCTTGACAAGTACATATATCAGAAAAGAGTTTGTCTTGGCACTAAGGGAAATATAGACATTAAACATCCTCCAATTTTTTTTTTTTTAAAAAATATATTTTTATTGATTTCAGAGAGGAAGAGAGAGGGAGAAACATCAGTGATGACAGAGAATCATTGATCAGCTGCTTTTTACACACCCTGGGGATCAAGCCCAAAACCCAGGCATGTGCCCTTGACTGGAATGAATGCAGGATAGGCTGATGCTCTAACCACTGAGCAAACCAGCCAGGACTCATCCTATTTTTAATGTGAATTCACAGAAAAACAAACAAGGAAATTTCTTTAAAGAAAAAAAATTCAAATATATTAACTGGACAACAATATTGCATAACCTTCTGTAAAAAAATCAACCCAGGGTTTTCTTAAATTCCATTTAAATTCTTTTGCTGAAAATGCTCAAATATTAAATATATATGTATGTTTAAATAAATAATACCATGGTTAAATAAATATATACATATATATATATTATATATAATGTGACACACAACATAATGTATCCATAGTGATTTAAAAATAATAAATGATATGATATACATTATATTATATTTTAGGCATGTTAAAGTTCTACAACAAAGAAATCTTCAATATATCCAGTATTTCTGTTATTATTTTGCTTTATGACATTTTTTTTCCTTCCAAGATCCATCTATTCACATCCTGTGAAGGTATGTTGTGTGAAATTTGTGTTTTCATCTTATTCTAAATATAAGTAGATTAAGAGGTATCTTTTCCCCCCATTGTATTGGCCACATTTATTTTTTTAAAATTAGTTAAGACTAAAATAATGTACAGAATATAATTAGGGGGGAAATTGACTTGAGAAACAGAAAGAAATCTGTATTTTATTTCAACATTCTGGACCCTTAGCCATCTTTGCCTTTCGAGGCTGCATTAAAGAACTTCCACTTAATTAACTGACACTGCTGATCTGAATTAATGACAAGATCCCTAGCACCTGTTTTCAGCTTCCTCCAGGGAACCAGTTGAATGGAGAAGGCAGATTGAGAGAGTCTCGGTGGAGCAAATGAATCCAGGAGATAGCGTAGAGGCTAATTTCTATTGTAAGACCTTCATTAGTCATCTGTTGAACATCAGTTATTGAGTTGGGAATATTTCTTTTGCAAGAGGTGAAAATGCCTTTCTTTACATAAATCTGCTTAAATGTGCATGACTTAAGATTCCCTTTGACAAGAACACTTAAGATTTCAATACTTCAGTCATATCAAATAATAATGAAGAAAAAACACTATGAATGCCAGAGGATTCTGCCCTCAAAAATGCCATTGTGCAAAAATTAACTAAGAGGAAATCAGTTTTGCTTAACACTTATTTCCAGACTATTAATATGACAGAGCCCAAACTCTGACACTGCTTCCCTTTTATCCTTTTTAATTAATTCCATGGATGATAGGGACACTCTCCCTCCTTTCACAGGCATCTAATTCTTTCATAGCCAAAGGACTAATTCTTTACTCACTTGGAGGAACTGAAAATAGTACGGATATAAAAAAATATCTCAATTGCTTTCAGTAAGTAAGAAAATGTCTTGACTACATCTTACTTTCAAGAGTGAAACAATAAGAGAGACTTTTAAAGAGTAGCCAGTAGCCAGTGGAATAATGAAATAAGGGTTTTATTATGAGATAATCACTGTCAACCAAGAACTAGGAATCCAACAAAACTAATTTTTTAAAAAGAGAATAAAATAAATAAATGTTCAGATAAACATAACACTGATAACTTACCAACACTAACAGGAATAAGGAATTTCTAAAGAATGTCCTAGAGTGCCAACAAGGAAACCAGATCAGAGATGTGAATCAATATGTCCGCAGTCACAGCACTAGGAAGTGGTAAAACCCTATCTCTTCACACTTCATCTGGTGTTCCCAGCTGCTTGTGTTGTGATGCTTGTTCAAGTTCAAGGGGAAGGGCCTGCCATCAAGGCAAATCTTAGAATAGTCATGTTGAGAAGAGACTCACATTTACCTCTTTCTTCTCTCTGTTCAGATCAAACTAGTTATATAATGGGATGTTAAAATAGGACTCCACAGGTTTAAGTTCGGTTGAACTCCCAAGAACAGATAGCAATGACTTTCATTGCATAGCAAGGTGCAAATAGCCCTGTGGTAGTGATGAAACAAGTACCCCAAAATCAGTTATTCCTTAATAAGTCACTCCCATAAAGGATTTAAAAGGAGTGAAGTAAGAGAAGCCAGGAGAATTGCTGGCTGTTGGTTGGCCCTCCAGAAAATTGTATTTAAGAGCATTGATGGCTGCTATCACAGCTTCTCAATGACCTTGAACATGTCAGAAGGCACAGCTGGTCCAGGGTAGAGAGGAGTGTATGATGGAAGAAAGAAGGCAACCGCACATTCTTTCTCCCATTGTTTGGCTGATGTGGGGGAATAAGAAGTTATAAGTTTGAGGAAATTAGGGTTTTGATTATTATCTTATAGTGTGGTGTGTGTGTGTGTGTGTGTTTGTTGTGGGGGGGGGGATGAAGTAATTAGGATTTTGTTTTTAAGTCTCAGAATGACTAGCAAAGTCTTATAAACGTCACACTAGTTTTTATCCAAATAGTGGGTAAAGAGGAACTCGGAGTATGTTCAAACAAGCAGTCATTGGAGGTTGGTTAGAAAAATTAAATTTCTTTTTGATGACATCTTATGAAACTTTATGTTCAATGCAAGCTTATGAATACTTAACATGTCCAAAGCAGAACTCTGGAACCTGCCCAATTCCATTCCAGTATCTTTTTTTTAATCCTTTAGCCTCCCCCATCAATATGCTTAATCTGATTTATCAGGCCAAAACTTAAATGTACACTTTTACTCCTCATTTTCTATACTCCCTAGTGCCGTGGTCGGCAAACTGCAGCTCGAGAGTCACATGCTGCTCTTTGGCCCCTTGAGTGTGGCTCTTCCACAAAATACCACGGCCTGGGCGAGTCTATTTTGAAGAAGTGGCGTTAGAAGTTTACATTTAAATAGTTTGGGTCTCAAAAGAAATTTCAATCATTGGTACTGTTGATATTTGGCTCTGTTGATTAATGAGTTTGCCAACCACTGCCCTAGCCCAATCAGTCAGGAAGTTGTGGTCCTTGTCTTGAACACATTTGGAATCATTACTTCTTACCACCTACCTATGCCATTGCTGTCCTATTCTGAGGCCTCTCATTACTGTCCAACTACTGAACAAGCCTACTCCCTGGGCTTCCTCTTTCAACAGTTAGAGACCATTTTCTTTAGATCAGCCAAATTTGCTTTAACAAGACAAATCATGGTGAGAACTGAAAATATCACAAAACTTCCTCACTTAAAATTCTCCAACACTATTTTATTTTACTTCAGTAAATTCCAAACTGATTTCCATGAGGTACAACCATCTATTTCATCTTTGTCCCTGGCTATGATCTCATTTCTAATTCTGTCCCTTCACACTCACTTGACAGACACACTGGCCTCCTTGCTGTTCCTTTGACAGATCAAACCCGCTGCTTTCTCAGGGCCTTCTAGTTTGATGTTTTGCTCTGCCAGAATTTGTTTTTCCCAGGTATTCTAATTGTTGGCTGTTATTCATTAGTCATTCATATCTATGCTCAGTGTCATCTGCTTAAAGGGAGCATCTTTAACCACCCTCCATCCTCGTTACACTTTATCCACTTAAACAATGTTCTCATCATAGCACTTGACATTCTGTCAAGCATGATTTCTTTAAAAATGTAGACACTTGCATATAATTTCTCTTTCACACAAGCATGCAAGTTCTGGAAATGCAGAAACTTATTCACTGATGTTCTCAGGGTCCAGAGAAATTCCTAACTTAGAGCAGATAGTAAAAAAATAGGTGGTTTGTGTTTTTTTTTTAAATAAAAGGAGTGAATAATGATAAGTGGTGATTTCTGAAGTAATGAAATGGATTACATTAGAATTTTCACCTATAGAAATCTTAGCATTTTACTATAACTGTACAGAGTAAGTTAGATCGATTTTAATGTAGTATATGCTTCACACTTTTTACAAAAAAAAGTACAGCTAAGTCATTCAATGACAGAGGAAAGAATAGTGGAGGCACTTGGCTATAAAATGTCACAAATTTCTCAACACATTTATTCTGCCTAAGGCAAGGGAGAGACTCATTGGTAATTATAATTCTTCATTTCTAAACTGTCTTTTAGACTTGCCAAATATCTGAAATTAAGCTTTATATCCCTGTGCAAAACAATGGTATTGGGACTTACAGAGGCTCACTGTTTCTCTCAAAATGGTGTCCTTGAAAAGCAGGGAAAACGATTGGCAATCCTGCCATATAGTTCCCCGATACACCTTGACAATAAGGCCAGTCAAAACAGAATACAGTGAAAGTTGACTGATTTAGCATGACACCACTTTTTCTGGAAAGTACTGGTGTGAGCACATTGAGAATCACCACCAATGTGCTGAGAACACAACTCGGTCTTGAACGGCTCCATCATCCATTGGCTCAGAAATGGGAGATAAAGAGACAAGAAAGTAAATATTCTAGATGAAAGATCATGGTTCAGTTACATGTGTAAAACCTATACTTGAGATAGGAAATAAGTTCCTATTTCTAGATTATAAAAAGTAAACATCTAATCAAAGGAATAATTTCAAATTCTGGCGCTCAAAACACGCTTTGTGAAGGATAAACTTTCCATGATGTAGCCCCAGAAACACACAATACATACACTGGACAAAGTGACCCCATTATGATATGACTAAAACTCAGAGGCAAGCTTTACTTAATGTGTGCTTTACTCAGTTAATCGCATTTCTATTGAGATCCCACCATTCTCAGCATTGAGAATTGAGGAATGGCGGAAGGGGTGGGGGTTGTAAATAATGCCTTTTCTTGCTTTGAGGGGCTCTTTTCCAAAGGAATTATTTATCTGCAGTGCAGTATGTACTGAAACAATGATACAACTACAAGAAGCAATGATCTGTAATGTAGGGATCAAGGAAGACTGGAAAGAGTGGACATAGGGGGCTTGTGTTAAATTTAATATCCCCAAACAAAAATCTAGCCTCGAGGCCATAAATCAACAAAGAGGACCATGATATTTCAACTGGATATAGCATCATTACAGGTACAGAAGTGGCAAAGTGTGATGCCAGGGAGTTAAAAGCTTCCATGTTGATGGGGTGTAAAGTTCTAGGTGAAGTAGTCGAAGGTGAGATATTGACTGGTAATCTCATGTCCAGTCAAAGGCCATCACACATTAGTTGTGGTAAGTGGGAGAAACAGAGTTATTGAAGAGCATCCACTTTGGAAATCTGGTACCCATTCACTTATACTACCATATTCTAGGCCAGTGGTCAGCAAACCATGGCTCATGAGCCACATGTGGTTCTTTGGCCCCTTGAGTCTGGCTCTTCCACAAAATACCATGTGCGGGCATGCACATACAATGCAATTGAAACTGTGGCCCATGCGCAGAAGTTGGTTTTTGGTCTGGGCGAATCCATTTTGAAGAAGTGGCCTTAGAACACTCAAGGAGCCAAAGAGCCACATGTGGCTCGCGAGCCGCAGTTTGCCGACCACTGTCCTAGCCAAATGTCACAGACACCACTATACAGAAGAAGAGATTCTAAATCTTAGAGCAAAGGTAATAATAATAATAAAAAAAACCCAGTTGTGGATGGTAAAACAAGGAGATAGCTGGGAGGGACCAAGAATCAATGGCATAATTCCCTACCACTATTCTGTTGGTTGATAGCAAGTTGAGTTCCTCACAAGGTTCTTGGATAGGCAGCACCAGTTTTACCAGACTTTATTTTCAGAAAATTCCATACTGGCAAATGTGGAACTCTGCTATATTCTTTACTAAATGATAAAACTCAGTAATGATAGAGACTGCGGATACTTTGACCTCCATGGTATAACCAAAAGCTACAATACTTAGCATATTATAGGTGCTGGGAAATTAGTTATTGAATGAATGAGTGATCTAAAGACTTTATGAATTAAATTAGTTTGAAGTTGAAGAATCAATAGGAGACAGTGTGCAAACCTGGAGAAAATTCCTAGAGGTGAGAGATAAAAACTTATTGAAGGAAGTGTGAGATCAGTACAGTTTTAGTGTTCTTGAACTTTTTAGGAGGGGGGTGTATATTTGAATTATAGGAGAAAGATGAGAGGTGAGGTTATTAGGGGATAGACAATATTTTGTGCTGCTCTACTTGTGTGGAGGGTTCATGCAGATAATAAGTACAAAGATGGACTAATCTTCATAGACATGACTTTTTCTGCACAGTAGCCTAGATATGGAGGAGAGAGTTATTTTCACAAATCACTTACATTTGTTCTAATAATATCAACATTTTAAAATTCTAAAGAGTGATTATCAGAAGTATTTAAATTTAAAAATAAAATTTTAATATTATGTGTTTTGATAAAATTATAAAATAATTCAGTAAAATACTTCTTTATATACAAGATCACTTAAAATAAAATTTTAGAAGTGAGAAGTTCATTATTAAAGTCAGAAATTTCTTTGTACTTTATTTTTAATATATTGATATATTCCTTGGAATAAAAGATTTAGATTTTATTGGAAAAAGAGAAATACTGTTGTATAAGGTAGAGCTATAAAACATGTTCTTAGATGAAATTACTGTGGTGCAACATTTTAGATTTTAAAAATATTTAGTTTACATACTGTGAAAATAAGTGTAATAATAGGAAGGATGTACGTGAGGCTTTTATGCCCTTTTGTAAAAAAATGAAATTGTACTTGCACTCTGATAGTTTTAAAAAAGTTGTCCTGTGGCTTACTCATATCGTAAGATATAATAGTATATTAATCACTTGTACTCTAGGGAAAGGCAGCTTGATCAATATCAGAAATATAGTTTCTACCAGGGCAATGTCTTTGATAAGTACACTTTGAATAAACCTCTATTATGAACTGAGTCATAGTTTTTAAAGCATTAAACCAATAAGCAATAGATTTGGTTTGGAATAAGAGTGATCTCAGAATCACATCTGACCAGCCTAACCCAAAGTATGCCCATCTATACATCCATATCTATGCAATAAACCCATCTAATACATTATTAACACAGGCTGAAAATAATAATGGACCGAGAATTAATTTTTTATGTGCAATATGAATCCTTGATCTTGTACCTCCGAAGAAGCCAATAGATTCGTATAAGCCAGGCAAGAGTTTGGAGGCAAAACTAATGATTAAAAAAATAAATAAGTGTAATATAATTTCAAACAATCTATTGGTGAAGTCCAATTATTAAAATAGTTCAGAATAATAACTTTTTTACAGTTACAACCAATAGGACAATAAGCCCAAAGGAATCATCATATTAACATTAGTTTGCTATTTTTAAATCACATTTTGACAAAAACTGTCAGTGCAATATAGAATGTAGTTTGCAAACTCGTGTCTCCATTCTTCAGCCATATGGACCTGTGTGACATATGTGAAATCACCACTAGGGGAGGGTCCGTGAAACACAGCTCTTGCTTTGTATATTGAACTCGGACTATCCCCATTTTCAATCCAGAATAAACACACACATACATATACATAGAAAACAAATTTCCATATATGTCTGTATGCATATGTGATTTTTAAGGAGCACACACAGTTTTTTTGCTAAAACATTTTAATTTTTCTGAATGGCACCAAAGACTGTAAGATCCTTGAGGGCAAAGCTTTCTATTAACTGCATCATAAGCTCCCAGGGCCTTACATTAATAATAGTAATAAAGAGTCTTTATCGGGACTTAATGAATGTTTTCGCATATTTCTTCATTTGAATGCAAAACATAAAAACAAAACACCCTGAAAACCAAAGAATTGCCTTGGTTTTTAAAATTGTTTTCACGTATAACACTACCACCTTTTTGGAGGGCCTCAGCCATCTTAGACGAGTCATACAAACTTCTCCTAAAACTAATTCTGGCAGTATGTAGGAGTGAGTGTGCAAGTCACTTCTGAACATTGCACTGTTTTTTAATTATTTTTTTAAGTATTTGATGCAATCTTTTTTTTTCATTTACAGCTTGCATTCAATGTTATTTTGTACTAGAAGCCCAGTGCACAAAATGACTGCATTACTTTGGGGGAGGGGGCCCCTCAGCCCGGCTTGAGTCCTCTTGCAGTCCGAGAGCCATTGGGGAATGTCCCTCTGGAGAGTGGGCCTAAGCCAGCAGTCTGACATCCTTAGCACTTCCGTGGAGGCGGGAGAGGCTCCTGCCACCACAGCTGCGCTCACCAGAAATGAGCTTGGCTTCTAGCTTAGTGGTGCTCACCCTGTGAGAGCACATTGACCTCGAGGGGGCAGCTCCTGCATTGAGTGCCTGCCCCCTGGTGGTCAGTGTGTGTCACAGCTACAGGTCATTCCTTTGCATATTAGCCTTTTATTATATAGGATTACTTCCAGGTGTGCAACATAGTGATCAGACCATAGACTTTATAGAGTGAACACTACACTGTTTAAATGCACATTATTTGGGGGAGAATGTTAATATTTCATTTGAAAGTAGCTTTATTAACTTAAAAGCTGTATACTTACCATGTAATCTTTTAGAATCTCAGTTCCTACATTGGTAAAATGTGGAAGATTCATTATTAATATCTTTTTTTTAAATTCTTGTGAAGATATGGTAATATGACAGGTACTTTGCACCATTTTTCAATAATTAAATAGCTATTCTTTTACAGTTTATTACAAACTTGCTTCCTCACCCCCTCTGTAATGGTAGATTTTCTCTGCTGATTCAAGACATAGATTTTTATACCAGACAGTGTGCCTTATATAAAGTAAAATATGTCATCCAATCTTTGTCCTAATTTTCATTTCAATGATTATTAGTGACAGAATTTTTACTTAGTTATTTTTGTGTTTACGTATGTTTTTACATTACCTCTTTTAATAGTAAATTTATATGATTTACAGTGCATTTCTTTAAGATAATAGTGTTAAAAAGTTGCCTGGTCTATGTTTTTTAGGAGTGATATCCTTTTTTATATAACTATTTAAAAATATTTGTATGTTTGTATATTTTTATGCAAAATATCAGTATATTTTGTTTAAATATGAGTATATTTTTATATCCCAATCTGATTCTGTTTTCATACAGTGTAAGTACCTACATTGTCATACCTGGAAAGGCACTCTCTAATCCAACCCAGAATATTTAACTCCTCTATATTTTCTTCTATGACTTTATTATTTTCTGTTTAATCTTTAAATTTTTATTCACCTAAATATAATTCTAACTTTGTTTATAAAATTGTCATTTTTATAATACCATATTAAAAATTATATCTTTCCACGAATTTGAGAAACCACATTTTCTTATAATATTAAAATTAACTTCCACCTGATTTTTTTTACTTTTTTGTTTGTTTTTTTGTTTTACTTTTAAAATTTATTCTTTTGCTCTATCTTTGCCTATGCCAGTTATATACTGCTTTCACCTCTGTGGCTGTTTTTTATGTTCCTTTTCAATTTTCCTTTTCAAACTTTATAGGGTGCTTTATTCACATTTTTTCCTCCAGATAAAATTTAAAGTTATCCTAATAAATTTCAGTAACAGTTTGATTATTTTAATTAGCATTACCATATATTCATAGATTTACTTAATATTAAAAATATTTTCATAATATCTCAGAGGACAGAACTAATCATGCTTCTCTATAAATATATTTCATAAGTAACCTACTTGTTCTTATTTATAGATAACTTTGTGATACTTTTCTTTAAATAAAGAGATGCAATTTAGTCTCACGTATATCATTGAACATGTTCATTATAACCCACTAGTAGCTCTGTGCGCCAATCCATGTGCAAGTAACTCGCTGCTGCTTGCCTCCACGGCCACCCAGCCCACCTCCATTCATAGCTCCTCAGCTCTCCAATGCACATAGCTCTCCATCCACTGCCCCACGCTCCTGTAGCTCTTCACCACGTGTAGCTTACTGACCCACTCTCCTGCTGTTGGCCTTTACGGGTCATTTGCATAATGACAATTTGCATATTGTCTCTTTATTACATAGGATAATGTTGGATTTAGTAAATTTTGTTTCCAAATGGAAACCTGTTACAAAGCAAAATCTTGTATTATTTTTTGAGAAGTAGAACTGTTTCTATATCTTCACTAAAAATAAATTAATAGAATAAATAAATAATTTTTAAATGTATTCAGAAAACAGTGAAGCAATTCACAAATATAATTTAAAATCTGTCTCCAGAGATTCCCCCCCCCCAACATTAAATATTTGAATTGCTTTTCTAGGAAAAATGTGTTCTAAGAGATATTAGTACATACTAGATAAAATGTGTTCTCCAGAATGAATCTGGGTCTAGCTTTTTTGGTCTGATTGATATAAATGATTGGTCTAGTCAATGGGACCAATATTAATAAAAATTTCCCATTACTTGCTAATCATGAGAGAGTAAGAGCAGATAAAAGATGAGCATTCATTCAATGGAAAGTCATAATACAAATAACTCACTGATGATTTTACCATAAAACATTTAAACACATTTTGTTCATGGACTTCCAACCTTACTCTATAAAAGCTAAAAATGGGTGTGGCTTGTTGATACTTAAGATTTGTAGCTTCTGAACTATGCACACTTTTTTTCTTGTAAGAACAATTGATTCTTCTGTATCCCTCAAAGAGATAAATTATTGCATTTATAAAATAATCTGCTCTTCATGTACTGTTTTTAAGTGCTTAGTCATTACATTTATCAGACACAGTTTTGTTTTGGCCTGTGCATTGAAGTCAGCTCTTGAAATAAAAATGTATAGTAAATAAAAATAAAGTTTGGGGATCCATCTATCATTCTGCTACAAATGCTTCTTTAAACCTTGCCCTTGGAGATGAATTTCCAAGTAGACACCACCAACTTAAGTGTTTTAACCAATTGCAAGATTTCGCTTTATGGCTGCTCTCAAAGGTTCTTATAAAGCAGTTTTGTTGCTATGGATTTTGAATTCACAAAGCCACTAAGTTCCACTATAAGTGACCATGTATCATCACTTCATAAAACTCATTGGGCTTCATCATTCCAGTAAAGATATGACAAGGCTGTTTATCAGAAGGTAATAAGACAGATAATTTAACTGTACAAGCTCTAATTGGTCTAATTCACTAACTGACCTCTCGCCACTTGATTCACGAGTACAATTGAGCTCTGATAAAGCCTTTAATTGTAAATTGCACACAGCTGTGAGCTGCTTCTCACGCTGGCACAAAAACACTATCATCGACTGTTTCATCTCGGCGACCTGCTAATTTGGAGCATATGTAACTGTTTTTCATGCCGAAGGCTTGACATACCACAAACAGCAGATGCTGCAGCTGCCCCCGAGATGCTTTATTTAATTCAATTACGTCTTTTGGAGATATGTAAAAAAGCTAGGCAAGATGAGAGAGGGCAGGAGAAATGTTCAAAATGGAGCCCCTGGTTGAGGCCCAGGTGGCTCGATAGGCAAATGATTGGGTGAATGTCTAAATGATCTTTTTAATTGAGGAGACTGACGGCTAATCAGGGTCATGAAGTGTTATCACAGTGATGAGCTGAGTGGAGCCCTGGGTTGCTCTGCAATTAATGCCGCTTTTGTGAAAGGGGAAGAAAGAAAGATAATGTATACCATCTGGCAATTGTTTATGATAAAAGCAGCGGTTTGCTGCAAATTCGAGTTAAATGCTATTCATAACATTATTCTTGCCGCTGCTGAGGGCAAGGACAAGAAGCTTGGGCCTTTGTCTGACTTCTCATTTCTCCTTCTCAACCAAAACATTCATTTTCTTCCACGTGTGTTGTTATTAATTACTTGGCTGCTTGCAAATGTATGGCCTGAATGAGTCCCTGTTTGATATGCCAATAAAAAGCCCCGGCATATACTTCTTGGAATCCGCTTCGACTTTCATGCCAACGTATCCGATTGCAATGAAACAAAGAAACAGTTAAAGTCACAGCCAAAAGAAAAGAAGAAAGAGAACAAGTCAGTTTTTCTTTTTATCCTAAAAAGTGGACTCTGGCACCTCTGGGATTTAAATGGAGGGGGTTGGGGTTTTTAACAACAGTGACAAGATGGGCAAAGGGATACCCCCCCCATCCTTGAGTAGATCAGTATTTGCAAACTTGAAGCTGATAGAGATTATTCAAAACTTGTCCAATATTTTCACCTTAGTTATCCCCTAAGATGTGTGAGAGAATATCATCAAAACTGACACAAGGGTAAACTCAAAATCAAACGTTGATTCAATTGTTAACATAAGCGGGGTACGGACGTCTCTCAGACACAGCCACACACAAAAACAGATGTGGTTTTCATCTAGAGTCATTGACAAGACCGAGAACTAAGTAAGCAAAAGGGAAGATAAAAGTATGAATAAGCTCAACCTTGATTTAGGAAAGGAAAAAAAGGGCCATTTTTTTCAAGCATATAGAGACAAGAGTTTTTTGTCACTTGCGCTGCAAGCTCTCAAAGCATTTAGGGGTATAAAGCAAGAAGATAAAATGGCCTAAAATCAAAGAATTAACATTAGAGTGATTGTGTGGATTTTGAGTTCTGAGACACGCATATGGTTTCTGCAGCCAGATTGCATGATTTTGAACTTCTTCAAAATCATGCTGGCTTTAGATACAGTTGAAGTAAATGTTGGCTTTCCCCAATTATCTGTTAGTATGAAAAAAGGGTAGTGCATGACCCAGAATCTATATTCAGAAAGACAAAAGCATCACCTAGTATACAAATCAGGCATATTTGGAAGCCTATTGCATTCTGGGTTCTGTGCTAGGCGCTGGGAATACAGTGCTCATAAGTACACAGAAACTCTTCTGAACAATTTTCAAGTCTGTTAAAGGAGGCAGATTCATAAGCAGGATGTATGACCAAGGAGTGTCAGAAGGCAAGTTACAGTGTCATGACTTCCAGGGGAAAACTCAGCCCGGACCTTGTAAAAGGTGTGGGTGGCTATTAGGAAAACTTTTCTAGAGCAGGTAACATCAAGTTGAGTGATAAAGTGTTGTTAGATGCTGTAGAGGGCTTCATTCTTCTTCTGACAGAGTAAGAAGTTAGGAGGGGAAAAAATTGTTTTAAAGAAATTTGTTAGCCTTAGCCAGTGTGGCTAAATGGATAGAGTGTTGGCCCTCAGACTATAGGGTTGAAGGTTGGATTCCAGGAAAGGACACCTACCTCAGTTGCAAGCTCGATCCCTGGCCCTTGTGGGGCGCTTGCGGGAGGCAACCAGTCGATATGTCTCTCTCACACTGATGTTTCTCTCTGTGTGTCTCTCCCCCTCCCTCCAACTCTCTCTAAAAATCAATAGAAAAATATCCTCAGGTGAGGATTATCAAAGCAAAACAAAAGTTATTATAAACTAAATGTAGCACATGATGTGACAGAAAGTTCCGTCTGGGACAAGTCCTACAGAGACTTGAAATACACTTGCTGAATAAATACATAAATTCATTTACATAAATGAAACAGGCAGGTGACTTATCCAAGAAGTATGTCTATCCACGGTCTTATCTGGGACTCATCTCCCAAAATGATGGCAAAGAAGATTATTAAGGAACACAATTGCTCTACAACACAGAAGTATTACAGATAGGCAGCGAGTTTATTGTATGTCTATGTCCATGTTGTCACTGCAAGTGATTCATGCCCCCCCTTAGAAGCAAGAACACTACTTCTATTTCTTAAATGGCTTCCAAAGTGACTTTCAGAACATCAGGGTTGTAGACATGTGAAGAATATCTGCACAAGTTCACAGAGAACTTAGTTGATGGAAGAGCAGACCATTTGCGTCTATGTCAAAGTTTCTCTTTGCTTCAAAAGAGGGGTTTTCAGCTGATACTCTTAATGGAGAGGGAGAGGAAAGGGTACAATGAAAACCAAATCATAAAGTTGTCCCCAAGTTACATAAGTCAAAATCAGATCTATCATTATAATAGAACATTTTTGGAAGAAAAATATCTATGCGGCTGAAATTAAACAATGACCACAATGGAACACTCATGCACACACACATGTGTTCACTTAAAAAGAAACACACAAGTTGTTTTCGTTTAAACTTTCAAGCTACTATTTTGTACATAGAGACAAATGAAAACTAAATACAGCTTCCTTCCTGGAAAAACAGGACCTGACCTGACTATTCATAGAAGAATCAGCTAATAAACCTGGGACACCTCTTATACAACAGGGCTGGAAAGAAAATGAACTCCAATAAAGGATGCCAGGATGAGAAGCCAGCTTCCAGGGTATATGGACTTAAGGAAGGCTGGTTTAATTTGAATCTTCTGAGAGAATTTTAATTGTAATAATAAACTAGCAATTAACAGGCCCTTATATTCTAACAGAGATCATGCTAAATGCTTTCTATGCATTACCAGCTTTCTCTTCGCAGCAGCCTCCCGGGTGGATGTGGTTATGCTTGTATTCTGTAAGCAGAAACAGGGACACAGGAAGGTCCCGCATTCTACAACAATATGCTTTCCCTTTTGTCTTGAAGAAAGTTGAGGGACATGAACATCATTCTTGGGTGAAAACCTGTTTTTGTTTACCTCCTATTGGCCTAAATATCTTGTGAATTATTTTAATGGCGCATGTTGTAATTTTTTATATACATTTTGTAATACTGCTAGGCTCACCCTGAAATACTTACATATTTAATGTAGAAAACAGGCTTTCTCGGGCTCTAAAATTTCCAACACAAGGGAACGCAAAGACTTTCTGATCAAAGAGCCCATCCTCACCAAGGCCCTAAAACAGGTATGCTGTTTTTAAAATCTCCTGATTGTAAAATCAAGCTAATGGAATAATTGTTCTTGCGCTGACAAAATAAAATAATTTCTAGTCTACATTTTTTTCATACTCTGATGCATTTATTAACCATCTATGAGGGACTGGGTCAGCAATTTTCCACAGATGTGCAGTGGCACACGGTTGTGCTGAGGAATTGTTAAAACATTGCAAAACCTGACTATTGAGTCAGGGGCCCTGACCTCTTTTGCCTCAGGTTCTCAAATAAAAAAATAACAGCCAATACAACAATAGCCATCCAGTTTGAATGAATCAAAATTAGACCCTTTTTCGTCATATTAGCAAAACATATATACTTTTTGGTGTGTTGCAGAATTTTAGTAATTAGTTTACGTGTGCCATGAGAGGGAAAAGGTGGAGAATCACTGGACTAGGACCAGAGAGTCCATGTAAATAAATGAAGCCTTCCCCCCCACCCCACCCCCCGACTCCCAAGGGGTTGCTGGTGCCGTTCAGGAAACAGATGCCTAATAAACAGCAGTAACGATGGAGCTAACTGACATCTCCTGCCTGCACTCATTTGAACATCTGTGGGAAACCTGATTGTCCCACAAGCTATCTTGCTTTTTCCAGCAGGGTGTGCGAGCACTGCTTGAGGAGATGTCAGAGCTGAGCTCAACACGGGCACCTAGCAGGCAAAGAGGGGGAGACGCTGGGGGGAAGAGCCCCAGAACAGCAGCCAAAAGCAAACAAGAGGCGGCTCAAGGAAGCCTGTCTGGGAAAAGTACACGAAAACACATTTCATAAACCCCGTCAGTCAACCCGGTGATAGAAAGAGGGTGGAAGAGGAAAGGCAGAATTTACACAACATTTTCATGTTATAGTTCACTGCAGAGCATTGACAGGGGAGCACAATACTGAATGCTACAGTGGTATAGCACACTAACAATGGAGACTCTATGAGGAACTCGCTTAAACTGGGGCCGAAGGACAGAAAGACTTTTCCTACCTTTATATTAACTTTTTGACATTCTTAATTTTGACCAATGGTACTGACAGCCAATAGTTACATTATATTCAAATACAACAGGGTCTCCCTTCTCCTTCTCTCTCTCCTTGCTACGTTTCTCACAAATTTAAGGTGATTCTTAGAGACTTTAACTAGAGGCCCCATGCATGCAATTCATGCACAGGGGCAGGAGGTGTCCCTCAGCCCAGCGTGCACCGTCTCCAATCTGGGACTTCTTGAGGGATGTCTGACTGCCCATTGGGATCTCTGGTGGGATCAGGCCTAAACGGGCAGTCGGACATCCCTCTCACAATCCAGGACTTCTGCCTCCCAACTGCCCGCCTGCCTGCCTGCCTAATTGCCCCTAACCACTCCCCTGCCAGCCTGATTGATGCCTAACTGCTCCCTTGGTGGCCCAATTGCCCCTAACTGCCTCCCCTGCTGGCCTGGTCACCCATTAACGGTCCTCCCTGTAGGCCTGGTCACCCTCAACTGCCCTCCTCTGTTGGCCTGGTAACCCCTAATTGCCCTCCCTTGCCAGCCTGGTTGCCCCTAACTGCCCTCCCCTGCAGGCCTGTTCACCCCCAACTACCCTCCCCTGATGGCCTGGTCACCCCTAACTGCTCTCCCCTGCAGGCCTGATCACCCCCAACTACCCTCCCCTGATGGCCTGGTAACCCCTAACTGTCCTCCACTGCAGGCCTGGTCTCCCCTAACTGATCTCCCTTGCTGGCCTGGTTCCCCCCAACTGCCCTCCCCACCAGGCCTGGTTCCCCCCCGCCCCAACTGCCCTCCCTTGAAGACCTGATCCCTCCCAACTGTCCTCCCCTCCTGGCCTGATTGCCCACAACTGCCCACCCCTGCTGGCCATCTTGTGTATTGGAATGATGGTCAACTTGCATATTACTCGTTTATTAGATAGGCTTTTGCTCACAAATAAAAATGGTGGGATCAAGACAACACTGGTGGAATTGTATTAACAGCTGAGAAATTAGGTGATTATTTTTAGGCTATGAGATATACAGAGCCCCTTGACACTGAGACAGAAGATGTTACATGTGAACTAAAGTTGAAAGGGATGGTGGTCTTTGGATTGACCTTTGAAGACTAGTAACACAGAAGGAAAAAGTAAAAGGTTTGCCCTGACCTGTGTGGCTCAGTTAGTTGGAACTTCATTTTGTATATTGTAAGGTTGCTTGCTTGATTCCCAGTCAGGGTATACACCTCAGTTGCCCTGGGTTTTATACCCAGTTGAGGCACACATCAGGTCAACCAATCGATTTTATCTTTCTCTCTCCTCTCCTCTCCTCTCCTCTCCTCTCCTCTCCTCTCCTCTCCTCTCCTCTCCTCTCCTCTTCTCTCCTCTCCTCTCCTTTCCTCTCTCTCTCTCCATCCTCATCCCTCCAATCAATGAGCATATCGTTGGGTAAGAATTAAAAAAACAAACAAATAAGTAAAAGTGTTTGAGATACTCCTAAGGTCATGCTGGCTCTATTATATACATCCTGGGTAACCTTTGATGGGTCATCAAACCTCTTTTGTCTCAATTTCCTGGTCAATAAAGCAGAAAAAATAAAATACCAACATCATAAAGTTGTTTCAAGGATTAAAGGTGCTGAGACATTAAGACTTTTAGCATAGTGCCCGGTAAATGGTAAACACTCAATAAAGGTCAGCAATTGTTTTTATTCTCATAAGGAATAACATGAAAAAAAGAGGCAAGGGGAGGTGGCACATGCTAATATTTGTAATTGTTAGTGTAGAATGAGAATATGATCTATAAAATGCAGAAAAGGAGACTGGGCAGACCAGTACAGGGGCTATATTGAGAGTGATAAGCATATTGAGACTATATTCTAGGGTAGTTTAAAAGTCATAAAAAATGTCTGTGAATACTAGGAAATCATTGATACCTCTTGAGTGGGATAGCAACAGAGAGAGAAATAGAGCTCATAAATTCACACAACATGTGCTCAGTGCTTATAATTTTTTAAGGATTTGGAGACCAGTAGAAGCCAATTGGACAGACAGGAAAATTTGGAATTTGGAGAGCTTATAGCTATAGATCTGTTGACTAAATGGGAATGGATTTTAAACTTCTAAACCTCTAAAATATCTCCTAACTGGATTCCTTTTTAGTATGTTTCTTCAAAAACAAAACAAAACAAATAAAAACAAACAAACAAACAAAAAAACAGGTATTCAAAAAATTGCCCTAGGTGTCCACAAATCTAGAGTGCTTTAGTGCTTGCCCAAAGTGAGATTACAGGAATTGTGATTATATATATTATAGGACACCAACAACTACCAATAATAAACCAGAAGATAGCCAGGAAACAAGAGTAAAGACAAAGGAGAAAAAAATAAGGATTATCCTTGGATACATTTAGTTGGGAGGTGCAAGGGCAAGACAAGTCAAAGGAGTATTGGTCAGAAAGGAAGAAAATACATTACACTCTTTGATAAAAAAAAAATAGGATAAAACCTTATTTTTCAAATGAAAGGTAAGATTAATAGTCAAACCTAAGAGGATAGAAATAGAAATATCATTGCATTTGGAAAAAATGAAGGGAACTATTGAGTTTTCAGTAAACAGTGGAGGCCAAGAAAGCTGCCAATGCAGAGTAATAATACTGATTCATGATGTTGTGTACAGACTATCTACTTCAATAACTCTTCTTCCTGCCACAGTTCATGGAAAACATAGTATCCTCCTTTCCTATTTTGTCCCAATCTCTCAACTATCTCTCTCACTTATGGTCCAGAAACCAGATTATAAGATCTTGAGAACAGAAGCTGTTATTATTTACTGGTGGCCAGGTGCATGAAATTCATACACATTAAAAAGGGATTAATTAGAGGAAATATTTTAATATTGCTATTTGCCCTTCCTCTATAATTAAAGTATCAGAGATGAAAGGAAATTAGTAAAATGTATGTGAAAGTCTTCCTCCTGTCAAAGTCTGGGGCAAACCGTGGGACCCAGAGTCAAGTCCCTACCCACCTGTGGGGCCTCAAAATTGCATGAGACCTAGACCCAGCTGGCCCCACCCCCATTGGGTGAGATCCAGCCCCAGCCAGCCCCACCCTTGTCAAGCCCCACTGGGTAGGAGGCACAGACTCAGGTCCTGGGGCCCAGCGCTGGTTGGGGTCGCACCTTGAGATATCCTGTCAAGCCTTGCCAAGTGGGGGATGCAGCCTCAGGGCCCCTGGCCTGGTACCCTGGTGGGGGCTACAGCCTGGGTTCCCCCAGCCTGGCTCCAGGGTAGAATAAACAGCCTGAAGTCCCCTATTAAGCCCCACCTGGTTGGGGGGGTGGTGGCGCAGCCTCGGGTCCCCTGCTCCAGCCCAGCGCCATGCAGCCTTAGGTCCCTGTTGATTTCTCCTTAAGGCTAGTTACAGGAACTCTACCTCTGCTATGGGTGCAGCCATCTTGTGTTACAGAAACCCCACCTCTGCTGTGAGAATCACCATGTTTGTGATGGTGTGACAGTCAATTTGCATATTCCCTCTTTATATAGATAAGATTATGCCTGGTGCACACACTAGTACTTGACACTTAAACTCTTTAATGAATTGTCCAAAAGGAAATCTTAAGTTGAAAAATAGCACTTTCATAATCTTCAATATTCCAGTTATCACTGTGTAGATGACTACTCAGTTTAATGACAGGTCACTTGCCAATTTGCAACCATATAAATTTTATCTTCAGTGTATGGTTTTTATACCTATTATAATTTCCTGGAAAATAAATGTGAGCAATAGGGGTTGGAAAACTAGAGGCAGAATTCTTATCCAAAGGCACTAGCCCACCAAATCTGCTCTCGTTTCTACTCCTTTATTCCTGACTCTCTGGGAATAGAATTTTAATATTGGTAGATTGTTTATTTGTTTTTCATGCACTAAGAGAGGCTAACATTTAAATCATCACTTTAAATGAAAGCATGTAGATTGTATAGTGTAAGTTTTTCTGGAATGGTGCTGTAACCCTGAAAATAAAAAAAGAGAGTGGCGCAGTAAGTATGTAGCATTCCCTCCCAGTGAGACTGCACCTTGCAATGGCGGCTCTACTCCATGTTAGAAGACCTGAGGCCCAGGGAAACTGGAGTGAGATACATTCCACCTTCTCCTGCCTTGTGTAGTCATCCTTCCTGATATCTTATCCCTGTGGACACTGTGCTTGGTCAGTCAGATGAGTTGTTTGGCCGATAAGATATCACATTTTCAGCTCTGTATCCATTTCTCCAAATCAGGTTTATCTCACTCAACCCATATGCAAATTATGGCACATCTTTTTCCATCAGTTGCATATACACTTTAATTTGCTCCCTTCTGGAAAAGATCCCAGGTACCATAAGTCACCAAATGTTGCTGTGGTTGTGATATAACTTTATGGAACTATGTGGCCAAGTGGTATCATGTTTTATGTCAATTACAAGAAAGGTGCAAAGAACAACATACCAATCTCAGAGGTGTAGCCACTGAACACATGGGCCTATTGATGATAGGCCAAACCCTGCCAGTTACCTAACAGATTTGGCTGACCTCATGTATCCCTAATCCCAATATATATATGACACTTTCATTAACAAGGGAATACAATGTCTAAATTAACCCAATCTAAATTAATCTATTTCTGGCTAGAAGACAAATTTAGTAACTAATATATTTGAGTTCTCTGAATAAAAAGTTTGAGAAACTAAAGAGAACACTAAGGCTTCTCATATTATATTTGTAAATACAATATAAATAACGTTATAAACCACTGAGGAAGGGAATATTATGTGTTATAGACTAGGTAGGAACTTTAGAAATATTATTTAAATCTCTCAATAAACTATAAATAAATTTTTATTTATTACATAAACAATTTATGGTTCTGCAAAGTTAATTGATCCAAAGTCAAAGTAGCTGTAATCAAAAAGAAATATAAGATTCAATCTAAATCTCATAATCTTTTCTTTTTATCATTTTAATGAGTAATCTGTATCAAGACTAACATAATAAAGGGGAAATTTTTCTCACCATTTTTTTAAAATAGTAAGAGCAAAAACCCTCACTTCATTCTGCTATTATGGCATCAAAAGAGGGAGAGAGAGAGAGATAGAAACATCAATAATATTTCAAAATGATATCAGAAAGACAGTACTAATTATCAGTTTACTGCCTTTTAGCTACAAATACGCCCTTTTTGCCTGCTCTGTGAAAATGGACTTGGGTCTTTTTAATGTTATTTTTTATGTGTGTGTTTTCCATTGTCAGCTGCAGGATTGTTAAGCTTTGTCAGTAGAGAGCGATGGAGAGGCAATGAAGGAAAAAAGGCTTTTCATTCTAGTTGGGTGTGCTCCCTAGGATGGTCCTGAAGACTTTTACTTTTCCTGCACCAGACTCTCACAGTGTGAGGGGTTCTCCAGCAGCTTCCCCCGTGCCTAGCTCCTACAGTGCATAGGGGCCAGCAACACTCAGATTCCAGACATTTCCCTGGTCCAACTCCAAAGAGCTTGTTGTTGAGTGCCTCTAGTAAGACATCTCCCTGTGAACACTTCCCAGCGCCCTAGAGGGCTGATCTCCTGTGTGGTCCAGAGGGCATATTTCCAACAAGTCCTGTTAGTGTGACACCACAGTGATTTCTCTGTCACCAGAGAGCCACAACTGTGCCCTCTATAGCAAGGTCTTGATTGATGTCAGCCTGGTACACAGAGGGTCTCTCTCTGGGGAGAATGTCTGTTCCTGCCTGTATTCTTCAGACTATCTCCTACTTCTTAGTTGCCAACCTCTCCTAATTCTAATCCCCTGTATAGTCAATAATCCCTTACCTGAAACTTACACTTTTCAAATTACTGGGTCATTTTCCTGATTGGACTCATACTAATAGAGACTACTATGTTACTTTTTAATATATTGTATTGGTTTCAAAGAGGAAGGGAGAGTGAGAGAGAGATAGAAACATCAATGATGAGAGAGAATCATTGATCTGATGCCTCCTGCATGCCCCCTCCTGGGGATGGAGCCTGCAATCGGGCCATGTTCTCTGACTGGGAATCAAACTGGTAATCTCTGGGTTGACACTCAACGCTGAACCACACCCAGTTGGGCTGATATATTTTTTTTAAAGTAGATTGTTAACATAGCTCTAAATTTTTGTTCCAACTAAAGTATGTAGATGAAGTGCTGTTCTGTGCCATGGTCATTAATTCGTTTATTCATCAAATATTTATCCTGAACATTCTAAGTGCTACAGATAAAAGATAACAATGCTATACTCCAAATCTTAAAGGACACGGGTTTTCCCCAAATAATAATTATGTATTGCAATAATACTACAGAAAATGCATGTGCACTGTCATACAACTCAGTGATTTAAGTTTTATAACTGGCTGGTTTAAGCGAATCACCAGTAGGACAAAGAAGGTGGTCTAGAGCAGTGGTCAGCAAACTCATTAGTCAACAGAGTGAGCTATCAACAGTACAATTGAAATTTCTTTTGAGCCAAATTTTTTAAATTTAAACTTCTTCCAATTCCCCTTCTTCTAAATAGACTCACCCAGGCTGTGGTATTTTGTGGAAGAGCCACACTCAAGGGACCAAAGAGCCACATGTGACCCGTGAGCCGCAGTTTGCCAACCACTGGTCTAGAATCATGGGAAAACAGTGAGAATGGTGGCCAAATATCTGGGTCCCAGTTCTGGACTGTGTGAACTCATCAATCTCTTGGCTCCTTACTAGTTCAGTGGGGGACGGTGTGTTAAGAAGACTATATTCAATGGGATGTCATAATACATAGAAATTACCTGCCACAGTGCCTGCCAATTCAATAAATGTTTAAAACATACCATTCGCTGTTAACATTATGAATTTGTGAGAATCAAACAAAAACTAATGGTAATAAAATATTTCAAAGAACTTTGTGTAGTATAAAATACTGTATGAAGAGAAATGGCCGTTATTCCATATTTGATATTAAGTCAACTGCAGTTCACCTATACAATGCAGCTAACCCAGGATGAGTGGAGAGGGCAGATGACAGCAAGGTAACCTGGTAACGGCTGCAGGATAAGCTGTGTTCTGACATGAAAGAGGTTTAGAATTGGTTTAAGGGCACATTTGAAGGACAGCTTCAAAGTCAGGGAAGAGATATGAGTGAGGCTAGAGAAAACAGCAGCAGACAGCTTAACCTGGCACTTGGCACTCATTGATGGGTGACTGAGAATAAGGTCTCTGAAGAGAACACGAGGCAGAGGCATAAATAGTGCCGGTTCTGCAAATAACAGCTGCAGCTGCAAACCCATGTGCAGTGTGTGAAAAGACTTAAGTTCACATGCATTGGCTATTCCCGTCCCTAGCTCTGTCTTTACCAAGCATCAACGTAACGTACACATGCTGCTTCTTATACACCGATGGTATTATTTTCACTGATTCTTAAAATGATTTAATTTAATATTGAAAAAGTTGGATAAAACTTGAACAACCATTAAACGTCACTATTTTGTGGGCAATCAAGAAATGTGTTGCTTGTTTAAATAAATTTGTGGTTGAACCCTCTTTTTCTACTTTTGATGAGAACCTACACATTAATTTGTACATGGGATCATTAGTCACATAGACACATAATATATATGTTGCTTGAGTAGAATTAGCATATGCTCTTTATTTGTATGTATGTGTGTTTTTAAACAAAATAAAAGTTACCTTGTAAATGAAATATAAAAAAGATAATAAATTATTTTCAAATTGGGTAAGTCTCATTTTCATGAAAGAAAATGTCACTTTCTACTATTTAAGAAAAATCAGTAGAATATAGAGGAATTTCCTGAATAGTATAAGGTGGGATGAAAAATAAAACAATAAGTACTATTAGGTTCTTTCATATTGAGTCACTTCTTCCTTTAATATCTAACACTAAAACAACTCTCTCAAATGTCTCTGAGGAATTTCTAATCAATATGCTAAATGCCTCGTTGCCCTCTCATCTCTATAAGACTTGCTGCTACATTTAATAGTCTTGATAGCTGCCATCCATAAACCACCCCCTCCTCCAATTCTTTTGACTTATAGTATATGACCTTTGCTGTTAAGTTTTCCTAGGCATAGTGCCTAAAACAAACCTGTCATCCCAAATATCAGTGGGTACAATTCTAGAGAGAAAAATAGTAAGGGGGAAAAAGTGAGGTAGAGAACACCAGAAAGAAAAGACAGGGAATGCTTCGCCAAGCTGACCACAGCCTCACATGTCAACACAGCAGGTTGCTCAGCCACATGAGATGTCTCTGAGTAGACCTTAGTGGACTTTGTATCTTACAGCAGTCTAACAGGAAAGAGAAAGAGACATATTGGAGTGCTAGCCAGTTTCTTATGTCTTACTTGTAAATATTTTTTTTTTCCCATGGGGATATTCAATTGCTCACATTTCTGGTTCATGATGCTGAGCTCTTTCGAAGAGACCCTACACCTCAATTGTGTTGTGATCTACCAGCATTCAGACCTGGTGGAGGAAACTTTCACCTGTTCCAGTTCCCTTCGTGACAATTGAGGTGGGGCTATTCTACAGGCCACCACTCATGGTGGGGCAGGCTCAAACTGCTAGTGATATTAGGAAAAGAGGTAACCATGTGGGAGCCAAGGATGCTCCACTGAGAAGGGGGCCGGGACCTAAGGATAAGGGGAGCTGGTAATTGGGACAAGGGGAGGAGAATGCTTCATAAATATGATCTTGGTATGCTCCCTAATTCTTAAAATTATTTAATTTAATATTGTATATATTTAATTTAATAGTGTATAATACATACACTCCAATATGGCCATGCTTAAAGGGAAATCTTGTAGAGGGTACTATTATCTGTGCCATTCTAAAAAATAATGGCACAAATAATATCACTTTTTACATGAGTCAACTGCCTCATATTGGTCCAGACCTTGAGCCCTAGAGACAGGATCTCCCACTAGCTAGTGCCTTCTACTCCCCTCATACAACATGAGCATCCCCCTTGTCTATGACAATGACCACTACAATCAACCCTTCCCCTTGGCTACAAACAAAAACAACGGTTATATATGCTTTACTGAACTGTTAGTAAATAGGATAACCATTATACGCCAAGAATATAATTACTGGGCCTATAGCCTTGACCCAAGGAATACACCAAGATAATGTCATAAAAAGTATAACTCCTATTTTTAACACACTTTACAACTCAACCATGATATTGTTATAGACCCTCAACACCTTAAAATTTATTTTTTTGGCCAATGTCATAGAAATGGGGAATTTGATTATGGGACCAGCTTACAAAGATTCTTATACTTTTTTTCTCTCCTTTTAAGTCTCATAATAAAATACTTTCCTATGATGTTTAGGGAAATTTATACCCCACTCTCTAAAAGTCTCCTCTACTATTTGAAACATATAGACAGAAATCATATGAAGGGAGAAGGAGAGACAGATAGTATTGGAGTGGAAGTCCTCCACAGCAGATGATAGTATAATTAAATAAATTTTAAAACAGGCTTGTTAAAATATTAGCAAATCATAACAAGTGTTAGCATTGAGTTCTTAAAAAGATCCATTCAAAAATTTGAAATCTGGTGCTGCAATCAATCTCCTGTATCCTTCAATTCAAAAATTAAACACATAGTGAACTCAGTTTAAAACTCTACAACATGTCACAAAATAATTCTTAATATTCTCCTGGAAACAAGTTGAATTTGTCCACTTCTGTATATAAAATATGTCATAGTGAAAAGAACCACCTAAGAATCCATGTTTATCTCTGACTCTGTGGTTGTATCACAGGTTTATATGACCATCTAAATCTCCTGTAACTCACATGGGATTTTGTTGAAATTTGTTCCCAGAGAAAATGTCTACATAACCAGATGTTCCATAAACTTGAAAATATAAAAATCATATGACACTTAATAAGATTAAATTTAAAGTTTAGCCATTAAATATTTCCTGATTCCAAATATAAATGAAAATATAAGATTAGAGGACATGTCTAATTTATGGGCAGCATTTCAGTGAAAGAGTCCTTGTTTGGAACTTGAATTCATTGGTCTTTCAGAAATTGGGTAGTGATTATATTGTTAGCTTTTCCATGAATAGAGATTTATTTCTAATAAAATAATTTGCAAATATTTGTAACCAGTAACTCTGATTAGAAAATAACATTGTGGATTTTAGAAAACAATCTATAGAATTCTGATTAAATTGAAGAGAAAAAAATCTCATAATGCCTATTAGCCTTGCTTATGGAGTCTGTAGTTATTTATTTTTGAATTGGATTATTTTTAGCTTAATCAAAAGGGGTTATACTTTCAAGGATGAAAGAAATCTCTCTCACACACACACATACACACACATATATATAAATTTATATGTATACATATATATATATATATATATATATATATATATATATATATATATACAAATTTCATTATAAGTACTAAAATTCGGAAAAATATATAAAAAGAAAAGTATATTTCTTCTTAATAAACTATTTCTTGAAGGATTTATTTTTGCCTTTGTAGAATAATAGAAAATCTAATTTTTCTTAGGAAAAAATGGTTATAGAAAAATGCCAATGGTCCTTCACACCTGAACTATATTGTATTCTCATTATTAAAAAACAGTAACACCAATGTACTGCTTTTGATTTTCAAAGCACATTAATAAATGTGGCCTCAGTTACTTTCAAAGCAGAGAATGAAATAGTCTAAGCAGCTTTGTTATTGTTTTTAATGAGAGTGAACTGAACTTAAGTTTAAGATATACAAAAGGGGTAAACCTTGTCTTGATCAATCCATTGTTTAAATTTTATAAACTTCAATTTTATCTCCCTTCTACTCTGCCATCTTGTCTTATATTCATCTGTGTATGTATATCTGGCTCAGTCTTTATCTCTCTTTATACATAGATAGCCCATCCTATATAATAAGGAGGTAATATGCAAATTAACCCTCATGCTGTAACACAAGATGGCTACACCCACAGCGGAGGCAGGGTTCCTGTAACAAAGGATCAGTAGGGACCTGAGACTACGTGGCACTGGGCCAGGGCAGGGGAACTGGGGCTATACACCCTGCCTAGTGGGGCTTGACTTGGGACCTCAGGCTGTGTCTTCCACCTGGCGGGGCTTCATGGGGGACCCCAACCCCGTGCCAGACAAGGGGACCTCATGCTATGCCCTCCACCCAGCTGGGCTTGACAGGAGACCTTAAGGAACACTCCCAGTGCTGGGTCAGGGGATCTCAGGCCATGCCCTTCGCCCCAGGCCGGGGAACTGAGGCCATGCCCCCTACCCCAACTCGGGCCAGAAGACCTCAGGCTGCACTCCCAGCCTGGCAGGACTTGATGGTAAACCTCAGGCCAAACCCATACCCAGTGGAGCTTGACTGGGGACCTCAAGGTGTGCCCCCACCCCTCCTGCCCTGGTGCTGGGCTGGAGGACCTCAGACCATGCCCTTCATCACAGGCCAGGGCACCTGAGTCTGTGCCCCAACCTGACATGTGCAGGGGGAGTTGAGGCTGTGCCCTCTCACCCAGTGGGGTTTGACAGAGGACCTCAGGCTGTGCCACCCTCCTGGTGAAGCTTGATAGGTATGGGGCCATCTAGGTCTGGATCTCGCCCAATGTGGTTGGGGCCAGCCAGTTATGGGTCTCTTGCAATTTTGAGACACCACAGGTGGGTGGGGACTTGATTCTGGGTCCCATGGTACGCTCCAGACTTTGACAAGAGGAAGATTTTCATATATATTTTACTAATTTTCTTTCATCTCTGACACTTCTATTATAGAGAAAGGGCAAATACCAATATTAAAATATTTGCTTTAATTAATTCCCTTTTAATGCACATGAATTTAGTGCACTGGGCCACTAGTCCTTACTAATTGGAAAAATGTGAGCACATATTGTACCAGATGTACATATTACACTTTGATTGGTTGAACAGCCTCCTGGAAGACTGGACACTTAGCATATTAGGCTTTTATTATATTGAAAGAACTCAGCTTAGCAAATTAACTCTATATTCCAGATTTCAACAGAGCTCCTAGATTTGTCAGGGAATAGACTAGTCTCATACAAAAGATGCATATCTCAAAATATCTTTTTTCTGGCAAAGTTTCATTTTAGCCATGTCAGTTTTGAGATCTGCTTTTGTAAACATGCAGGAAATTTACCTATTAGTGTCCACTACTAATAGATAAATATTGGCCTCTGTGGGAGAGCTGGAGACTCCCTGTTGCATGTATGAAAGAAAAATTGTGCAACGCAAATTCAACAGGCAAGGAAGACTACACTTAAGACTACAAGCCTGGTGCACAAAATTCGTGCATGGGAGTGTTTGTCCCTCAGACCAGCCTGCACCCTAATCAATCTGAGACTCCTTGAGGGATGTCTGACTACTTGGATCTGGCCTAAATGGACAGTCGGATATCCCTCTCACAATCCAGGACTACTGGCTCCCAAATGTTCGCCTGCCTGCCTTCCTGATTGCCCCTAACCACTTCTGCCTGACAGCCTGATCACCCCCTAACCACTCCCCTGACAGCCTGATTGATGCTTAACTGCTCCCCTGCCAGCCTATCTGCCCATAACTGACCTCCCCTCTAGGCCTGGTCACCACTAACTGCCCTCCTCTGCTGGCCTGGTCACCCCTAATTGCCCTCCACTGCAGGCTTGATTGCCCCCAACTGCCCTCCCTTGTAGGCCTACCTCCACCCCGCAACTTCCCTTCTCTGCTGGCTATCTTGTGACACCCATCTTGTGTCCACATGAGATCAGTCATCTTTGACCACATGGGGATAGCCATCTTGTGTGTTGGAGTGATGGTCAATTTGCATATTATTCTTTTATTAGATAGGATAGAGGCCTGGTACACGGGTGGGGGCTGGCTGGTTTGCCCTGAATGGTGTCCCAGATCAGGGTGGGGGTTCCCTTGGGGTATGGGGCTCCCTGGGTGAGGGACCTCTGGTGGTTTGCAGGCTGGTCACACACCCCTGCAACCCAAGTGAAGGCCCTAGGATTTGGGATTTATTTATCTCCCATAACTGAAACTTTGTAGCCTTAAGTGGAGGCTTAGGCAGCCAGGGCAGGTGGAAATCTTGGCTTCCTCCATTTCTGGGGAAACCCAAGTCTCCTGCTCTCTCTGTGGCCACAGCCATCTTGGTTGAGTTAATTTGCATACTCACTCCTGATTGGGTGGTGGGCATGTCTCGTGGGTGTAGAGGAGGTGTGGTCAATTTTCATATTACTCTCTTATTATAAAGGATTATTACAAGAAGGGAGGGAAACTGAACTCTGATTATCACTCTCAATAATTACATTTCTTACGAGATGGGTTTCTTGAGAAAAGATATTTCTGTGTTGTAAAATGGGAAAGAGGCTATGAGAAGATTTACATCTCAAAGGGGCAGAGTAAGAATGTGCAATGACATGTTGTTTAAAGCAAATGTTCTCAGAAAAGAGAGGTAAGGGTCCTAGAGTTAAGAACAAACTTGTCTAGAGTTTACTCATGCAGATGGGACCCTTAACGCTCTCTTTTTCACACTAGAGTTTGAGAAAAAAGAGAAAGAAGACTGAAGATTTGAAGCAGAATATGACAAGTCAGAGGCTCGAGACCTAAGTATTTTCTGCTACACTTGCAGAGAATATAGAATGATTCTGCACTTCAGAGCTGTTATCTAAATAAATATAAATACAGTTTTTAGTTACATCAGTATTTTGATTAGATGATTTGGAGCATCTTATGATTATAATTTAGATCCTATAACACTTCAATGAAACAGAAATAAAAAGGTGATTTTTCTCTCAGATAAGATATTTCTTATGTAGTGAGAAAGACTGACAGGTGGTAAATGTTAGGACCTAAGTTTGGGCATTTAGAAAGTCTACACCATCTATAACATTTTCAAGAAGGAAAGAAAGGTTGAGTGGGCTTTTAGGCAGAGTCAAGAGCAGTGACACTGTTCTTGGAATGCAATCCAACATTAGTTTAGCAATACTAGAGAAAACAAATATCCGCAAAGTACCAGAAAGTGTTGTCTATATGGGGACAGATAAGTGCCATTGAAGTGAAAACAGAGAGCTCAGGGAGAGAAAGGAGGCACTGTGGAAAAGTCACATGGCCTTTGAGAATCTATAGAGTGCTCCATGAGATGGAGCTTGGAGCTCAATACTATTTCTAAAGTTACACACTGATTTAGAAATGAATATCCATGTCCATATTTCTATAAATACCCATAGTTATTTATCTATATATCTGTACTTTTGCACATATGCAGGTATATAACCTCACTTTAAAGTGGGGGGTGTTTTTGTTTGTTTTGTACTTTCATTTTATTTTTTAAATATATTTTATATTTTATTGATTCTACAGAGGGGAAGGGAGAAGGATAGGGAGTTAGAAACATTGATGAGAGAGAAACATTGATTAGCTGCCTCCTGCACACCCCCCACGGGGGATGTGCCCACATCCAAGGTACATGCCCTTGACCGGAATCAAACCTGGGATCCTTCAGTCCACAGGCCGATGCTCTATCCACTGAGCCAAATGGGTGAGGGCTGTACTTACACCTTAAATAGCATTATGAGAATGGCTCTTCTCATTAGATAGAAAGTGGGCACATCCATGAAGCATTTCTAAAATTAGCATCATATTCTGCATTTGAGTGAGAGAAAAAAATCTTTACTTATAAAGAGCATGTATTTTGTTGTTTTTGTTTCAATGAAAAACGTGGATTTCTGTAACTCTCTAGTTGTTCCTATTGTTCAGAGTATTCATATCACCTTGAAGATGGTACTAAGTAAAACTCACATTGTAATCACCTGGTTTGTTTCGTTATCTCTACATGCACTGTTTTAATTTTCTTGCGACATGAGGTATTGGGAAGCGTGCACTGGCAGAGCTGAAGGAGTGCTATTTTAATTGCAAACACATTGCATGATTAGTCAGAACTGCGAGTCTGGCACCCTGAGGTGGAGATGTCTTCTGGCTGGACCTCCTGGGCCTTGGCATTCTGACCGTTTCTGCTGCTTGCTACTCAGGGGCAGGGCTTATGTGGAGCTGTAATCTTCCATTGAGCAGCCTGAGACAATTCAACAAGCCATGTTCACGTTTTCTATTCTTCGGCTCCTTATAAACATATGGGGAAAAGGTCACTTTCTCATAGAGAATAGGATTTTTTCATTTAAATGTGTAAACTAAGGCTTTTTTTTAAAAAAAGTAAAATTTCATAGCCTACTGATGATTTCTTTTATATATATTGATTTTTTTTAAAGAGGAAGGGAGAGGGATTTTTTCATTTAAATATGTAAATTACGGCTTTTTTTAAAAAAAAGTACAATTTCATAGCCTACAGATGATTTCTTTTATATAAATTGATATATAAATTTTCTTTTATATAAATTGATTTTTTTTTACAGAGAGGAAGGGAGAGGGATAGAGAGCTAAAAACATCGATGAGAGAGAAACATCAACCAGCTGCCTCCTGCACAGCCCCCACGGGAGATGTGCCCGCAACTGGAATCGAACCCTGGACCTTCCAGTTTGCAGGCCAACGCACTATCCACTGTGCCAAACCAGTTCCGGCAGAAGATGATTTCTTAAGGAAGAATGGGACAATGTTAACTGATCTGGCTGGGAAGTACATTCTAGAGAATATTTTGGTATTTGAAAAGCTACTATGATTTTTCATTTACTACCGACTCATTTACTTGTGGGGAACTTTGAATCTGTTTTTCCCACTTACATGTTCAAATGGAATATTTGATGACTAAAGAATAAATATATATAATTGATAGCTCAAAAGCAGGGAATTTTCACTATTATATGACCATGTACTGGTGACCAGATATGATAACAATCCTTTACAATTGTGTATCTCTTGCAAGTTTTAAAGTAGTTTATAAGTATATAATTTTAATTAATAACATCTACTTATGTAATTTAATTTTAATTATTACACTGCATTACTATAAAACCAACCTAATAAGATAGGCAATGTTTGCATTATTAGTGATACTTAACCGAAGAGGTTTGCTACATTGAAGTAAATCATACAAAGGTACCAAATTCATCATTAATAGAACTTATGCCATAAAAATATTATGCCTCCCAATCTTTTTATCATTCATATACCCTTGCTTTATGAGCCACTCACTCAAGCATATTTCATTTACCAGAAATGAATTATTTACAATGTATAATCCAATGTCTGTGGAGATTCAAACGTAACTATCCTTATTTTTTTTTAATGATAATTTATTTAGGGATTGATAGTAAAAGAGTATTGACACCTGGAATAATTGGTTTAAAAATAGATACACCAGGAGAAGTTTAGGTTTAATGAAATCTGCAAAACTGGAATAAGGAGATTTTCCAGGGGGAAGGCAATTAAGGGAGTTTTAAAGGATCTTTTCTTTATGCAGTAAAGCAGCGAGGACTTTCCATTTACACAAGAATCAGCACAGGTTTATGAAGCATCTTCAGGCCTACAGACCTGTCGGTCATTGGCCGTCTGGCTGGGCAAATAGGAAGGGGCTGTAAAAGAGTGGACACCTCTTCTTAGATATCGTTCAGAAAGCCATGGGCTTGAAACCTTTCAGATCTAGAGGAGATCATTGCAATCACAGAGTCCAATTTCTTTATTTTTCCCATGAGACAATCTAAACTGCGAAAAACAAAGGTTCCCTGCCTAAGATGAAACTAGTTAGGAAAGTGGCAAAACTCATCCACTGAGCAGGGCTGGGTTTACCCTCGTCTGAGAACCAGTCCCTTTTGGATCAGTCTGCAGGCATATTTCTAAGATAAGGAAAAATTAGATGAAGAAGTCAATGTGTGTGGAGTAGAAGTTGAAAAACCCCTGTGGATTTGGAAGGCATGACTCTTAGGGAAACAGCCATACTTTTCTGCCTCTGGCTAAGTGGATTCTGCTACTACACAGAGGACCTGTCTATTACCATTTTTTGTATTTACACTAAAGAGATTGGGTAGCAACAATTTAAAAGAATACACTTCACCCCCCACATTGAAAAAAAATTCAAAAATTAACTCGGGACTTAAAACTATTCAATTTCTAATCATCTTCTAAATGCCTTCAAGGGCAATTCAGCTGCTAGGAATTCTCAAGATGTCATTATTATCATTATGCTGAATTATTTACAAACTTGTATCAAAGCAGCAGATTAAATTGCTTTGGTCTTATGTATAATTCCTCTGATCTTTGGCAATCATTACTTATTTACAGCTTCCATAATTTCCCCCCTTTGCAAATAAAAAAGTAAAAAAAAAAGTTCCTTAACCACAGCTAAAAGGCACTATTTTACTTTTAGAGTAAAAACTGTCTCGAATATAAAAAAGTTAAAAAGAAAAACTGTAGTCTCTAAAATTTAGAAGCATGATTTTCTGTGAAAAGCAGATTATCTAAACAGTTTCTTTCTCTGAGAGAGATATTCATAATATTTATTATAAAATATAAATATTAGATTTTTAGCTTCATGTGAACTATTTGTAGGTATAGTAAATATAATTCTCTTAAAATAAAACTGGGATAATAGCAACAGTTCATGTTTACATTTATCAAAACAATGTGAAGATTACTTTAAGAAAATGTCCAAAAATTAAATAAAAATTATCCATATGACTGGAAAAAAAATATTCAACATGTGATTTTGAAATGAAATTGGCTTTAGTTTCATACTGTGGCTTTAAACAGACAAGCCTATGTTTAATACAAATGTGTTCCCAAAACCTGGGGTTGAGTAAGTTTGTACAAGAAAAATTGGTGCTGAATGTTCTGGTTTTCATATTTATCTAGAGCAGGAGTGAGCAAACTTTTTGACTTGAGGGCCACATGGGTTCTTAAACTGGACCGGAGGGCCGGAACAAAAGCAACCTTTCCATGCTGGCACTCTCATCTTGGGCTGCTGGTGAAGGAGCGGAGGGGAGAGCAAGAGAACCCTCCACTCCTTTGGCTGCGCAGGCCAGAGAGAACAGCCGAACAGGCCGGATCCCGTCCACGGGCCGTAGTTTGCCCACAGCTCATCTAGAGCAATCTTTTAGTCTTTAAATTAGAACTATATACTAGTATCCCAGCAACGTTAGACAATGCCTCTACTTAATAATAATGAGTTGTCTTTTGTTTTATTTTGCATGTATGATTAATTGTTGTTGAAAAAGAAAGTATTTATAATATTAATACTTAAGAAAAGAATTCAATGAAAATGTAAATGACAACTATATTTGGAATCTTTTCTCTAAATGGAAAACCAGATTTCTCAGGATATAATTCATCCCCCAAATTAAAATGTTTTTGATGTCTGATTACTTATGTAATGTGCGTGATTTTTCAATCAGCAGGATACTATTTATAATAATGCATTTTAGTAATAATTGACTCAAATTTACCTTTGGCTATTTGGAGACATGTTGTGGTTTTCAGTAGGAATAATTAACAAAAAATAAGCAATAAACTATGAAACACAGGTCTAAACTGTCTAGTGTGAAATGAGAGTTATGGTGTAGTCTCTTCTAGTCATTCCTTCCTCCTTATCTGGGTAGAAGTCACATGACTTGGTGGAAAGAACCAAATTTCAGTCCATCTTTCAATTTAATGAAGAGTTGGATTTCAGGTATTGGATCGACTCTCTGAGTACATTTCTTTATCTGTAACGTGGAGACTACTACTGCTACCGATAGAATATTCTATGAAGTATATATAATTATCAGCTCCACTCTATCCTGAAGCACAGACTAAGTGTTTGCAGGAGGTTTCATTCTAAGGCCGAGCATATGCTCACAGACACGATGAAGTATTAACATCCTGAATGCTTCACTTTCATTTGGGTGTTTATATATGTTAAGGGCTTTGGCAAATTACAAAGGGCTTGGTGAATTAAAAAGCACGTTCCCAAAGTGTCATGGATTATTTATTATTTCTCTAAATGACCAGATCATTTTGTTTAAAATAACTGCAGTGTGTCAGTGCCATTTCCTTAATTTGATATGTAAAATGTTACTATTAAGAGAAGCTGGAAGGGTACCTGGAACTTCTCTTTATTTTTTTTTTAACTTCTTGTGAGCTTATAATAATTTCTGAATAAAAATTTTAAGAGAGAATCTTTTTCTCAGAGCATTTCTGTCAACAAGTACACAAGATAACCTATTGCAATAGGAGGAAAATATTAGAACCTCTATTTTCATGACCCATTCAAGACAGGTTACTTATTCTAAGTCCCAATTGTATTTTTTTCATTTATTAAAGTACAATAATGATAATAACAGTACTACTTTCTGTGAAGTTTATGTGAGAAGATTTTTGTTTTGTGCTAGCATGTAATGACTCTAATAAGCATTAGTTTGCTTTTCCCTCCCTTTGAGAAAATGGTTTTCAATATATTTGTTTACATTACTCTCCTGTATAAGTAATTAGAGAAGTTAGAGGTCATTAAAAAGAATTGTGTCTATACAATATCTTTTAAATGTATTAAAATTCCCAGATATTCTGCAATTCCTGCTTTGAGTAAATCATTGTTCTTGGTTTGAGCTACAATGTCTTGAATAGTCCTGTGTTAATATTTTCCTCTTAAATACAAGATAATTATATATAACTTGCCAAATATCTTTTCCCCTCCTGTTTTTCAACATTACTATCTTATTTCAGAATGGCTAGAACACACTAAGGAGCGTGTCAAATTCTAAAAGAACTGAACTCTTTACTATAAAACTCATTGATATAATCATTCCTGTTGACTTTAGGCACTGAAAGCTTGCTCTGGCAGGCTAATAAAGATAAAACTAGTGATCACAATATTTTGGAAAGTTTGAATTCAATGTCTCCTCCTCCCATTCCATCCCCAGAAACCCACCCAGGAAGTAAAAGTGTTAAGCTCAAAGACATGGGTGGGAATCGCTCACCTAGGCAACTAATAAAAAAAATTCTTTATAGAAATACAGAGCATACCATTAAAGTTTATAAAGATATGCTCTGTATTTTCCTGAGACCCATCAGGAAACTGAGCAGATAACTGGTATCCACACAAAAAAATACCCCACATTGAAAGTGAATTGCTACGAATGGTAGCTAATGAAATACCAGTTAATCCCTTGGTAGTTCAATTTGGCCTCAAAGCAAAGGTGGAAAACAAACCCTTGTCCAAAGAAAAAGTTCAGTGAAGTCTCTAGAACGTCATTTGAATGTAGATACATTCTCTTTACCCAATCTGCCTGGCTCTCCCAGGTAAACATGCTGAGACTTTTGTAAATAGCCAAGGCCCCTCTGCTGTTCCAAAGCAATCAGAACCTCCGCTAGGCAACTGATCCCGAAGAAAGCAAATTTTCAGAGAGAACGTCAAAAGCAACAATTAATCTCACGACATATGTCTTGAAACCATAGCTTCGTTACAATTGAAGAGCAGTAGTTGGCCCATTTAAGAAAGTATTTTAGTTTCTAAAATAGTTAACAATAATCAACCAATCTATATTTTGATTGAAGAAAGCACGGATGCCTTCCTTTTTTTCACCTCGAAGCAAATGTAGCAGAGAGAAATGTTGTGGGCTGTGACTTTAAAGAAATATACCTCTTTCTGAAATAAATGTTAACAATAAATTATGTATCCATTTTTACTCACAACAGAACACAAATGTTTGAATATTTAACCATTTGGCTAGGTCTCAATTTCAAGTAACAGAACGTAGCACTGCCTTAAGCAGAAGGAACCCATAAGGAGGATGTTGGAGGCTCACAAACTAATTGAACCCCAAACTAAAATATGGCCAAAGCACCAGGGACATCTGGAAGCTTAGCCTACACCACAACAATAACGTCACAGAACAAATAACTCGGCGAGAACCTCCTGTATGTGAAAACTGACCTCGGCATGAAAGACGGCTGTTTATTTGGCCTTTGCATCCCTGCCCTAATTATGGTCATATTGTCCAGCTGGCTTACCCCTGACATATTCTGCTCTAATATTCTGATTGAGTTGCCACCCGTGTGTGTGTGTGTGTGTGTGTGTGTGTGTGTGTGTGTGTAGAAAGAGAGAGAGAGCGAGAGAGAGAGAGAGAGAGAGAGAGAGAGATTTCACACATTCCACCCTTTTGACTTCCTAACATTCTTAGAAATTCTTCACACATTTTCATTTCTAAAGTGACCTGTTCAATATAGTAAAAAAAAATAAAATAAATCCCTTTAACAGCTAGAATCACCACATCTCTGTTCTGCGTCTGTATTCTTAAATCCAGATAGCCATTGCTACAGCAGTGATATCCTGAGTATCTAGTATTATTGGGCAGTAAATTGAATATGCATTTTCCTACATTGGCCAATAAGAAAATATTCACCTAATTTTAGACATATGGAATAAACTTATCAATGCCAAAGAGAATCCTTGAAAACAGATGGATATAATTCCCAATTCTTAAGAAATACTTCTATTAATATAATATAAAACGAACGGTGCTGCATTTGGAGGCATTCCTACCCCCCGTTTCCCACACTAACCCCCCCCTTCCTTCTTCCCTCCCCAACACAGGCCTACTAATCTATTGTCTGTGTCCATGGGTTATGCATAGATGCATGTATGTTCTCTGGTTAATCTCTTCCCATCCACTAACCCCCTTCTCTCTGAGATCTGTCAGTCTGTTCCAAGCTTCCATGTCTCTGGATCTACCAAGTTCATAAGTTTATTTTGTTCATTAGATTCCACATATTAGTGAGATCATGTGATACTTGCAATTCTCTTATTTCCTTAGCATAATACTCTCCAGGTCCCTTCATGCCACCTCAAAGGGTAAAAGAACCTTCTTTGTTATAGCTGCATAGTATTCTATTGTATAAATGTATCCCATTGTTTTTTATCTGCTCATCTACTGATGGGCACTTGGCTGTTTCTAAATCATAGCTATTGTAAATAGTGCTGCTCTGAACATAGGGGTGCACTCGTTCTGATTGGTATTTTATCCTTTTGTATGACATACTCATCTATTAACACCTTTCCAATTACCATCTATTCTTAAAGTAACTAAAATATCCAATTATTGATCAAACAACACTCTTAGTGACTCAGAACTGAGACTCGTTTCTTAGAATAGTATGGAGTTAATAAATAAGTAATATGCAAGTTGAGGTGGCTACTAACAACTATATATGTAAAGAAAATATTTACATATATAGTTGTTAGTAGGCATTTCAAAGAGCTCATGTCCCATAAGAAATATTTCCTTTCCAACCTCCTTTATCTACTTCTATAGGCTTCTTCATCTCAACGAAAAACACCTCCACTTTTCCAGTTTCTCTTATCACACAACTTGGAATCATTTTTCCTTATTCTCGTACTTGAGCATCCTGAGGCATCTGGAAATTTTGAGGTCAATAGCTGCTAAATAAATTGAGAATTAGTCCACTGCCAACAGTCTCCTCCACCACACATATTAGAATATGTCACCATCACTTCTTACCTTATCACAAGCTTCTTATTCCCATTTCTACTGTGCTGCCAACACCTGTACTCCACACAAGAGGGATCCCTTTGAAACTTAATTCAAATAGTGTAATTTCTCTGCTCAAATTCTCAGTAATACTCAAAGGAAAAGCAATGTGCTTTACCGAGGCCTGGAAAGCTGAAGATGATCTCAAACCCCGCCCCCCCCCCCCCCCCCCGCACTGTCACTCTATTTGCTCACTCATTCATTTCTGCCCAAGATGCTCCTTGATATGCTAAGCTACGTTCCTATCTACTTATTTGCTATTCATTCTTCCAAATGTCTGCAGAGTTTTCTGCCTTACTTACTTTAGATCCTAATTGCACTACCACCTTATCAGAACAGTTTTCCAAGCCTTCCAACTATAGAAAGAAAACATAAGCACCTTTGCCACCTTCATTATTTTATATGCCACCTCCGTTAAAACCATATAGATCTCCTCTACAACACTGAGAATTCTGCGATGAATTATATATTTCTATTTGTTATTGTCTATATAGTCCTGCCCACATCACCATTACTACGACTCAAGATCCACGAGGCACAAGGATTTAGACTTTTCTGTTCGCTGCTCTATCTGTTAAGATCAGCATCTGACACCTTTAGAGTGATTGTGGTGAGACCTTTTACTGCCCAATGAGAGCCAGTCTGTTCTTTTGTCACATGGGGGATATATGCTATACTCTGAAGTTAGAGGTGGGCATATCACGTGTTTTGTTCAAAGAAATGCGAGTGGAGATTCTCCAAGGTACTGCTAGGTGGTTGCACTTAGTAACTGTTGATTCTTGCCTCTTCAGCTCTTTTCTCCCTCCTTGTGTGAAGATCTTTGAGGCTCACGTTAATGTGGAGGTGCCAAAAAAGTGTGAAACAGCCAGGAATGCTGAGTGTCCACATGGAGGACAGCTGTTCTGGATAACTGCCCAAACCCAGAGCGGATTTGCAAGACAGGAAAGTAAACTTGTGGTGTGCAGCCGCTGAGAGTTAGGGAGTTTATGACCACAGCATAACCCATCCTGTCTCAACAGGTGTCATCGTCAATAAATATGTGCTGAATGAATGAATAAATGACCCTATTTTATAGAGTCACAACGAAGGCATGTTACTGCACGGGGTTGTTGATGGCAACCTAGAGTCAAAGCCAGGCCACGTGTAATATTTGGAACATGCAACGCTCATTTTAACCAAGAGAGATAAACTGTTTATTTTAAAGTTACTTGAAATATAAATCAGTGACAAACAGATCATAAGCTGATAACTGACTTAAAACAATGGTGACAAAGATACACTATAGGAAAAAATATCTGGCCTTCCCTAACTTTTTCTTCATATTCTTAAGTCATTTCAAAGTAAATATCTGGGACTCTATTACCTTAGTGCTCTGAAGGGAAATTCAGTGTCATGAGGTTCAGATTAATATGAATTGCTCTATCTTCACGGGTCAGTGCAAGACTCATAAGACAGTATTTCTCTGGGTTTTTTTTTTTGTGTGTATTTGTTTTATTTTTTATGGAATATGTTCTATTTGATTGTCTCTTATACGGATTTAATAATTCTTACTTGAGATTTATTCCAGAAAGGGTTGATATGTATAAACAAAAATGTTTCCTTACTTATGGGAGAAAACAAAAATTAAATAAGATGATTATGTCTCTAACTACCTTAACATTCAGCTCTTGAGCCAAATTTAGTATTTAATTACAGAACGAAACACTCTTGACCATTTAATAAAATGTGTTGGGAAAATTGTAAAGCCATATTGAAAAGAATAAAACTAGACTGCTATCTGACATCATGCACAAAAATTAACTAAAAATGGATTAAAGAAAAAACCCGAAATGACAAAATATATAGAAGAAAACATGGGTACTAAATTTAAGGATGTTTGTCTCAGAGAGATTTTTGTGAACTTGATCACAAAGACAAGGGAAGTAAAATAAAAATAAATTATTGGGACTACATCAAACTAAAAAGCTTCTGCACAGCACAATAAACCATAAACAAAACAAAAGGAGAACCAACTTAAGTGAAAAGATTTTTTTAAATGATATATCTAAGGGTCCAATATCCAAAATATATAAAGAACACATACAACTCAACAATAAAAATCCTCAAACAATCTTATTTAAAAATGGGCAGAAGACTTGACCTTTTGTCCCAAGAAAATATATAGATGAACAACAGATATATGAAAAGATGACCAATTCCACTAGCTTCAAGGAAAATGTAAAACAAAGCCATAATAAAATGTTATCTCACATCTTTTAGAATGTCAGTTATCAACAAGAGAAGTAATAAGTGTTAGAGGGATTGAGAAGAAAAAGGAACCCCTATTCACTGCTGATGGAGATGTAAATTGGTGAGCAACATGGATAGAAAACAATATAGAAGTTCCTCAAAATATTAAAAATAGAGCTACCATATGACTGACTTATCAATTGCTTTTCTAAGTATCTACTGTAAATTTGAAAACATGTATTTGTAAAGATATATGTTCATTGCAGCACTACTAACAGTGGCCAAGACATGAAACACACATAAAAGAACGATGAGATATTGCCATTTGCAAAAACATGAATGAATTTTGGAGAATATTATGCTAAGCAAAATAAGAAAAATGGAAAAAGCTAAGAACTGTATGATTCAACTCGTATGTAGAATATAAAACAGAAAGCAACAAATGAGCAACAACAATAAAAAACAACAAATTCATAGGCACAGACAACAGTATGGTAGTTACCAGAGGGGAAGAAGGTGGTGGGAGGATGAAAATGGTAAAGAGGGTCATAGATATGGTGACTGAAAGAGACTAAGCTTTGGTTGGTGAGCATACAATGCAATATGCAAATGATGTACTAGAAAATTGAACCCCTGAAACTTCTATGTAATTAACCAATTCTGCCCAAATACATTTAACTTTAAAAAGAAAATGCTTGCCTGGCCAGTGTAGCTCAGTGGTTGAGTCTCGATGTATGAACTAGAAAGTCATAGTTCAATTCTTTCAGGGGTCACATGCCTGAGTTAGAGCTCAATTCTTAGTAGGTGATGTGTAGTAGGCAGCTGATCAGTGATTCTCTCTCATCATTGATGTTTCAATCTCTCTCTCCCTCTCCCTTCCTCTTTGAAAACAATAAAAAAATAATATTTGCCTAAAAAAGAAGGAATGCTCTTGGTAGTATTTACTTCTTTTTTTTTTATTTTAGATTCCAGTAGCTTTTCTCCCTCTTTCTCGCTCTCTCCTCCTTTTAAAATCTCTAATGTCTTTTGAACTACATTTTATGCTATAAATAGACCTTGAAGGTCTATTTCAAAATTTATAGGATGTTTATTTGAAATAAATAGATAATTCAAAATAAAGAAATAGAAAATGGCCATTTAAGTAAGACTTGATTAGTAAATTCTGGAACCAACATTGTAATATTTTTAATAAAATTAAACATGCTTATTCTGAAAATTTAGACAATAGTAGTATAGAAGAAAATTTTTTTTAAATGTCAATATTTTATAACCTAATGGTAAAAAGTATTTTAATGTGTTATGTTTAAATTTTTCCTGCTAAATATACCATTTTAATGTCTTTATTTATAATGTATTTTATTTCCCTTCCTTTCTTTATACTAGAAGCCCAATGCATGAAGATTCATGCAAAAATGAGCCTTCCTTCCCCTGTCTGCCAGCACCACCTTCACTCTGGCCGGAGCCACCTTTCCACCCTTCCCATGCTTCTCAGAGGCCTGGAGCAGCTGGGGTGGTGTGGGACGCTTGTGTCATCACCATGGTGATGATGCAAGCACTCACCCTGCCCCCTGCCACTTGGCACCTACATGTGCAAATCAACCCTCCATCTTTGTTGGGTTAATTTGCATACTCACTCCTGATTGGCTGGTAGGTGTCACAAAGGTATGGTCAATTATCAAGTTACTCCTTTATTAGGTAGATGTCACTAGGATAAACATGGAAGACCATGAAAAAGGCAAATAAGTACTACTTAAATATATAGTTTGCAAATATATTTTATGATAATTTAATGTCCTTATAATAATTAGTAGTATCCTGCTAAACAGAATGGTATGATATTTCATAAGATTGATGTTTCAAATATATCTAGTAGGTCTTCATTCAATTTTTCAATGAAATGTTTATTGGTGGGCACAAATAGTTTAAAAGGTGATCCTTTTACTCACATTTTTCATACATCAGAAGAAATGAATACTTAAAAGAAACAATAGATGACATAAGTATTTATTCAATTGTATTCGGAATTCCCCTGAAAACTATACACATTAGCTACCCAGAGTGACTTAAGTGTAATTGAACTTTTATATTGGTCACATAACCCTTTGACTTTGGTTACTATAAAAGGCTTGTCTTTTCTAAAATATTTTTGTATCATCAAGTTTCATTTATTTTAGAAAATGATACTGTTTCAAGCCAAACTAAGTGGAAATAGTTGAATTTACAGAAGCATTCTATATTGGGACCTTTAAGTCAACTGGAAAGGGCTCAAAACACCTTTTGTTGCTGAGACATGTGTGTGTGTGTATGTGTGTGTGTGTGTGTGTGTGTGTGTGTGTGTGTGCATGCCCAGGGACCAGAATGGTGGAACAACCAAATGACCAGTGGCTATGACATGCACTATGGCAGCCTGACAGCCAACCAGCCTATTCCAAGCCCCAATTGGCCACCCCTACCCCAGCCGATTCCCAATGAGGTAGGCTGGCTGGACCCCACCCATTCACGGATTTGTGCACCAGGCCTCTAGTCTAATCATAAAGCACTGAGTTTCACTTATTTTCCAAGAGAAAAATACCCAATCACATCATTATGAAATTGCTAATTTCCCCAAGTGATATAAAACAAATTCTGTATTCTATAAAGGGTGACATAGCAGTCAGTAATGTCTTCTCTAATTGACACTGGATGACTCAGTGTAACTACAGCAGCAGTGACTGAATTTAGAAAACACTTCTCAAGTCTTTGAATAGGATCTTACCCAGTTTAGAAAATAATGCACAGCATCTACTGTAATCGAGCCAGGTAGCTTTCAGCCTGTCTTGAAATAAGCATATCTAGAACAATAAACGTTTCCACGTGAAGTCAGATATAGGGAACATGGACTGTTCAACCCTGCTATGACCAACCCCAAAGTATCCGACTTTAAGAGACGGAGTGACTTATATAGGACCAGAGGGCAGCCATCTGGATGCCAATGCAGCCCAGGGTAGAGGTTGACTCTTCCCAGGCAGCAAGAGACACACCTGCAGGCTGAAAGATTGCTGCCCTAGCGCAGTGCAACACCTTGCAAAGTCTAGCGCAGGTCCCTCGTGCTCTACACGTGTGCACCATAAAATTTGGTTTTAGGAAGGAATAAAGCAAGTACATTGGCGGTACGTCATTTACTTGGAGGCAAATATTCACTTAGGGTAATTAGCTTCGGTAGTGAGATTTTAATCATTCCGTTCTCAACATAAATATTTAGCTAATCAATATGAAAGGTACTTATTTTCTCTATAGTTGGCTTTGCTTCTGAGCATCAGTACTGTGTGACAGATGGCTGATGTCATCTCTGCTTGAAAGAACTCAGTTGGCAATATTAGCGTGGCATATTTCTGGGGACTTGTGATATGTTATGAGATGATGAAAAATAAAAGGGTCCAAAAGGGAATTCCCCAAAGCAAATATATTATATTTACATGATTTGATACTCTATCTTACTGATTCATCATTTATAATATTCATATATATATATATATATATATATATATATATATATATAATGTTTTATTTAAACATATTCTGGAAAATATTAACAATACCATTGAGCATACTTTTAAAAAACTGGTAGTTAATATTATATGCCCATTGGTTGTTTAAATTTTTTTATCCTCACCTTTATTCAGATATGCAAATGGAACAACCTTAGTGGTAAATTCTTGTACTTTCTCAGAGAATACCAATGATTATGCCAGTAAAGGGGGACTTGGTGGAGTTTGCTGTGTCAAAAGTTGACCTTCGTGAAGTTCTCAATTGATGACTCTAAATGGCTTTTCCTACTTGCTCCTAGGTTCTGAATTTGTTGTTGCCTACAGAGAGTCTATTACTATACTTTTCATTCTACAATCCTTCTCCCTCATATTGCCTGCAACCACTAAGTGGTTTAAATCGAACCCTTGTTTTGGGGGAGAGGGGTGAAAGATAGGGTCAAAACTGAGGTGCCTAGTTGGCAGGCCGGAGGGCAGATAATGACACAGGAGGGTTTTTATTTAATGGGAGAATGAGCCTTTAAATAATAAGCATTTAGTATGTTCCAAGCAGTCTTCTGGACATTAGAAAAGTTAACTTACTATTCATTCAATGCTCTGAACAAATGAATGAGGTAGGAGCTAACAATGTTTCTGTGAGAAAACTCAGGTGCAAGACCCTTAAATATCTTGCTCAAGGTCTCAAATCTGGTTCTATAGTGTTTACTTTCAAAGTAAAGCAATTTGGCTTCACCCTAGCCAGTTTGGCTCAGTGAATAGAACATCAACTTTCAGACTGAAGGGTCCCAAGTTGATTCTGGTCAAGGGTATATACCCAGGTTGCAAGTTCAATCCTCAGTAGGGGGTGTGCAGGAAGCAGCCGATCAATGATCCTCTCTCATCACTGACATTTTTATTTCACTCTCCCTCTCCCTCTCTAGCAGTTTGGCTTCCTTTTGTGCTCTAGCTACTATAGTAGACACAAGCAAGTGAAGACTCCATCCCTGAAAGGAAGAGCAGAGGAGTAATTGTTATCATCTGACTTCTGTCAACAAAGACGTACATATTTGGTTTAGCAACTCACAGAAGAGTAAAATTCCCTTGTAGAAAGGGATTGTGTTTTATTCCTTATCTTTCGATCTCTTTTGTTTTCTCTATAGTACAATATGCTGCTTTAAAATTAAATTCAATTCAATAACCAGAACAGTGAGGAAGAGATTTTATAGCTAAAGGAAAATTCAAAATGTGTTTTACAATATATAGTATTGTATAGGAGAATGTGAAAAAATAGCAAGACAACAATTTCTTTTATAATGTGACAATTTATTGTAAGAAATTGCTATTCCATTGAATGTCCACAATTGGAATCGGCTCATGCCATTAGCAGTACTTTTGATAGGACTACTAATTTAAGTAATACTGGAAAGTTTCCTGAATTTAAGATTAGATTGCTACTAGTACTTTCTTTTAAAAAATCAACAACTATATAATCAGAAGTAGGGGATCAATATTTTCCTTTCTTTGGGAAACCTAAGAATGGTTCCATTCATTCCTATTACTTCATTTCCCCTGATAATGCCTTAAGCAGAATAACAAGAGTACTCATTAAAGGGAAATAGGATAATTTTAAGATTTTGTGTTCCCAACTATTGAAAACTAGTGGCAATTGCTTAAAAATATAAACATATGGTCAAAATATTCACATTTAAATATATATATATATTTTTCAGGTGTCACCAGAGCTTATTAACATTTTAAAGCTCAAATGAAAAGCTCATGAAAATGATACATATATGTATAATCTATAATCAGAAATATTACAGTTACTAATAAAGTGAGGTGTACAGCAGATGCAACACGAATGTGGCTTATCCCAGGAGACAGATGCCTGTGTCTCTCAGATCCATCTAGTGCTCCCTATGTGCCAGAGAGACGCACGAAGAAAACATAACCATGACATTTATAAGACAAGGTTTTATTAATTTTCTAGGTTTTGTTTTTAATAGAGAGTGAAGTGAAACTGTCGCATGCGACACGATTAAGGAAAGTTGTACCTTGATCTGTCATCGGAAATACATTATACTCCGCAAATGACAGCGAACCAACCGTGATACTTCTAAGTACCTGCATCGGCCTTGACCATCATGCAAGTAAACTTGAAGCAGGTCAGCCTTCTAATGGCTTTGGCCTTGACCATCATGCAAGTAAACCTGAAGCAGGTCAGCCTTCTAATGGCAGCAAAGGCATGTCACGTTGGCCTGCCCGTGTTCCCTGGGCCTTGCAGACAGCCTCAGCCACTGCAGCCGAGAAATGGAGGCGGACAGGGAAAACGTTGAAACCAGTTTAGCGGCGCCGTGTGTTTCTTCTCTAAGTATGATTAAATAATCATAAGAACTCCTCTCAGGGCTAATCTGCTATATTTTCCAGATTTTCACCTTGGGGACATATTGTCCCTTGTCACTGAAACCTCGGGGACAGAAGGGGACGCCACGGGGTGGCACAGCAGGAAGCTGAGACACTGATGAAACGGCGCTCGGTTAATGAAGGCATGGCCCATGGCCTCCGCGGCTCTGCCATATGTTTGAAGAAATGCTAATGACTACAATTCAAATACCTTTTTCATCTTAACTCTATGTAAATGTGTTTATAAATGCTCGCTTATAAATATACCATCACATTTTTTTTTAAAAAGCCAAGTGCTAATGCTGCTTTCAACGTCTATAATACACAATAATTAAAACTTAGGCAATTCTGCTTAATTATACCTTATGGGAAACTATACAGTAATTTATAGAAATTAAGCAGAAAAAACAAAGATCAACAAGAAAGAAAGCAGCAGTTGAACAACTGAATAATAAATCACTTTGATCATTAATTTACAGCAGCAAAACCATTGTAAGTAAAACACTTCGACGCTAATTCTCAAACAGATGACTTGTGACAAAGAAGGTGTTAGGAATTTGGGTATTCCTTGTAAGAGCACAGCTTGAACTGATGGTGCCATTGTCTACCCTGTTTTCATGCCGCCCCTCCAAAATCAAGTAGAAATTTGCTGTTGAAAACTTTTGTTTTTCTAGTCCTAATCTGAAATGGCCTTCCCCGTTTTCTTACACTAGCCCTCACTTTGCAGGTAATTATTAAGTAGAATTTGGTCTCTTCAGTGACCCAGTCTGGGTTGAAAAGACCCAGTTGGTGCCCAGATTGGGATAATTTGTACATATCTTTGTGAAACTACTCTAACACCTCGCTGGATTAAATTGATGAAAATTCAGTTAACAGCATTCTAATCAATAAAAGTGGGACATTCAAAAACGCTCCCTCTCAATACTAAAAATGCTTCATTCTTTGAAATAAAATTCCTTTTAATTAATGAGTTCAATACACATGTTTGTATTAATAGAAGTAAATACACTAAATTTAAATAGCTATTACTTTTAAATGTTTCAGAAGAAAGATTTACTGCCACTTGTTTAATGTATAAAACAGCATTTTTAAGATTTAAAAAAAAACTGCATCTCTACCTTCTCTTTTTTTTAATAGATGCATTTTAAAAATGTTTGCATAATCAATCCTTTTATTTTCTTTCATAGCTACTGAATTTCTAGCTTTTCTTAGAACTTTTCCACATGGACAGGACATGATAAAAATATTACTTTGGTTTATTTTATTTCTAGCCCTTATCATTTTAATTTTTATATCTATAGTTTTAATCTACTAGAAATTTTCCAAAAATATCAGATACAGTAATCTAATGTTATATTATTTTAAATAGATATATCTATGAACATAAACCTTTAAACATGATTTATCCCATGCATAAATCACTAGATTTACTTGAAAAACTCATTATATACTAAATTCCCATATGCATCTATCTGCTTCTGAAATCTCTATTCTGTTTTCCCTATCTACTTATTTCTTTATTAATATAATAAACTTCTAATTTCAGAAGCTTTATGATATATTTTAAATATATATCAGGACAAGTCCCTCATTCTTTATATTTTCTCTCTTTTATTCCAAAAAAGTTTATTGACATTTCCCCATACAAATTAAGGAATTTTTGCATTCCGACTCATACCCACCTCCTACACTATCATAGTTGATTCATAACAAGAATAAATGCAGCCCTGGCTGGATAGCTCAGTTGGTTAGAGCACCATCCTCATGTGGCAGAGTTTGGGGTTTGCTCTCTGGTCAGGGCACATATAAGAATCAACCAATGGATGCATAAGTAGAACAACAATTTGATCTCTCTCTCTCTTTCTCTCTCTCCACCTTTCCTTTTTCTTTAAAATCAATTAACAAAATTAAAGATAGGTACAATATTATGAATCACAAAAATATAATAATCATCCTGAATTTAAGATTTGTCTAAAAGCTATATAGTTATATATTAAAGATAAGAATGCATCCCCATATCCCATCACCCTGCCTTCAGCTAAGTGGAAACCACTCTTTGATCTTATTTATCATTCCCTTTACTTACTGTATAAACTACATAACTATCAAGGAGTATTTAAAAAGGTATCATAATTTGTTAGTCTTCCTGGATTTATTATTTTCTATCAATATTATCTATCTAAAACTCTTTGTGATCACATGTAGATAGAGTTTATTCATTTATACTGCTGTGTAACATTTCATTGTGGACATGTACCTTAGTTTATTTTTTCATTCTTTTTGATAGAAATTTGAGATTTTTTAAATAAATATTTATTTTGATGACTACTGTTATGAATATAAATATTCTCATGCACAAATGCAATTTCCCTAAGGTACATACCTATAAATGGATTTGCAGATGAATGTTCAATTTTAAAATATAATACTACATTGTTTTCTAAAGTTTTACACCAAACATCCAGGCATTTCTACTGTGTATGTAAATGTGTTTGTATAATATGCTAATTTGAATACTTATTAAATTATTCCTATTGTATCCCATAAAATCTACTGATCAGAAATTTTGTTCCTGCCCACTAAAAACAATATTTATTCACTACACTGACTCTCTCAATATGATCCTGAACAAATTATTTTATAGCAGTAAACTGTCTTATCTTTAGAGAAATGGGTAAATATACAACCTAATTAATTTAACCATTGCTAAGATAAAATGAAAGGGGTAGTTTAAGAAAGCATTTAGCACAGTCTGGAATATAAAAAATGCTCAGTAAATCCCAAGTGTCTATTGTTGTTATTGTTATGTTCACACACTGAATAAAATCTCTCGACCTGTTTTCTTCAATAATTTAACATAAGTAGATCACTGGTAAAAGTTCAGTTGGTTATGGGAAAGGCAAAAGATTCACATATATAATTTTTCTATCAATTTAGACAACTATACAACCCATTCTCTATTGAATATTTAAAAAGCAATTACCTAGTTATTTCAGCCATATAAGCTAAACCACAAGGTATGACTATAATATTTTTCACAATGCTTCAGAATTATGCCAACAGATTTGGTTAAGTTTCCCAATACCTCCAAAGGTCTGTTTTCTTAATACACCAAACAAGAACATTATTTTAAAATGTTAAGAATAAAAAATGGAGGAGTGAGATGACTATCTAACTCATGCCCCAAACCGAAAGACAAAAAAGTTAAACAACTTCCTCAGAGCAGGCTGAAGAATGAATGATGAAAAGCCATTAGACTGGTTTGGTAGATCTAGAAACTAAAGGTCAACGGTGCTTCTCTAAATGGGCTTCTCCACAAATATATCGAGATGTGTTTGAAAACAAGTTGATGATGCATTTTCCCGTAGGAATATCATACATGGATATTTCCTCCATATCAGCTCTGCTTTGCTTTAGGCATGTACTAAGGGATTCTAATTACCTAAGGTCACCCAATCCTTTCTTCAACAAAAGCCTTTTAGTACAGAAATGTCACATGGTCAAGACAAAAGCTGACAAAAGGGCAAATTCTCCTCCTTTCTTCATTGAAGATGATCACAAGGTGGAATGCATTCAAAGACATAATGAATTTAAATTCATTTCCCAGACAAGAATCACAGGAAAGAAATGCAAAATGATCAGTGATAGAACTGGACGGTATTTGCTGGTAAGTCATTTGCATAATGTTTGCATATGAATATATTACTTATGAGCATGTACTTTTCTTATATTATTTTTCTTAATGAATTTGATCTGTTGTTGTTTTAACAAAAAGGGGTGGTGTCTCTCTACTTCTGTCTGGTGCTATTCCGGATTATAATAGACTTTGTCAATCTATGTTTCTTCTTATGGCCACTTAGAAATGGAAAAATGATACATTTGTCCTGGGGAGGGGGCGGTGTTTATGAAAATGGCTCAATGATGCAAAGTATATGGAAATGTTTATAAATAATGTGTAAGAGCAGGTTTGGGAAGTAAAGGCTATCTTGAAACTTGGTAACTTATTTGGGAAAACTCAATGATTGGACAAGTTGGAAGTTTAAGAGGAGAAAAATGTACAGTTTCCATTTGTGACTTGGATACTTGACACCTTTTCCTTGGACTCTGAGAAAATCTGCGATTCTCCTTTTGAGAAAAGCAATCTTCCTTACCATTCCTTTCCTTCCTGGGGAACCACACTAGTAACCCTTTCACCCTGAAATAAAACAAAAATATCTCCACACAGACTTTGAACAAAGCAGAGGTGCTGGAAACAGGGTGCATTCTGGCCCCATAGGATAGCTTTATGTGAGAACTTCCAATTCTAGTGAAAAATTTTGCTTGAAATTTTGCTTGAAATGCCTAACAGGCCTTGTCTTTAAATAAAATATTGACGTGAGTCTGTCATTTTAATTCGTTGTGGACTCAACTTTCTTTGATGAAATGACAAAATTGAAACAGGAGTATTTCTTTATAGATGTTTGGTCTATTTTTGTGACTAATTCGATGCATTTTTCTCATCTTCTAATGATATTTATTTATATCAGAAGCCCATACTTTCATAGACAGTTTTCTATGAAATGTAATGTAAGAAAACAAAATAAAAACAGGTATTGATCATAAATGTCATTTTAAAATTATGTTTAAAAATAGGAGTTTACAAAAATATAGGAGATTAAGGTACTATCCTATAAAGTATGAGGTGTGAGAAGAGAATAAATTTCTAAGTGTGTGAACTTTGTATCTGGTTTTAAAAATACAGGGGTGGGCAAAAGTAGGTTTACAATAATGAGTATGTAAAACAGTTTATTCTTCTATTATTTATTAATTATTACATTATTTTCCATTCAAACAAATGTAAACCTGGTTTTGTTCTCCCCTGTGCATATGATTAGCCAAAACAAAATAAAAATCAGCAAGTATGCATTTTTTAACAAAGGCATAGGTCAAACACATCAATTACATTGCTAGTTTTTTAGTTTCATAAGAAGTATTGATAAAAATATCAGTGTAATTCAATGAATATTATTAATGCATAGAAATCTTAAATCAAGTAATAAATGAGGTGACAATATAGCAATGTACTCTAAACATGACAAACTAAATATTTTAATAGAGCTATATATCAGACTTGAACTTCAAATGCTAGGGAAGATGCCAACTGTTATAATTGAGTACATTTTTTCTTTCATGTATTACTGTTTCTATTATTATAGAATTCCAGACATATCTTAACAAACTTACACCTTAACATGGAATGGCAATACATAGACTTGATACATCAAACCATGGACCATGTTTGGGGAAAGGTCATGTATGATCAATCAGCTTAAATGATCAATTTTTTTTATAATCAAGTGAGTTTTTAGGCAATATTATAAGGTTCTGTATATATAATGAAACACTTCTTCTTAGAATGAAAATAATGAGCAATGCACAAACTATTCTTGAGCTCCATCATTTCAATAAGAGACACATAGATAGCAAATGGCATAAACCAAATTAAATCCAAGTCTCCACTCATCTAGGGGAAATGGTGAACAACATAGTCTGATGAACAAGAACAGACCCAGAGATAAGGAGCCATGGGTCAGACTGTTGGACCTCAGAGGGAGGGTGGGGATAAAAGGGAGAGATCAACCAAAGGGCTTGTGTGCACACATATGAGCCTAACCAGTGGTCAAGGACAATAAGGGGGGGGGTTGTAATGGAGGGTTGAGGACAAATATGTGATACCTTAATCAATAAAGAAATTAATTTTAAAATAATCCAAGACTCTGTCAATTGGTATGTGTCTAATTTGCAGCATTTGTTATTCAGTAAAGACTTAACAGAGACTTGTCCTTTCATTGTAAACAATGGGTATAAATATTGCCAAATTTAGCCCAGTTAGTGGCTGATGTCATTAAAGCTATTAGAAACAACCTATAAGTGAGTCAATCACTTAGTATAACAAACACGCTCCAAGTTCATTTTAACTCGTCATAATTTTTCTTACTTCTGTGCTTTACTTCCATCACTCATAACTTTGGAAATTGAACCAGCAACCCTTCTGTGCATAGGACAATGCCTGGCCGAAATAAGCCAGGGCTGAGTGAAAATTTTGCAATTATATGGTATCTTCATTTCTGATGTAACTTGAGCCCTTAGGTTAGTTCTGTCTAGTGGCTTGTTTGTTGTGAATAAATCTTACACTATTAAGTGTGTTATGCCATTAAGTGTAAATATTATTCACCTTCTAATGCTAAAAGATGCTATGATGAATTCTCATTACTTAAAAATAAGAAACTGAACTGAGAAGGATGGTACTGAGCCTTTAATTCATACTTTTTTTTTTCTCTATCAAACCTCCTCTTCCTTTAAAGGATTTACCCTGTGACTGGGAAAAAGTCACACTTTTTTTTTCTAGAGTCACGAGACTCAAGCAGATGTGCACAAATGTTTCCTCTAAGCCTCATATGCCTCTACTATACATCTGTATGATATGTGACATTTGCTTTTTTTGTTTATTGGTTTGTTTTCCGCATTTCTGTTGCTGTTGTGGTGTGTCATGAGATGTTGAAGTCCCAAAGCAACCACATAAGATGTTGGTAAGAAGAATGGCAGGTGAATAGCTAACTATCATCTTTCCCTTTTCAAGTATTGTTTCAATTCTTATGACATCACTATATCTGTCTCACTCTCAAGATGTAGCAACGGACTGGGACCTGAAACATGTTGTCTCTGGCAATGACTACTTCATCCTAATTGGAATCAGACTCTTGTGAACCTAAAGCATCATTCAGCTTGGAGGTTGCTGTTCTATGCAGAATTCTACACAGAGAAGAATTTAAGTTCTTACATATTTCTATAGAGAGAATAATTTAAGTTCTTATATATTTCTTAGCTTTCTCATCCTGAAGCAAAAGATACTGTAGTGGAGTCAAATATGGATTGCTTTATACTCAGCAGCAGCTCGCTTCTCCAAGACCTTAGAATCCAGCTGTATCAGGAAAAGAAAATATTCATTATATTTTTCTTCTATTTTTATTTTTTTGTGATTCTTCAATTTTTCTGATTTAAAGGCATTTTCCTGCTGCTATTCCTAAGAGTCATTGCTAAAACATAGTTCATTTTTTTATAGAAGCAGAGTAAGCTAATTATCTCCTGAGAACTTGCTATAATTTTAAGGGTTATGCACAAGATGTTAACTAATCACACAGCTCCCAGATATTTGTAACATGCAGTGTGACTCTGAGGTCTCATTTAAATGGGTGCTAGGCATGACTCGTGATGTGTTGTTTCTGGTGCTACATGGGGGGAAATGGTGCATTGTACAAGGTTAAACTCACAATACTTGACATGCATTGTTCCAGACATAACAGAAGTATACCATACTTTATTATTATCTAACAATCCATAGCATTTTCTGAGGAAAATATCTTTAGTTTAAAAATATTTGTGAAATAAAAAAAACCCTACCAATTGCAAATATGATGCAAATTAATGCAAAGCAGCATGAGTTAATATACATGTGTTTAGATAAAAATGCTTCTAAAATCATATTTTAAAATGATTATAGTAAAGTGAGTTGGGAAATGTGCGCTTTTACTTTTAACTTATGTTGAAGTCAATGTCATTGCTGCTAATAATATGTAGTTTATTAGAATTGCTCAACATTGTCAGATTAAAATGAAATATGTTTAGAGTTGACACATTTGATTTGTAAATCTATTAATTGTGTATCATTATGTCAAAGCTAATTTTAAAATTATTTTTCAACTCACAAATCTCTCTAAAAATATGTCTGCATTTCCTATGCTTATTTAATCACTATGTATTCATTCTTTAATGCTTTGCAATCTCACATATCCTAACCAACTATTGAATTTTCTCTCCTTAAAGTCATAATGCCCTTCTAATTCTCAAATACAAGAACAGCTGAATCTATTGGTATTGTCCTCCAAGTCCATCTGAAGTTTCTATTTTCTTTGAAAACTTCTCCTCTCAAAATAACTACTATGATGTCTTGCTTCTTTACTTATATTTCAGACTATTTTACACATGCTCTGTATTTTCTTCTGGCTTGCTTCTTTACTTATATTTCAGACTATTTTACACATGCTCTGTATTTTCTTCTGGCTTATATTAGACATTATCAAATGTTTTGTTCCTACACGTTTATATTCTTTCCCCTCACCAATATTTTGCTTTTACTTATTTTATCCTCCAATTTCCCCTGACACTTTATACCTCTAAAATCACTTTTCACTTATTAGTTTTGTATTGTGTTTATTTGTGCACATTTATTTCCTCTTTGAAACTTCACATTCATGACAAATTAATGGATGTATTATTGAGAGGAACAAGTCATATGTCTATAGAAACTTTAAAATTTTTGAAATGTTTATACATTCTATTCCTCTTTAAAAGGCAAAGCCACTATTTTTTTAATCTTTTTTATGCAGAACAATAGCTTGAACTTAATACTTGTTCAAAATCTATTAATGAGTAGAGTTAGAAGAGTAAAGGTATTTTTGCTTTGAAACAATCGTCCTGAAACTTGAGTTTAAGTCACTTAAGGCAGCATAAGTTACTATTTATGTCCTCAAAAAAAGACAGACTTTTTTTATCTCTCAAATGCATTTTTCAGATAACAGAATCGAGAGAGAATGAAAATGTTTTAAAAAGCTATTTTTCTTTTATCTAAAATTTCTTGTTTCTTATTTTTAATTCTGAATGATACAAATAACTTTTCACATTCAAAATGATTTAGAAAAAGTTTTCTTTATTAAAATAGTTAATGTATCACTAACCATATAACAGCAAAATTCTGCTTTAATTCAATAATATTTTTTTTTGCCTAATTTTATGGAGCACTTCTGTGAAATATATGTTAGAAAATGCAATACAGAATTTTAAAATATTATTTACAAGTATAGTATTAAATTATGATTCAAGTAAATACACTAATAAAATAAGAAGGTAAACATAATTTGTTATATTAAAGTTAAAGAATATGCTTTATTTCTTTTTTATTCTACATTAGAACTATCTGAAATATATGTATTAAAAATAATATTCATATTATATTCAGAATATTCAAATCTAATGTAAACTCTTTATTTCATGTTCCTTTAGCCCCAGAAATATATTTATTGCATGGATTCTAAGATTTATTAGTTGCTTTTTAAGATTTTTATGTAATGCTCATTTTTCCCCCCTAAAACTAAGGAAAATGGCATAAACTCTTTTCTTCTTTTAAATGTCTGGACATGGAGAAAATGTGAAGTCATGCTAGGTGTGATTGTCATTATTACCCCATTTGGACTTTTGAAATTTTCAGTTGTGAAAAATAATGCATCATAACACAAAACAGAAAGATCCTCCACTAACTGTGACCACAACTCCTTTCTCTCCTAGTGCACCCAACTAAAACTTCCCTGTGTCCTAGGCTTTGGAATTAGAGAAACCACTTCAGGAAGGTGATTTCCAGCCTGCTGAAGGCTGCACAGGCTACTCTATCTTGTTTTGTGCTAATTCTGTACACGTTCACTCCCTGAAGCAGCTCCTCCCACTCCTAGTTCTCTTTTTGATTCTCACTCAGCTGAGCTGTATTCTGCCAAGAAGAAACACACACAAACAAGTGGCTCTTTTTTTATAACTTTTACATGTTTTCAGAGACTTGGCTGATACCCAATTCCCATAAACTGTCTATTGGTCTTGGCAATTTCCCTGGACAGTGCCCCAAAGCTCTCCCACCCACGTGTGCACGGATATAACAAAAGGCTACAGTTGGAAAGAAAGGAAAGACAATCAACGTGTCACAGGGCCGTCAGCGGACAGGAAGGGAATGTGAATCAGAGGTAAAGTCCTCTGGGGCATGTCTTTCAATTTGACGTGAAAATGAAATCAATCTTTAACCAATTGGTTCAACTCTTTAAAAAAGCATACGGGGACCAGATGTGCACCTGTTTACCTTCCCTTCCTAGCTATCCTCAGATCCTGGGGGGTGGAGGGACAGGGAAGTTTCATGCTAATGCCTGGGCTTACACATAAGGAGGAGCACAGCTTTTGGGGAGGAGCCTAGCACCCTCCCAGAACAAAGCTAGTTAGGACTCATGGTGATTGAGAAAGAACACCTGACCCCAGAACCAGGTGTAAAACAGCAAAGGGGCATAAACATCGATCAAAGTTTAACTATTTTACAAATAAGTAGTGTAAACCCGGAGCACCTATTCCCTGGAGATATACGGTGTTGTGCTGGGGCACACACAGATGCACAGAGTGAATGCGGGATGTGTCCTTGGAGTACAGAAAATAAAATGTATTGGCAAGTTCACTGGTAATTGATTGAAATACCATTGAAAATTAAAATTAGTGTAGATCTGATGCCCACAGTGGATTAGTGAACAACCACCATCAAATGTCATGTTCTTATCCCTGTGAATAGGTACTTAATAAATAAATCCATACCCTGTTTTTAATTTATGCGTAATGTGTAAGTAATAAAATCAGAGTCCTCTTCATGGCTAAGATTTTATATATAGTAATTTTCCTATAAGTGATACATATGCATATATTTATAATAAAATACATATGCATATATTTATAATAATAAAATATATTTATGATAAAATACAGATGTATATACATATCTATACTAATAATCTATACTAATAAAAGGGTAATATGTAAATTGGTCACGACGCCCTCACAGTAACAAAGGAACAGCAGGCTGTGTGGGGTGACAGGCCTGCAGTGGGTTAGTGAGGGACGACAAGACAACTGATTAGCAGGCTGTGTGGGGCAACCAGGCTGGCAGAAGGGGGCAGTGAAGGGTGACCAGGTCAGCAGGGGGGCATTTGGGGGCAACCAGACTACTGGGGGGAGGCAATTGGGGGCAACTAGACTGGAAGGAGGGCAGTGAGAGGCAATTAGGCTGTAAGGGGGGCAGTTGGGAGTGACCAGGCCAGCAGGGGAAGCAGTTAGGGGTAATCAGGCTGGCAGGCAGAAACAGTTAGGGATTGTGAGAGGGCTGTTTGACTGCTGGTTTCCGCCCATTCCCTGGGATTGGGCCAAAACTGGTGGTTGGACATCCCCCAAAGGGTCCCGGATTGGAGAGGGAATCAGGTTGGGCTAAGGAGACCCCTCCCCACCCCCATGCACAAATTTTATGTACTAGGCCTCTAGTATATGATCAAGTATGTGAAGCTAACAGGTATGTTAGTGTCAGGATATCTGCTTTAAGGTGATAATGTATTTGGGGGGCATTAATACCACATATAACTAGTTGCCAATTTATTTTTGCATATTATACATATTATACATTTAAAAATTCTCTTATTCTCAGCACTGTACAGCCAAGTGCCACTTAACAAAGATAGATATACAAGGCTAACTATTTAATTTTTATTTCTTTGACTTAGTGTAGTATTAAAGATTTTCTGCAGGTTTTCACTAGTTATATTTCTCTTCTATCATTGTTCTATTTATGTCTTTTGTCAATTTAAAAAATCCTTATTAATCTCACATCATTCCAAATAAATTCCCAATACATTCACTGCTTTATTTCTGTACTTAGAAAAATTGAGTTAATTAGACTAATATCTTCCCATTATACTTAGTTATATTATTAGATCACTAGAGGCCCAGTGCACAGAAACTCATGCACTGGGGGGCGGGGGGGTGGGTCCCTCAGCCTGGCCTATGCCCTATCACAGTCTAGGAGTCCTCAGGGGATGTCCTACTGATGGCTTAGGCCCACTCTCTGCAGGAGATGACCAGGCCAGCTAATCAGGGGATGGCACCACCACCCCCCATCACCCCACTTCTGCCGCCTTGCCTCCCTCACCCCACCAAGAGGTGACCAGATGGGCCAATCAGGGAATAGTGCCCGCCTCCCTCATTGCCCCTCCACTGCCACTGGTTGCCACACCCCCATTGCCATTCCTTCTCTCTGCCTGCTGGCACACACCTTGGCTGACCTGGAACTGCCTGCTCGCTGGCTCCGACCCAACTGACTGGTCGTTTCACGGCTCGGTCAATTTGCATATTACACTTCTCTTATATAGGATATTTTAACATAAATAAAAACGATAACATGTAAGTGCTTAACTTAGTAACAAAAGTGACTTAATTTAAGTATAAATAAATGCATAGTAATCAGTTGTTCTCTTTCTACAAATGAGAGAATAAGGAAAAAATGAATAGATGAACTATACGTTTTATTATATGGTATTTTGATTTTGGAAGAAATTAATTTATGAAGGATATTGCATGTCCTTCAAATATCTTTAAAACGTATTTTTGTTTCTTCAAATAGTAGTATTTTCACTCTAGTAGGAACTTAGGGAATAAAATGATACATGTTTATAGACAAGTGTTTTACAAATTAATATAATTTTCAACTGTGGCTAAAATGTGAATAGTACAAAAATAGTTTCTGCTACTATTTTAATGTCAACTAATTTCATTGCCTTGGCTTCCAATAAGACTTTACACATATGTCACTAACCTATGAAGCTTATATTTTTTTTTCCAGCTATCATTTGTTCCTCATTATTTATAGTAACTAGGTGTAGTCTGCTTCTAGCATAAACACGTTGGGCATAATTCATGCCTACATGTTTTCTTTCAGTCTGTTTAGCCATATAAGTTATGTAAGTTTTATAATATTTTTACAAATGTAATCATTTTTCTTGAATGCTAACATGGACATCTGCTTCCCTTTAAAATCAGAGGCCAAATAAGTGTTTGGCGGGGCATTCACCACCCCTACTGACTTTAGATAGGATATCTAAAACTCATCCAAGAACGGAATTTAGCTCATAAAAAAACAACAACAACAAAAAACAAAAAACAAACAAGGTTTATATTTTTATACTTCTGGATCCATTTTTATTATTTGTTTAGACTATAAATTACGGACACTGGAAAAGAAGAAACTATGAAAACATGCAAATGATTATTTTTTAACTTATAGTTCATTCCTTGTTTTAGTGATGCCTCTACTCAATGGTCTGCCTACCATGAAATCATACAGAAATGTGTTTACTATAATATTTGCTATCTTTTTTAGAGTGCAAAATGAAGATAACAATTGATATTTACATTGCTTCCTTGACTGTCTACTCTTTTTCATAGGTTTAACATCCTCATTTTAACATGTTTGCTCTTTTTTAGAAATTACATACTTGCAAACACAGTTTGATATTTGTGTTTCGGTTACTTTTTTCATTCTTCCTTCTTTGCTTTATCACCTTCCCTTCCTCCTTCTATCATTCCAGACTTCTACACATATTTCTCCTTAATCTACGTACTTAAATAAGATATCATCTTCCATAGGAGTTATGACATTTTAAATAATACATTTCTCTGCTGAATCAGTTTCACAAACCCCAAAAACAAATAAAATATTTTGTGGCTCATCTACCCATATGTAGATTGGCAGTTTCAATGTTATGAACTAGTTGCATTTTGGTCTTCTTCTTGTAAGGTGGCTAAATGAATGCCAAACTGCATTTTTCTCTAGATCTAAATCCTCAGGACAAGCAATAAAGCTAGTCTAAGGTAAACACACTTAGGGAATAAAACTGATTTTACCTGTCTGTAACCATTTTTATTATACTGTTCCTATTTTGATCTTTATATCTTCATTAAGTAACTGATTTCTGTGCTGCTGTATTTTCTTTGGGGAATAAAGGTCTGTTGCTACTGTGTAGGATGGGGCCCTCAACTTATCATTTCCAGGTATTTGCCTCCATGAATGGTATCAAACAGAGATATCTCTGGATAGTTCTGTCTTTTGTATTCCTTTGCCTGCGGATTATTTTTTTCAGGGTTTATTTTACAAGGAAATGCATTAAACTCACTGTAAAGATCATACCTGGTGTGTGTAATGAAAAAAAAAATAACATGCTTTGAAGAAGGAGGCAAGAGAATGTTTTCAGAGATTGAGATCATGATTAGTGGGGGAAGAGGTATCACTCTATCTTAGAATGTTGGGCAATTCGCCGAAACTGGTTTGGCTCAGTGGTAGAGAGCTTCAGTCTGCAGACTGAAAGGTCCCGGGTTCGATTCCGGTCAAGGGCATGTACATTGGTTGCGGGCACATCCCCGGTAGAGGGTGTGCAAGAAGCGGCTGGTCGATGTTTCTCTCTCATCGACATTTCTAGCTCTCTATCTCTCTCCCTTCCTCTCTGTAAAATATCAATAAAATATATTTAAAAAAAAAAGAATGTTGGACAATTGGCAAGACCTCCAATATCAGGATGAATGAACCAGAAAGGTTAAGTTGGAGTCCACGATCAAGCAGGACACACTGCTGCTGTACTTCTGCCCTGTGACAGCAGGCATTTGAGCATCATTGAATGACAACTGGCCCCCCAGGGCCTGCCCAATTCCCAGCCCTGCAGAAGGACCGGAGACTTTAGAATGGTCCTGAGGGAGGCCTCGGTGAAAACAGAATCACTTTTTTATTGCCAGCATCTGAGAATGCTCAGAGTCTAATTCCAAATATATACAGGAAATCCTTGTTATACACATCGCAAGTCCAAAAGAACAGAATAGCTAATAGAAGGAGGCTTTTTGAAGAATCACTTATTTTCTACCTCTCATAGTATATGTGAAAGTGAAAGAATCAGAAAGCACTCTGAAACCTGGATTAATAACGCTAGACTAAAACAAGCATCTTTTTCTTCACTGAACGTGAGGAAAAGCCTAAAACTGGCTGAAGACTAGGTCCCATTTATTTATTTATTTATTTATTTATTTATTTATTTATTTTAAGTTGAATGAATCATGTGTTTTTATAATATTATTTGACTTACACTATTCCAAATAATGCTAGGAAACAAGGTGACTTTTTTTCTTAAAAATCATTAATTATCGCTGAAACCGGTTTGGCTCAGTGGATAAAGTGTCGGCCTGCAGACTGAAGGGTCCCAGATTCGATTCCAGTGAAGGGCATGTACCTGGGTTGAGAGCACATCCTTGGTAAGGGATGTGCAAGAGGCAGCTGATCGATGTTTCTCTCTCATTGAGGTTTCTAACTCTCTATCCCTCTCTCTTCCTCTTTGTAAAAAGAATCAATAAAATATATATATTTTTAAAATCATTAATTATCTGGAAATTGAGCTTTTGTCTTCCAAATAATTAGGGAAGTGACTAGGTCAGGAAACTGGAAGAGATTGAGGTTATTTGATGTTGAATTAAAATATAGTCAAACAAAGACTATTACAAACAGCACAAATATGTTCCTATTGATTCACAGCATAAAGTTTAATTTCTATCAGAAAAGTCATTTTTATTGTATAAACATTATGTACTCCTCAACTCTACTGGTAGAAAGTACTTATACTGATATTCCCACATAAAATTATATACATTGAAAGTAGGAAACTTAGTATACTTAATAAGGGACCCTGTCTATTGTCAAGTTCACAATGAGTATTAATGGATTTAGGTTAAGAATATGTTCATCTTGACCTGGGTGAAGGGAGGTAAATGAAGAAAAATGGGGTCATCTGTAATACTGTCAACAATAAAAATATATATTTAAAATAAAAGTCCTAGCTGGTTTGACTCAGTAAATAGAGAGTCGCGGCCTGCAGACTGAAGGGTGCCAGGTTCAATTCCAGTCAAGAGCACATGTCTGGGTTGCTGGCTCAATCCACAGTAGAGGGTGTACAGGAGGCTGATCAATGATTCTCATCATTGATGTTTCTATCTCTGTCTTTCCCCTCTCCCTTCTTCTCTGAAATCAATAAAACTATATTTTAAAAATAAACAAAAATAAATTTACCCAAAAAAAGAAAAACATCAGTCTTTTTATTGGGTCACAAATATAGAACATTTCATATAGGATCTAAAAATTCTCTCTTTAGACTTTTCACTCAAATCAGATGGCCCTTGTTTTTGAGCTTTCTGATTACATTGACCTTTTAAAAATGATTTTCTTTCAAAATATGTTCATTTGAATTTTCTGCATGTAGTAAATAATATTGCTTATTAAGACTAAGCCAAGTTGAAATCACAGATGTCCTCCAAAGAGTAAAATAAAGAAGGAAAAATAAATGTGTATTGGTTTTGCCTCACATTCCAAATTGCAAAAACTATGGCCATAGTACATAAGTGCTTACTTAGGATAGAAAAGAAATTAAATTTGAGGGTTGAAGTTGTGTCTCAGTTGACAACAGTGTAGTATGCCAGAAAGCATTGAGTCTAAACAAAGACTTTTGCAAGGGATCCCCTGGAACAAGCGACTGCAAGCCTTCAACTGCCAAATAGGGGATGGTTACACAGATTCAGGTATAGCTTCAGCATTTTATCATCTCATATCATCACAAGAAGAAAGGTGAGTGCAGCCGAAACCGGTTTGGCTCAGTGGACCGAGCATTGGCCTGCGGTCTGAAAGGTCAAAGGTTTGATTCCGGTCAAGGGCATGTACATTGGTTGCGGGCACATCTCCAATGGGGGGTGTGCAGAAGGCAGCCGATCGATGTTTCTCTCTCATCGATGTTTCTAACTCTCTATTTCTCTCCCTTCCTCTCTGTAAAAAAATCAATAAAATATATATTTTTTAAAAGGTGAGTACAGAACAATAACATATTTTGAGAGAGAGACAGTATGCACATAATATTCATTACTGAATATTGTTATAATAATAATTATTATTAGATATTATTATTAATTTCATAGTGCCTAATTTATAAGTCGAACTTTATCATAGATATATATATATAGAAAAAAATAGTAGATACAGGGTTCAGTTCTATCTATAGTTTCAGGCCTCAACTGGACCTCTTAGAACATATTTTCCTCAGATAAGGGGGTCTACTGTATAGATCATCTCCTGGAATCTGCTAAGTAAAGTTATGCTGTTTACTGCTTGAAAGGCTTATAATCACTTTGATCCTTTTTCATAAATTTTCAAGATTTTGCCAATTCAAGGATTACTCTTATTATTTTAAGTTGGGCCAGTTGTAGGGATGATTTTTAAAACAAACGCATTAGACTTCAAGACATTGAAATGAGAACGTGAAAAATGCATTTTTATTTGTCAGATATCATTGATTTTCTAGATTGTAGCAATTATGATGGTGGCCGCTCTAATTAGAATTGTGAAACCCTAAAGACCTCATATACACTTCAGGTAGGTTGGCTCAATCAGGACTGGTTTTATATCAACAGCTTCATATAGATGCCTCACAACAGTATCTTTTTGTACCTTTTTTCTTTAAACTACTGAAGTCTACATTTACACAGAACAAATTATCCTGAGCAGTAGGTAGGAAGTAATCAGCAAGGTGTAGCTGCAAATTGGTCTATTTTCATTATGTTTTGGAAAAGGCCAGGGGATATGACATTTGTCCAGCCTGGTAAAGTAGAACTCGATTAAGAGGAAAAACAAAATATACACAAACAAAACAGAAAAACACACACACTGTTGAGCTGGTGTCTTACTGAGGACACAAGATAAATGCAAATTTGAGAGCGTACATAGTTTATGCTGTAAACATATTTGCTATGGCACATGATGACAACTTAAAGGTAAGCCTTGCCTTTTGAGGCAGATTTTCCTTTCTTTCAACAGAAATTTCACTTTCTCTCAGAGGGTCACCAAATTCCATTTTTGAAAGGGTAAACAGATGGGGGGAAAGCAGTGGACTACAAAAATGCATGTTCAAAAGAAATTTGAAAAAAAAAAGAGTATTTTAAAAAGGTGGATAGAAATTTAACTCTATTTTTTATTAAAGTGAAAATATAAAAATTGGATTCTGAGGCTGATTTGACACTCAAGGCTGCAGACCTCTCCCTGAGCATTTCAGAATAACAAGATAGGTTATTCTCATCCTGATCCACCTGGAGAGCCCTATAAACATACTTCTTTCCATTATGATAAAACCCACAAAATCTCTACCCCCCAAATATGATGATAAGTGTTAACTCATCACATTAAGATATAGCCTATATTGCTGAACCGGTTTTGCTCAGTGGTAGAGCGTCGGTCTGCGGACTGAAAGGTCCCGGGTTCGATTCTGGTCAAGGGGATGTACGTTGGTTGAGGGCACATCCCCATTAGGGGGTGTGCAAGAGGCAGCTAGTTGATGTTTCTCTCTCATCTACGTTTCTAGCTCTTTATCTCTCTCTCCCTTCCTCTCTGTAAAATATCAATAAAATATATATATTTTTAAAAGATATAGCCTATACTTTCAAAAGGACCACTTCATAGTATTTTTCTACATGATTTATAGAACCTTTGTTGCAATTAAAGTGAAAAAAAACCCTCAATACCCATTTTACTTTGAGTGAGTCCAACTCTTTTGCTCACCCAAGAAGATGCATGTTTCCTTAGAATGGCAGTGCAAATTGATACATAATTATGTTTCAGCCAATTCCAGTATTTTAATATTTCTATGGCGGACCTACAGAATATATGTAGGTATTAAATTTTGTAATTTAATGGTGGATTAATTTTCTGTTTTAAGATTTAAAATAAAGCAAATTCAAGTTTTTTACAGAGAAACCTCTCTGGAGACTACCCAGCACTGGGTGGTGGTGTATACCAAATAACAATTGTTGCTCAATAGAACATTCTATTGATTACAGAGCATTATTTAGGATAACTAATTTCATAAAAATTGCTAAACTTGGTAAATCAATCACAATTTTTTTATACTGACTCTGGTGGTAGTAGTAGTGGGAAGCAAAACTGGATAGTTGGCTACAGAGAAATAAAAACTATATTTTTTCTACTTTGATAACTTATAATTATAATTTAATTATCTATACTTGTAATAATTGATATATGTTTGTTTTTTGAATCTCATTAGTGCAACATGAAATACTTCATGACTTTTTATTAAACTTCCAAAATTTCTTACTATTCCAGTCAACATATCATAGCATTTAAATATTGGAAAGAACAAAGCTAATATATTTTCTTCATTCTTAAAATTCTTATATGAAGTTATTTTTTGGATGCTATATTTTTCTTTTGCTTCCAATAACCATAAACTATTTTTTGTGATTTTCTTTTAGTGTTTATAGCTTATAATTACAGGCAATTTCAAATTTTATTTTATCTTACTTTCAAAAAATATTTTAACTTTATATTTTTTCTTTTTAACCTCTAAATTTTATTATTTTAGAAATAAGTACTATATAATTTTTTCAAGAAAAAATTTATAGTAAAATATTTGCTAAAATATTTGCTAAAATGAATGGGTATAAAATGAAATGTATTCTCAATAAATGTTCACAAAAAGAACATTTAATCACCACAAAGATAAAAAAAATAAAATACTGTATAATTTCCTGTAGATTATAGGTTTTCAGATGTAAATTACATTCTTAAGCACTATACCTTCACTCTCTCTGCTGTTAGCCTTTTCATTCTCAATGGTTATCTACTGTGAACAATAATTATTGGTTTTAATGAAAAAAATAAGTTATAATAATTACTTCTTGTGTTTTTAATGTCTGTTTGGGACATTTTATCTACATAAGCTCATAAAGATTTTTTTCCTTAAATAATCTTCAGAGGTTTATTATTCTTTCTTTCACTTGATCATTAGTAGTCTCACTAGCATTAAATTTCTATGGTGTGAAGAAAAAAATCATGTTTCATATTTTCTTTTTTTTCTTTTTTAAAATATATTTTATTGATGTTTTACAGAGAGGAAGAGAGAGAGAGATAGAGAGCTAGAAACATCGATGAGAGAGAAACATTAACCAGCTGCCTCTTGCACACCCCCTACCGGGGATGTGCCCGCAACCAATGTACATGCCTTTGACCTGAATTGAACCCGGGACCTTTCAGTCTGCAGACAGACGCTCTAACGCTGAGCCAAACCGGTTTTGGCCATGTTTCATATTTTCTATATGGATGTCCAAAATTTTCAGTAACATATATAGAAAATATTATCACTTCACCACCAATCTGCAGTACCACCTTTGTCATAAATCTGATGCAGATAAACACTGGAATGCAACCATGGCTTGCCACTGACGCACTTTACCTTTTAAAGTAAGAAAGCAAGTAAGCGCAGCAGGTGTGGTTCGGTGTCAACTTATAAAGCAGGGAGGGTCACTGGTTCAGTTCCTAGGTTGTGGGCTCAATCCCCAGTGCATTCTGGCAGGAGGCAGCCAATCAGTGATTCCCTTTCAGCATTGATGTTTTTAACTCTCTCGCCCTCTCCCTTCCTCCCTGAAATAAGTAAAAAAATATATTTAAAAAATAATAACGAAAGAAAACAAGTCTGTAACAGCTTTTAAGCACAGTGATCTCAAGCTATTCCTTGAGAGAAATTTGTCTTTTTCCCCCCAGAGTGCTATGTAATTTAGTAAGGTTACATGCCAAGAAACTGAATAGCAGGAATGTTAACAGATTTGGTATGAAAGTGTGTGTGGGTAGAGATGTGCGAGCAAACCTGGAGAATAGCCACATGCACTTTTTCTAACTGTAGTCAAGATTATCAGCAGCACATAACTCTCATTAGCACCACATTTTATGAAATTTATTTTTACGTTATAAAAAATGTAGTCGAATATAAATAGACTGGAATAAACATCTGTGATTACTGAAATCAACATATTTCCTCTATTAAATATGCTTTCCCTAAGGAACATCTTCCTATAGAGCAAGAAAATTATCCCCAGTTCCCTTTAGGTTTGCATATGAAGAAATAATCTCCGTGTTTTCTGAAAGATGCTCGAATGTCTATGAAAAACAATGTTTAAAAAAACCCACACAAATAAAAAAGTTTCCAAAATAACATCATGTTCTCTTTTTTTAAATTCATTATCATAGTATACCCATTTTTAATTAGCTTTATCAATATATGTAAATAGAAGTCTGGATACAATATATCACTCATTCATTAACATTTAGCATTCACCTGTTCTATGTCTTGCTGATTTTAGTCATTTGGTTAGGTAGCATACTTTGCTTTCACCCTCACCTTCCAAAAACTCTGCAGGCTTTTGTGATGGTTGCTTAAAAATAGGGGACCTAGAACCCCTGAAAACCTATACTTTAGAGACACTGTAGAATGAAGACAAGGGAATCACATGGAATAGTACAGACTTTTCCTTTCTTTCTTTTTTTTCTACTGAAAGTTTTCTGATAAGCCCATTACTTTTACCAGATTTCAATTTTCACAACATAATTTTTCTCCCTCAATGGACAGGGAAAGTCTACACATGGAAACTCAGAATACAGGAGGTCTCCTAGAATGTGACCAGATAACATTGTCACATTTTACATTATTCCTGCTTATATGTGACTAGAGTCAGCAGAAGCCATTGGAAATGTTTTATATTGTCCTCTCAAAGTTTAAAATGTTTTTATTTTCACCTAAAATTAGTCGTTGTGTATGCCATAAAACAGTGATCCAATTTCATTGTTTTTCCAGTTGCCCTAATAGCATTTACAGTGTAGTAAATCTCTTCCCCTTTCATTTGTAATACTGCCTCTGACATTGATCTGGCTTCCAAGAATGCATGGAACTGATTTTAGATATCCTTTCTGCTTTATTTGTCAATTTGTCTACCCACGCGTCAGTATAATGATATCTTAATCATTCTTCCTTAAAAATATCTTTGCATTTAGTAAAGTAAGTTTCCCCATCTTGTTTTCTTTCTTTAAAATGGTTAACTTTTTGCGCTGGCTGCTGTGGCTCAGCTGGTTTGTGTGGCTCTGTTCTAAAGTTGAGTGCCATCCCATGCACCAAAAAATCTCCAGTTGGGTTCCCAGTTGGGGTACATGCCCAGGTTATAGGTTCAGTCTCTTGTCGGTGTGCATACTGGAGGTAACCGATTGATGTTTCTCTCTCACATCAATATTTTTTTTCTCTTTCTCCCTCTTCCCTTCCTTTCTTTCTAAAATCAATGAAAATGTATTTAAAAAGTAAAGTTTACATTATTCTTTCTCTTATACATTTTTTTCTTCTATTTTAAGTTTCTTGAAAATAATTTGTTAAGAATTTGGTTGCAATAGCATTTAATTTTTATTTATCTTTCAAAGATACTTTTATTGATTTCAGAGAGGAAGAGAGAGGGAGAGATAGAAATATTAATGATGAGAGAGAGTCATTGACCAGCTGCTTCCTGATCCCCCGCCTACTGGGGATCAAGCCAGCAACCCAGGCATGTCCCCTTGACTGGAATCAAATCCAGGACGCTTCAGTCTGCAGGCCCAGGCTCTATCCACTGAACCAAACTAGCGAGGGCAGCATTAACTTTTTTAGATCTACAGAAAAGTACAGAAAAGTGATAGTTTTATAATAGTGAGCCTCCCAATCCACGTGGCTGGTCTTTTTTTTTTTTAAAAAAAAAGAGGAAGAGAGAGAGAGAGTTAGAAACATCAATGAGGAAGAATCATTGATCAGCTGACTCTTGCACACCCCCTACTGGGGATGGGCCCGCAACCAAGGTACATGCTCTTGACCAGAATCAAACTTAGGACTTTTCAGTCCCCAGGCCGACATTCTATCCACTGAGCCAAACCAGTTTTGGTGCATGTGGCTATTCTTACTAGACATTCTTTACATTTTTTAGCAGGGTTTTATTATTAACTAGAGGCCCGGTGCATGGATTTGTGCATGGTTGGGGTCCCTTGGCCTGGCCTGAACCCTCTCATAATCTGGGACCTTTGGGGGGATGTCAGAGAGCTAGTTTTGGCCCGATATCCTCAGGCCAGGATGAGGGACCCCACCAATGTACAAATCTGTGCACTGGGCCTCTAGGATGCATAAAAGATCTTTGGTTAATCTCTTCCCTCCCTCCCCCTTCCTTCCTTCCCTCCCTCTGAGATTCATCAGTCTGTTCCATGTTTCCATGCTTGTGGTTTCTGCTCCTGTGTTGAGCATCTTCCCCCTGATGGTCAGTGCACATCATAGCTACCAGCCGGCTGGCCAGTTTACACACACACACACACACACACACACACACACACACACACACACGCACTAGAGGCCTGGTGCACAACATTTGTGCACCGGATGGGGGCCCTCAGCTTAGCCTGAGCACTATTGCAGTCTGGGACCCCTAAGTCAGCAGGCCGACATTCCCTGAGGGGTCCTTAGCGCTATCACAGAGGCAGGGGAGGTTCTCTCCACCCTGCTGCACTTGCCAGCCATAAGCCCAGCTTCTGTCTGAGTGGCACCCCCCTGTGGGAGCATACTAACCACTAGGGAGCAGCTCCTGTATTGATTGTCTGCCCCTGATGGTCAGTTCAAGTCATTGCAACTGGTTGTTCTGCTGTTCGGTCGATTTGCATATTATATAGGATTATATGTAATTCCTAGCTATCATTAGAACATGAAAAAGAAACTGATATTAATCTCTCTATATACAGATAATAGGCATAAAAGATATATTACATATAAGTATATAATATATATAACTGTTATGTATTATAAAATGTTAGTATTTTATATTATACATTATTATCATATATAGTCTCATAGTCATTTATTAAACAGTATGATTTGTCCTATCTTTTAGATAGCCAAATTGAATATCTCATCATGAAATGCTGTTGATTTTTGTCACATTATGCCAAATCATTGTGGTTATATTAGTTGAAAAAAAACAGACTGTTAATATTTCAGACATTGCCTGTAGACAGTTATATATTTGGCAGATATGCCACTTATTACTCGGCATGCCAGTTCTGAATCTGCCGTCTTACTTTGCTGTGTGACCCTAGAGGAGGAACTTCGCAGACCGCATTTCTCCTGTGCACCTGACCCTACTCGGCTCTGCCAACACAGAGTGCTAGAAAGGGCCTGGGTAACTGGTAGAGGAAGACGGGATGTGCTCCTTTGTATCTGCTGACTATTCTTATTTTATTTTCTATTTTTACTCTGGCTTATTTCTGTATCAGCGCCCCATCCCTGCTGCCGCAGCTGTCCGGACCAGTGGCAGCAGTAAACTTCAATTCGCAGCTCCCCCAAACTTTCAGATCCCCTTTCAGAGGTCTTTGTTCACCCTCCGAGTCTCTCCTCTGAGTTCAGGCAGAGCAGTAACCGCTGAGCGGCACTTTTAAAAAATATACTGTTTAACGTTTACGCTTTAAGTAATTGCTTGTTCATTTGAATGGACTTAAAGAAAACCATCATTTTAATCGGGTGCATGGAAATAACAAACACCTGCATTATTTTCCTCTTCTTCTCCCCTGAAACTACACAAGAAGTTTTGGTTCAGACCAGAAGTTAAGATCCTGAAGAAACTAAGGTTGTTAGAATATTCAGGCAAAGCCAAAAATTCGATCTTCACTTGGCACAAAATTAGTCTTCCTGCTAATTAAATGTGGTCTGATCTAACCAAACAATTTTGCTAAATATGTGTTGAGTCTTCAATTTTCTCCATCCTCAAGGCCATGTATACCATTTTATCTCCCTTTTTGGCTATCTTCTCTTTTCATTCCAACTTCCACATACCCACATGGTTCACCATGTACAAAGTACCATCTGTATTTCTGATTTCTCAGTTTTAGAGTTTGAGACCTCTAGATGCTACACTTTTTTTTTTAGTTTATCAGAGTGACATTGATTAACAAAATCATAGCACCAGGCCGCTAGTCTGTGATAATTCCATTCAGATATATTGCATAAAGCCGAGAGTAACAGTTAAAACTGAGATTTAGGGGGGTTTAATTAATAATAAAATGTATTTTGTTTTAAGGAGAAGATCCAGGTAAATATCATTATTGCTTCCTTTAGGCTCCTAAATTTTGCCCCATCTTAATTTTTATTTAAATTCTATGCTTTATTATATTGTTTTACTTTTCTGCCCTCAGTATAAAGTGGTAAATTAGTAAATAAAATTGTGTAAGTAAATAAAAGTAGAAGGAGCCATAAAAATAAATTGTAATATCATTAATCAATACTTTAATATATCTAATGCATCCAATTATTCCTAGTTCTTTCCTTACATCCATTGTACAAGGTATACTCTTAAACTTGCTTCATACTTAGAGACTGTGAAAACTTCAAACACATGTGTATTAGAGAAAGATGTAAAAACAACTGTCAAAACCATAAAAAGTTGCCCTCTCCCTTTTCCTACAACTTTTTAAAGTATGAAGGTAAAAGAAAATGCAATTAGAATAATCCACTAAAAGCTTTATTTGCCACCTGCCATTCTCTGAGTTCCTGCTGATAAAAGTGAGTTTTTAACTTGCAGATTTCCTTGATAGCCTGGAATTAGGAAAGTTCCCCACTAAAAGAAGGCTCCAGCTGCCACGTGGGGATAAATATGGAATCAATCAAATCAAAGTTTGGCAATATGGAAGTAAAAAATGCATTTGATCTGTCCCAAGGATTTGTTATTTGCATAGAAATAAAATCATTAACTCATTTGTTTTTTAAATTTACCCAGAGCTTAATTACAGCTACTTGCTATTTGACCTGATTGTCTCTCCGCCCTGGCTGGAAGAATAGATTTAAGTGAGTTGTGCTTAGGACTCTGACTGCTTGTGCGCGGAATTGCTTTCCAAGCCATAAACCCGAGGTGCTGTGGGAAAGCCATGTATGACATCGCTTCTGGGGCTGTATAGCTGGAATGTGTCAGATGATTTTAGCAGCTCTGGACAGGGTCATGAAAACTCATGTTACAATGACCAAAAACACCTTAATCTTTCATCGGCTACAGGGTGTAAGCTATAGGTTGTTTTTTGTTTGTTTGTTTGTTTGTTTTTTTTAATATAAAATGTCTCTTTCAGTTTTACTGTTGGGGAAAAATTAGCTTGAAACAGATTCTGCTGCATCACCAAGCTCCATGCTTCAAAGCTTTTTAAAATGAAAAAAAAAAAAACATCTCCAAGAGACAAGTTGTATGAAGGTATACGTAGCAATTATTTGTCATTAATATTTTAAAAATATTTTTATTGATTTTTGAGAGAAAGGAAGGGAGGTGGGGGAGAAAGAGAAGGGTGGAGAGAGAGAGAGACAGAGAGAGAGGCATCCATGGATCAGCTGCCTCCTGTATTGCCCCCACCAGAAATTGAGCTGCAATGCAGGTATGTGCCCTGACTGCAAATCTAACCAGCAACCTATTTGCACGGGGCAATGCTTACCCAACTGAGCCACACAGGCAGCCAGAGCTATCATTACTCTTGATATCTCTGCATGTCATTACTAATCTAAAGGCTTCTCTGGGCAAGATGCTCTGGGTTGATTAAAGCCAGGAAAATTAAGTTCAGATGTCAAATTAGATACAGATCAGGTTAGTTTTCAATGGGACCGGACCTACTGACTTGGGGTTGAGTACTTGGCTACCTTCCCCGCTCTTTCTCAGAAGATGCTGCTGCTTCCTCACCAAGCTGATTACTATTTCAGGAAGTAACCGGCCCCCATACCTCCTGTGTATGTGTGTGTGAGAGAGCATGTGGTGTGTTCTACACTATCCTCTCCATTCTCGACTCCTAGCTAGAAACAAATGAGTGACAAGGAAATATTTACATTTACTCTTGGGGTTGTTTCAAAGCTTATCATTAAAACTGTCTGAGGCCACGATGCCACTTTCCCATCATTCTTTTAGGGGGCATGTAAGTGCCCACAGAGGGGAGTACTGGGCTGATGCTTCTGCTGTGCGTTTCCTCCTGGTTCGTGGAGATTATTTGCTTCCACAATTTAAGTTAGGCGAGTAAGACTCCAAGTTCATTGTCTCAAAGAAAGCAGAGAAAGGGAAGCAAAGAAACAGAATAGGGATTAGAAAATGGGAGCGAAGAAAGTAGTAAATGGAGACCTAACCGGTTTGGCTCGGGGATAGAGCGTCGGCTTGCAGACTGAAAGGTCCCAGGTTTGATTCAGGTCAAGGGCATGTACCTTGGTTGTGGGCACATCCCCAGTAGGAGGTGTGCAAGAGGCAGCTGATCGTTGTTTCTAACTCTCTATCCCTCTCCCTTCCTCTCTGTAAAACATCAATAAAATATTTTTTTTAAAGTAGTAAATGGAAAAGAAAGAACAAAAATATAGGAGTGTTTTCACATCATCAGTAATTTCCCCAGGAGTCAAATCCGCTGAGAAGATAATGTGCCCTTCATCAGGAAAGGAAACAACAATATATTTCCTGATTCTACAAGAAATGGCATGCAGCCTCAAATTGTATTTATTTCTAGTGGGATCTAGCCTGAGAACTGAAACTTGCTTTATAAAGTTCAAGACCTAAAATTGTGTGTAGTTGATCAATAACTCACTTCACTTCACAAAGCCACCCTTCAGTAATGACCCAGGAATTCAGTCTTCTCTTCATGCGGAGACTTTTAATACAAGGATTACCTTTTATGACCAGTAACTCATTAATCTCTGCAATAACCATATTCTGGTAAGCATTATTATCCCACATTATAGGAAAAGTGATTGAGGCGAGTTTTTGACTTGCCAAAGGTCAAACTGAAATCAGAGGCAGAAGTGGATGAGGTATGAATGTGATTATTCCATGACTCTAAATCCTAACTCATGATATTACTCAGAAAAGGCCAACTTTTGTACTTTTAAATTCTTTTTTTGCCTCCCTCAAAACTTGCTCTTATTACATAATTATAGCTCAAATGTCATCATGCCATTTAATAAACTATTAATAAGGAAATCTCAAGTAGAGGCTTCCTCTTCAATACTAAATACCTTTGAAAAGTAAAAGCGTATTTTTCTTCATGAGTTGTAAATTTTAAAATAGCAGCTACAAGAAATATGAAGCCTTGTACTTAAAACATATGGAAATCAGCTTAACTGCATCCTGTTCTCAAAACTGTTGAGTAGGTGCTGGAGAATGTTCTCGTATGGAGAGATACTGGGGTAAATGTGAGGTATGGCAGGGAAACAGTGGTGTAGAGTTGGAAAATTAAAAAAAAAAGATATACTGAGTTTCTTTCAAACCTTAAAAAAACTGTGCAAAAGTTTCACTGATGAAAGGAGCTCTTTACATATAAATTATATTGTAATAGCAGAACTCCTGGGTGGAGAAGAGTTCCTTCACCTGCTGGCAGACATTAAAATAATCACAGATGGCTAATGATCAGAAATACTGACTGACAGCTCTGAAGCATAAAACGCAGAACGGGTTCTCAGAGGAGTGAGAATATTCCCGGGGTTTCTTAAGTCAACACTCGAAGTTGGCTTAACAACCCCACAAAGCTTTTTCCCACTGGACATTCATGCACATGAAGCTTTCCTTCTCTTGTAGAAAGTACCATAGAGGCTCATAGAGCTCCTTGAATTAAATTAATGGAATTATTTATCTTTATGATTATTTTGGTGTTGGGGGCAAAATGCAAGAGTTCACTATGGAGATGTGAGTTGATATTTCCTAAAGCTGTCTGAAAAACTTCTAATTCAGGCCTTAAGAATTCAGCCTCTTATTTTTAAATACCAGAGACCTGGTACCTGAAATTTGTGCATGGGGAGGGAGGTCCCTCAGCCCAACCTGCACCCTGTCCAATCCAGGACCCCTTGGGGGATGTCCAACTGCCGGTTTAGGCCCAATCTGGCAGGGATTGGGCCTAAACCAGCAGTTGGATATCCCTCTCTCAATCTGGGACTGCTGCCACCTACTCTTCTCCTATCTGCCTGCCTGATTGCCCCTAACCACCTCTGCTTGCTGGTCCGATCACCCCCTAGATGCTCCCCTGCAGGCCCAATCACCTCTAAATGCCATCCTCTGCCAGCCCCATCACCCCTAACTTCCCTCTCCTGCCAGCCTGATCACCCTAACTGAAGGGTCCTAGGTTCCGTTTCAGTCAAGGGCATGTTGCAGCCTCAATCCCTGGCCCCAAGTAAGGGTGCATGCAGAAGGCAACCGATGTGTCTCTCTCATACTGATGTTTCTCTCTGTGTGTCGCTCCCCCTCCCTTCCATTCTCTCTAAAAATCATTGGGAAAAATATCCTCAGGTGAGGGAAAAAAAAAAGCCAAACAATATTAATAATTAACTAAAAGTTATTGATGACTTTTTATGTGCCTAACACTTTCAAGCATGTTATTTGCTTACCTCATTTAATTTTAACAAATAACCCTATGAAATACATAATAATTATGGAAACCAAGTGTAGAAAAATGTTAAAAATATGGCCAATGTCACACTACAGCTGGTGAGTAACAGGGTCTTAAACAAGTCTCTAAATACAGTGTTAAATCCCAATACAGCCATTGTGTCAATTATACTATTGGGATATAAATTCAAGAGCATTCCGTGATGAGACCAACAACAAAAGGTCACATTCTATATCCCTTTAAAAAGACTGAAATGACCATTTGATTTCACAGTCACCCAATAAAACACACATGGTATTACTAAGGAGACAGAAGGAAGCTAGGTAGTCAGGGTCAGGACCATAGGGGGAGGAAGTAGAACTGGGGAACCCAGGTAGATGGAATTGCTAAGGCAACCCAACTGGGTGGGGAAAGAAAGGCACCTATAGGAAACATGAGTTTTAAAATATACAGATATTGCTAACACAAACAGCTTACAGATGAACACTCACAAGACAATAATGTATGTAACCAATCCCAAGGATGTTGCAATGGCAAGGAAGAACCAATCAAAAACTAGTAAGCATATATCTACCCCTAGACAGAGAAACACTTTCTGGCATGTGCTTGAGTTGGGAAGGGGGCTACTCTGCTCTCAGGTGGCTGATAGCCGTGTGGGAACCCACACATGGACTAACGGACTGTAATTAGCTAGAATGCTAAACTACACCCAATTACAACATGGAACAGGAACTCCAGACACTGGCTTGCTTTTGCAACCCCAGCTACACCTTTTCCAGGACTAATTTCAGGGGTGTGGGACTTTGGAGCCTGAGATAGAAAAGCTTCACTGGTAACCTGCTTTGGGCCCTCTTCCTGCTGCCCCCTGTGGCAGGATACATCTATCCCATAATAAACTTTGCCTCCACTAACTGTTTTTGTCCCTAAATCAATGAACTCAGAGCCAAACCCAATATTTTGGATCCATTACTATCCTATCTAATAGACAAATATGCACATTGACCATCACTCCAACACACAAGATGGCTGACCCCATGTGGACACAAGATGTCTAGCAGGGGAGGGCAGTTGGGTGGGACCAGGCCTTCAGGGAAGGGAAGTTGGGGGGAACCCAGGCCTGCAGGGGAGAGCCATTTGGGGCGGGGGAGAGCAGGCCTGCAGAGGGCAGTTAGGGGTAATAAGGCTGGTAGGGGAATGGTTAGGGGGTGATCAGTCTGGCAGGGAGAAGTGGTTAGGGGCAATAAGGAAGGCAGGCAGGCGAGCAGTTAGGAGCCAACAGTCCTGAATTGTGAGAGGGATGTCCGACTGCCCGTTTAGGCCTGATTATACTGGGATCAGGCCTAAACGGGCAGTCGGACATCCCTCAAGGGGTCCCAGATTGGGGAGGGTGCAGGCTGGGCTGAGGGACATACACCCCCCTGCACAAATATCATGTGCCGGGCCTCTAGTATCTAATAATTATTGAACTGTGACTTAAGTTTAATTGTATTCATTTATTCACTTATGAATTTGTGAAGTCAAAAGGTGACTAATATAATAAATGTCTGAGGTCTAGTTTTTGTAGATACAAATATATATACCCTTGCCCCTGCCTTTTTCACGTTTATATTCTATATGTATATGAAGACATGTATGCTATGTATATAGAATGCATTTACGCACATGGATGATCCATATGTATGTGCCAAGGGCTACAAGTAACAAGTGGAGAGAGTATTTATTCTACCTGGTCACAGTTATCAAAGAAGGCATCGCATTTGGTAAGGACAGGTGAGGACATTTAGGACAAGGTTTTGAGTGATGGGTGGAACTGTGGTAGAGAGGAGAAAGTTGAAAAAGGATTAATGTCATGCCAGCATGGTTCTGCACATGACAGCATTCTTATTGAATTAACAATCCTATATTTTCTATATCTGACTTGGTAAATTATAATCATAATAGACAAATTCCTTTGAAAACACAGTTGCTTTGTTAATAAAACATATGAAAGATTCCTTTATAAAGTAATTTTTTTAAACAGGACCTTTGCTAACCTTTGGGCGGCAATAGCAGACTATTTTGGAACAAAAGCTTACCATTTTTAACACTGGCTGAAAGAAACACAAGTTAGTAACTACTTAAATGGTTGCTTTTTGATATCTCTGCCAGAATTGCTTATAACGTGCCATTTCTTCATTTGGATGTTACTTACTCCAACTAAAACATTTCCAAGTCAACTCGCTGTACTTCACAATACACTGAAATGAGTACAAGTATTAAAAGCATGCCTGAGGCGACAGAAACTTTGAGGTTAATTTCCATTTCTTCAAGTATATTTGATGAATGATGTGACAAAGGAAACCTAATTAAGGTTGAAATCCTGAATACTAAGTAAATGAGAAGTGCCACTAGATTCATCTTCCACAGTGATAATACTGCCACTTCTGCTCCTCTTTACCCCAGCCCTTGACTTTTTTGGGAAACCTTTTCCTGTATATTTTTCCCCTCTTTCACTTTTGCTGAAAGTAGATCATGAGTATCTTAGTCTAGTTATGCCAAAATCTAAAGTCTGTCTTTCTTTGTCCTATTTTTTCTCACATACTTCTCTCTATCAAAAGCAAAAGCAAACATTTTATTTTACACTTAATCTCAAAAACAGCTTTACCCTGAATATAGCAGTTCCTGTTTCTTTTCATGTTTACAATGTCTAAAGGCAAAATTATAAGATAAATCTTTAACTTCTAAATAATAAGACATTAAGCAATTATAATATTGTCAATAACAATTAGCTATTTAATAATACCATTTCATTGTTGTTGTTATTACTATTATCATCATTATGATGAATAGTTAACTAGTAAAGATGTAAATGGTTTCATTTCTCACTAGCTTGGGAAATTATTGCAATACTAACTCTAGTATATTCTGAACCATCCCTGCCGATGATAGAAGTAAACTTTCTGGCCCTAATGTTTACGTTGAATTCTGTTATCTTATTTTGAATATTTTTTATCAAAATAGAAATTGTCCTCTGAGATAATTTAGTCTAAAAAAATGAAAACTAATAAACAATAAATGCATTTGCATCTGTATTTGTACTCCTGATTGTCAAAAGCTGGTTTGGACACCAAGCTCCTTCAAAGGGTAAATGGATATATTAATGGTGACCCATCTTGTACAATAAGACACTATAAAATATTAAACAGGATTTTTAAAAATTTATTTCAAACTAGTGTAATTCAGCTCTAAAATCTGGTATTTGATTTAGTCATTGCAATATTTTAAGGTATTCTTTTGGCAACTTGTCTTTGTAAATTTTTTCTCACAATATGAAGCTTATGAAATCTTGATTCAGTTCAAGTATACCTGGTCAAATTAAACTTTTTAATTGTGATGTCTGAATGTTGAAACATATTGTATTGCAAGGCTCATAATGAAGAAAAGTATATAAGTATCTTGTTTATCATTTTAATGTAAAATTACCTTTTAAAATGATAATTTATTTTGGGGGTTTGATAAAAATAAAAGTGAGATTGTCTATTTTCTGTTTATTTTATTCTAATTAGGTCTTATGAAGTTATATTGCCTTCATAAGATAAATTTGAAGGTTCTCCCGTTTGGGTCTGAAAAATTACAAAAAATTTGAAATGATCTCTCCTTCAAGATTGAGTGGAACATAACTAGGAATTCATCTGATACTGGTGCCCTTTACCAATCTGTATTTTGGTAATAGATTCAATTTAGATTTGTAATTTCCTTTTATGTCAATGTTGATAATTTACATTTAAATGAAAAACAATGTATTTTCATAGTTTTAAAATTTTCATAGGTTTGTACATAATGTTCAAGCATTATCTGCATTGAGAGACAAGTAGTAGTACAAAAATAAGTTGGCATAAGGGTGTAAGAAAATGACTTCTTTTTATGTGTGTTTGTTGTTTTTTTAGCAAAATCAGTAAACTTCCTAAATGCCTAAGTATGACTGCATATGGGAAGATACTGCAAAGCAGTTGCTACTGCACCAAATCAGAGAGCAGCATTGCTTCCTGTGTACAGTGCTATTGGATACACTGGGTAGTAACTGATATTTTGAGCGCTGCTTACAGTTATAGATTGTTATCACCACAGGTACAATATTTTAAAACATACAAAGAAGAAGCAATGAGAAGTTTTAATTCAGAGAGAAATGAAATATTCTCAATTACTGCTAATCACATTTCAAAACTCATTTCACATTATTTCTCTTCTCCCTTTCTATTTGAGTGTTCCTGTGGACAAGGGTGGGTGTGGTGAGTAAAGGATTAGCCTAAGAAAACCTTTCCTACCTAACCTGTCATCTGGTTTTTACTTTTGAAGGGAGGGAAAAAGAAAGGGAGAGAAAAGGGATGTCTGAATACTTTCCTAGGATGGATAAGAGAGTCAGAATGAGGGGCCTTTTGCATCCTGAAAGCACCAAGGAAGTTCCTAGAAGTATCTAGGCCTGAGGGCTGCCATAACTTTGCTCAGTTTTATAACTGGTTGTTGTATGAAATGCTGATTTCACATTTGACTTGGAAAAGAATATTGAACTGTGTGTAAATATGAAACCTTTGAGACTGCACCATCTGGAGCTAATATTTGAAGTGATTTACACATGAAATAGAAAAAGAAAAACACTATCCACATGAAATTATCCTTAACATTAAAAAAAAAGATTAACAGAATGTATTTACTGCCTTCAAATTATATCTAGATTATGAATTAAAGTTTATTTGCTTATATTTGTAGTCATGTAATGACCATTAAACAAAAGTGGCTCAGGTTTTCAGGTTGGGACTATCACTGGACTTGTGTGTTGGCATTACTTGTCATTTGACTACCTCCTACTCTACTATAAGTTTTCCTTCTTCCCAATTCATCCAACGCCAATACACATTAAGCCCACTAAATCCCATACATTATGCTAGGATTTGGGGAGCCAATAGTATTTCTATGCATGGTCTCAACTTTTAGAGAATATGAAATTAGTTAATAAAATGGCATTAACCAATTATTTCTACAATTATACAAAACATATTCTAAGAAAGGGTGGTGCTCAGAGCTATAACAAATCTAAGAGGAAACTGTACTATTGAGAAGTCACTAGAGGCTTTCCCGAATTGGTGATTATTATGCTCAAATGTCTGTCTAAATTGTATTATCCTTATATCTTTCTACATACTCTATCAGCCTGGTTAAGCCTTACACCAGATGTTACTGCTGTTTGTTTTAAACATTAAAAAATGTGTGAATAAAAATGTGTCAGCTGTATCATGAGCCACAGGTCAGCTGGAAAATGGGGGCCACAAGGCCATTGCTTATTGTTATAAGAATTTCAATAAAGATCATGAGTAATGATGTCATATATGTTCATCAGAATTATATGATCATTGAATGAATAGCATCACTTTCTTAATTTAGACCAGTGGTCGGCAAACTCATTAGTCAACAGAGCCAAATATCAACAGTACAACGATTGAAATTTCTTTTGAGAGCCACATTTTTTAAACTTCTTCTAATGCCACTTCTTCAAAATAGACTCGCCCAGGCCGTGGTATTTTGTGGAAGAGCCACACTCAAGGGGCCAAAGAACCACACGTGGCTCGCAAGCCGCAGTTTGCTGACCATGGGTTTAGACAATTCTAAAATATTCTGGGGAGTTCATTCCCCCTCTTCGTGTGGAAACTTCCAGAAGAAGCATGCCATGTGATTCCCAATCCAGGAACTATTTCAATTGCTCATGAATCAAAATTATTTTTCCAAATTGGCAGATACAGAAGAGCCTGTTTCAACACTTAGACTTCTCAGCCGTTCTGCTCCCCAGGTCCTCATTCAATAATGCTCAAGCACGTACACACATAAAACTTTGTCTTTTTGCCCCAGTAAATGTGCCCAGCTATGTCAAGGCGATTTAAAAGGAAATCCTAGCTGGAATTCCAGAATTATACAGTGCTTCAAGGTGGGTTGGCCCAGAGGCACCAGAAAGCATACAGAATTCACGCTCTGTTCTAGTCCTCTCCCATATATGTCCCATCCTACGGTTGGTTGCCTGTACTGCTTTAGGCTTTTTTTCCAGGAGTGAATGGGACTTTATATTCTTTTCTTTTATCCCTGTTAGAAAGATAGCGTTTCTGCCTCACAATAACAAGCACGAATCCCTTGAGTCACCTAATTGGGTCAGGTCACATGCCGATGACTTCCCTAGGGAATGAAATGTACTGATTGATTTAAGGCATCAAGCCTGAGTCCAGAAATGTAGAGGCTACCTGGGGGAGGTGAAAACCTAAAGGAAAATTGGGGTGCTGTTACAAAAGAGACAGGGCTGGAATTGATTCTGGAATAGACATTCAACAACACCCATTATACCAGAGAAATGGTCTGCTCTCAGGATCAAAGGAAGGGAGAAACTAAAATAGTTTGTCATAAAATGTTCATCCCATATCTCCCCAGGTTACTGAATCTCCCAATACAATCAGGAGGCCAAATTGAAAACCACAGCTATCTTTATTTATCTCATTAGATAGCTCTTTTAAAATCCTTGTTCGCCAAAGCTTAATAGTTACTTCTGACATGTCAGCTATGCTTTCTTTTGACACTTCACATTCCTAGATTTTAAAATCTTTACTTGTTGGATCAGCAATGGCATCACATATTCAAAACAGCCAGTTACTTAGTGTTACTGGCAATTTTGAATAGGGAAAGGTCCAATCAGTTTTTCAGTACCTATATAATGGGGTTAGTAAAATATCTGAAGTCATTATTTTGGGGATAAATTGAAAAATGCATTCTTCACCTGGTAGAAACCACATCCTAATATATAAAAACACTGGGTCCATCATGACTGCTCCACTGACTGCTCCAGCAGCAGGCATGGTGACCCAGTATTGACTGCTGATGGGGCTGTGAATCAGGCCTGGAGAGAGGCCTGAAGAGAGAAGCAGAGTCTAATCTATACCCTCTGTGTTGATCAGCTCTTGGATCTCTCTTTCTGAGCCTGGCCAGCAGCTGTGCCTTCATTTCTCTCCAGGCCTCCACCAGGGCTGCTGATCATCCCCACCTTCATGATTCAAGCCCCATTGATAGGCCCAGAGATGCTAATTAAAATAGAAACTGGCCAATTAGAACCAAATCTGGGTGAAATGTGAGGAGCCAATGGCTGCCTAGGAGGCAGAGCTTTTGACGCTGACTGGCATAGAAACTAACCAATCAGAACCAAATTGGCCAGCAGATGAGGGCAGTTGGGAGCATCCAGGCCAGCAGGGGAGGGCAGTTGGGGGAGGTTGGGCCAGCAGAGGAGCCGTTAGTGAGTGATCAGGCTGGCAGGCAGAAGTGGTTAGGGGCAATCAGGCAGGCAGGCAGGCAGGCAGGCGAGCCGTTGGGAGCCAGCAGCCCTTAATTGTGAGAGGAATGTCACATCTCTCAAGGAGTCCCAGATTGGAGAGCTTGCAGGCTGGACTGAGGGACAACCCCCCCCCCCGGGGGGGGCATGAATTTCATGCACAGAGCCTCTAGTATCTCTCCATAACAGTGTTATATTCCTGAGGAATAGATCAGTGACTGGCTATGCAAATTAGAAATAGTAATCCCAAGGAATTCCAAAACATCTTAAGTATAAGTATGCCAGTAATCATCAAAAGCTCTGCCTCCTAGGCAGCCATTGGCTCCTCACATTTCACCCAGATTTGGTTCTAATTGGTCAGTTTCTATGCCAGTCAGCATCTCTGGGCCTATCAACGGGAACTGAATCATGAAGGTGGGGATGATCAGCAGCCCTGGTGGAGGCCTGGAGAGATGTCCTGGAATTCCTTGGAATTACTATTAATATGTCCTGGAATTATATCTCAGCAGCCCCGGTGGAGGCCTTGACTATATCTCATAGTCTAGTATTCTGGTGGCAATATAATTTTGGTTAAGATTAATAAACCTTGTTTTTAGTGAAAAGGGGTTTAATTTATTCTTTGGAAATGGCACATGAGAAATTAGAAAGATTATCATGAGTAATTGCCGATGGAGAACAAGTCTTTTAAACCGCAATCTCTATCAACAATGGAAGAAAGGTAGATACTATCAAACTGTATACGTAAGTTGCCTGAGGCTCAAAGAGGCAATTTGCTGGATATGTTGTGGATTATAAATGATAGATAGTTTAAAACAACACAAGGACCAGACCTCAAGATGAAACTGACATTAGGGGAGTAGCAGCAAAGAGACAAAAAGAAATTGAGCTAGTTCTATTGAGCTCATATTCCATGCTCATGTTAACACACCATACACATAAATGTTTTGCTTTTTCTCAGTTAGCTCAACAAAATAGGCCTTTTAAATAATGTGTCTGCAATTTTATCCTCTAGAGGTAATCAGCAGCTTATTAACCTTAACCATAATAACACATTATCACGATTTTGTTTTACTCGGCTAATTTGCAAAACAATAGTGAAGATCCTACCCAACATGTAAGAATTTATTCCTCAGTTATTGGCACTGAATAAATACAGTGACCCTCACTGGAAATGTCAAGGACTTGGGAAGGAACCGCAGTTTGCCAGGAAGGAAAAAGTCAAGGAGCTGAAAAGCTCATGAGGAAGTCAGAGTAAAAAACAAACATGGGTCAACTATTAGACATAAAGTGATGGCAATCAGAGCTAGAATTAGAGTTTGTGGTGAAGGTCAGTTTGACTTCCTCCAGTGTGTTATTCTTCTTTGCTGAACATAAGAAGGAATGAGTTATATGCCTAGAGGTTTGGTCCATGAGTATTGCTGTTAGTATGTCTTCTTCTGATAGCTAAAGGGAAACTGAGGCTGTATTAGATAGGATGTCAACCCTCCATGGACTACTTTATTCTCAGAATCAGTTGAAAAATGTCTTTCAAGTCCAACCAAAATAATAAGATACTTGAGTTTCCAGATCTTATCATTTATTTCTTTTATGTTGTTGTTGTTGTTGTTGGCTCTGACTGAAAGCAAGGAACTAAAGCCATGGGCTTTGAAAAGCTAATGTCTTCTTTGCTTTGTAACTAATTGAAAGCCACTGGTCTTTGTGGTAGGACTTTTTCCAGACCCATGGAATTAAAAAAAAAGTTCAATAAGAATATCTGGCTCAGCCTAAAACCCAACACATATTTTGTCCTTTGTGCACTACTAAAAATAAATCAGGTTGACTTAATTATCTTCCTACTATTTTTCTCTGACTTACTCAGAAGATATGCTCTATTAGAATTGTGAGTCTATGTCCTCATATTCCATTATCTACTAGAGAAAAGTTTGGAAATTCATTCAAACATGTTATTTTTTAAAGAATGTAGTTGTATTCACTGTGTTGTGGATAAAGGAGAAAATGGAAGATCAATTCAACATAACAGAAGATATGGAAGCTCTTCTGACCACAGCCTAAGACACAAAAATGAGAGATCAAGACATCCTGAAAGATTCTAGAGGGGAAACAGATATATACTGAACTGTAACTTTTCCCATTGCTGACATGTTTTTTAATACCATTCCCTTGTTTACTCTCCTCTAGGAAAACTGATTCCCTTGCTGTAACACTAACATGACACATATTCATGCGACATATTGCGCTCTCTACTCCCTCTAGCTGGAATGCTCTTCCCTCAGCTATCCACTTTCTAACACTTTCCAGTATTTGTTCAAATATCATCCCAGTAAGACTGACCCCAATCACCTTAGTTTACTATATCCTGCCCTCTTTTCCTGCCTAATTTCCATGTATGTTCAAGTCTTCTAACCAGTTCTGTCTTTTTGTTGTTGTTGTTGTTCCATAACACTTACGGACACCTAACTTATTATAATTTATATATTTATTATGTTTATTACTTATTTACTATGTCCTCCTGCTAGAATGTAAGCTCTATGAGAGCAAATATCTTAAACTGTTTTTTCACTGATGTATTCAAAGTGCTGACAATGCCTGGAACGTAGAAGGTACTCAAAAATAACTGTTGAAACAATGAAAGCTTTCAGTAATGTGATAGATAAGAGTGTAACCAATCTGGCCGAAACCGGTTTGGCTCAGTGGATAGAGTGTTGTCCTGAGTTCGATTCTGGTCAAGGGCATGTACCTTGGTTGTGGGCACATCCCCAGTAGGGCGTGTGCAAGAGGCAGCTGATCGATGTTTCTAACTCTCTATCCCTCTCTTCCTCTCTGTAAAAACTCAATAAAATATGTTTTTAAAGGAGTGTAACCAGTCTGAAGCAGGAGTATTATTTTATTCAGCACTATACATCTAGCGACTATTTCAGTGCCTGACAAATAGTAGATGCTCAAGCAGTTTTTGAATCAACAAAATAAATAATAGATAGGTGAATAAGTTTTTTTAATCAAAGACACAAATGAATTACATGTAATCAAAAGTAAACAAGAATTCAGTATCTAATGTGGAATATATTTTATAAAACATTAAATATTTGCTCTGAAATGTAAAGTTTAGTGTAGAGAATTGTCCAGACTAAAAGGTACAAAATAAACAGATCATTAGTGAATCCCTTGAGAATCAACATATTATTTGCAAATCAGCTTTATATCTAGTAAATTAACTAAAACAAAACATTGAGTTTCCTTAGCATAATACTCTCCAAGTCAAGCCAGTTAGAGAAAGACACATAGCATATGATTTCACTTATATATGGAATCTAAAGAACAAAATAAACTAATAAACAGAAACAGATTCAGATAAAGATAACAGAGTGACAACTATCATAGGAGAAGTTTGGAGACTGGGTGAAAAAGGTGAAGGGATTCAGGGGGAAAAAAACACAATCAAACAAACAAATAAAATCATATAAGCACAGATAACAAAATGGTGATTACCAAAGAGAAAGATTGAAGGAATAAGGTGTGTGTGTGTGTGTGTGTGTGTGTGTGTGTGTGTGTGTGTGTATGCGGGGGTGGGTGGTGGTAGAAGAGGGAGAAGGGAGAAAAAATGGTGATGGAAGGAGACTTGATTTTGGGTGGTGAACACAGAATACAATGTATAGATGATGTATTGTAGAATTGTACACTTGAAATAAAATTTTATTAATCAATGTCACCCCAATAAATTTAATTAAACATTGAATTTTCTAAGAAAAAATGCCAAGAAACCAATATATCAAGCTTATATAAAACTAATAATAATTTCAGAGATACAATAAATATGAAAGCCTCCTCAGTTGCTATTCAAGAAAAATTATAAATCCTCGTGTTCATAAACTTTGAAAATATGTGGAAAAAGGCAATATGGAAGTAAAGAAAAGCTGAAATACCATGATTTCAAAAAAATCTTCAAAAATTTAAAATAATGCAAAAATATAGAACATAAAATTGGGTAGACTTAAGACTACATTTCAAGAGACATATTCCTAAAACATTGAGAAGACCATATTAAGAAGTTTCTTTTTTGACAAAGCAACATTATTTTACTTTTCCTCAGAGGCAATATATTCATTGACCCATTATTTTTCCTCTTAAATTTATGAATCATCCAACAATTTTTTGAGTTTAGTATTAAATAAAAATGTGAAATTGAAACATTGGGTGCAACAATCAAAGTAAAATACTCACCTTTCAGGGTCTGGCTAGATTTTTCCTCTCTAAAATTCCAAAATGTTAACTTTGGTATGTAAATTTCCATTGACACCTAAAAAAACAAACAAATAAAAAAAGACAAGATCATTGAGAGTTATGCGTGCTTTCTGAGAAACAGTCTATACAATTAAAGACTTAGTTATCACCTACCCCAAGAAAACCTTATAAATCTGCATCCACTTTTTCAAATAAAGTATTTGAGATAAATAAAACCCCATAAAAATATTTATCAAATCTTCCTTCTATTGTCCCTACTCACCCTACTGTCATAGTTGTAAGCCATGGTTATCTATGCCTGGAGAGATGCCTGGATTTACACTCACTCTGTCAGCTTGCTGTTGTGATTCAATAAATTCCTCTTCAACATGCTGACAGCACAGATATTTCTAAACACACACCAAATCATCTTGGCCTTGGACTAGAACCTGTCAATGGTTTGCCAAAGGCCTCAGAATAAAGTTCACAGTAGTCAACATGACATTGTAGGTGACCCTAGAATATCTAGCATAGTCTTTAAATTCTTCACTCACCATACTTCTTTAAATGTAATATAATCACATCACATCACTCCCCCTGTTATAATTTCTTACTTGCTTGCTTCCCTTACTAACTAGGCAACCTTATTAAAGAGACCGCAGGTACCTTATTCTGGAATATGATTAAATACTCAATGCTTATCACTGGATAAATAGATGAGGAATTAACTGAATATAGGTCATCCTCAACCTAGTTCTTACATTTAACTTGTAATATAAATGGCTATTAAAAGTCATTTTTTACAAAAATGGTAAATAACATTTTGGGGGAAAATGTAATGCACCAAATACATTTTGAAGTGGGTCCATGTAAATTATCTTTTTTTTTTTTTTTCAAAAGTGTGTTACTATGGAAAGAATACAACGAAACCATGTTTTATTTTTGGCTCTCCATTAACTAGCTGTATGGCCATTGGGGTCCTGTAACCTTCTTTGGTTCTTAATGTTGTCAACTATAAAATGAAGGCAGAGATCCTCCCAGGCACAGGTACTAGGATAATTTTAATAGTCACATTGTAGAAAAATAGCTACTTTTTGTGATCTATTATATCTAAATTTATCATGAATTTCTGATATGTGATTGGCATGTTTAGGTAGACAGATATTAAATAATACTTAATATAGTTCATAGAGAATTATTTTAAAAAAAACAAATATCTTTTTCTAAATCTACTATTCCCTTGAATAAGAGTTGAAAAATGAATATATTTACTGAAAATAGCCCCTGTAATATGATTATAAGCTCTCTAAGACAAATATGTTTATAAAAATTAAAGTGCAGGTTTTAATGAAAATAAAAATGTACCCATAAAGCAATGTTTTAGAAAAACAGACATGTGCATAATTGATGGAGCTTGTACATATGCTTCCTTGCCACACACACCTGTCTAAATTACACTTATATACACACGATACCCAATATTCACACAAGAATATTGTCTCTGGGAAGAGAACATCATTATGCCTATTGCTGAGTTTTCAGTAACTTATTAATAATTACAGGAAATATATTAGAGTTACTGTATTCTCTTTTTCATGCTTAAGTAGATGCCCTCTAAGATTATGCTGAAGGACTCTTCTCTTCTTTGAAATTTGTTCACTTAGGCAGCTCAAGTAAAGGAAGAACTCCAAGGCAAAGTGCACGTACTTGAATCAAAGGTAAGAATGAAATCAGGGGAAATGTCTGTGGGGAAGGCTCCTCAGGTCAAGCTTATTTTACTGAACAGGACAACAATAAAAGTTATATCAAATATCAATAAATAGAAACCATTAAAAATTTGTTGCATATCCCTTATAATATTCATGTCCTATCAGGCCTTAAACAGTTTTTTTAACCAGGTTATTGTATTAACATTGCCCATTTTTTGTTTAATAATCAAAACAAAACATGGAATATCATTCTATACAGCACAAGTGAACGTTGGGAGTTCACTTACTTCGATAAGATGCAGAATAAAATTGGAAGATGTTTTGGTATTAAAAGTAAAAGTTTCTGAAAGTGTGAGCCCTTCCTTTGAAAATGACAGAATAAAATAGGTAAAAATATTGTCTAGGGTAGAAGGACACAGACTTTGAAAACTATTAAATGCACAACCTTTTTGTTTCTATGAGATCTTCCAACATTTTTGGCCAGTCACAATGGTAAAAATTGACTTCATAGTTATCTATGCAGTCTGAAAAGAAATTAGTTCATTTTAGCATAAACCCTGAAGTCCTTTTAAAATGTATTCACTTTTGGTTTCCAAGTAGATAAATCCTAAAAGCATCCAGCAAGAGTAGCGACTACAGAATCTTCCTAAAGTAAGTGTACGGAGTGAGCTTTGGTGACCAGGTCTGGTTTATTTGTACTGAAGGATGATGGGTATTTGTAAAGCTTGTCTTTCCTTGATTCTCAGTTCTGATTCCTTCTTGCCTTGATTGCTGACAGTCGCAGAGCAGAGCCTTTGTGTACATTTTTTAAGTGATGCCGGTGACTCAGAGCCTTGACCAGGTTCTTTGTTTTACTTGATGACATTTCTCAAAATGTTGGCTCTAGTTCTCCAATTCACCAGTTTGCTTCCCACTCCAAAGCTGCCTGTTATGTTTTATTTATTTATTTTTATCTACAACTCATTCTACCAGTAGAACAATGAACTGTGTGGTGGCAATAGGAGAACAGTTAGATGCCTTCTGTCAAACAAAGCCTTTTACCTTTGTCTTACTGCCCATGTAGCTTCCCAATCTTACTGTCCCATAAAATGAGAAAATAATTCTTTTGAGGCCTTTGCTGTAGCTACAGAGGATAATAGATGGGAATATAATGTTTATTTTATGTTCCTCAATCTCTTCCATTTTATACTTTTGAACCTCTTTGGAAAAGCATACTGCCCTTTTGATTAGTCTTTGAAAACATACAGATTAGAAATAAGATGCACCTTCTCTTCTGAGAACTACATAAATTCGTTGAGTCTCCTAGACATTTCTTGCCAGAAAAAGGTGGACTGTGCTCTTGGTTGGGCTAGGAGGAAGAAGAAGTCAGAAAGGAATAAGATGAAGAAGGGCAGGAATACCTCGGAGTGAGCAGCTATGGTCTGTGTTGGGAAGAGGTGAGCACAGGTGTCTCCATCTGCCCTGCTAACATTGCTTTTCTCAACCAGTCACAGCTTGTATGTGGGACATAGTGAAGAGAAAGTGTATTTCCACCCTACAAATATGTTTCATAATGAAGAAAAGTCAGAAAGAAAAGAAAATAACATAAAATTCTGCATGAAGTTGATTAAAAAGGAAGACTCTTTTTTTCCCTCCCTCCCTTTTTTCTCTCCCTCCCTCTCTTCCTTCCTTCTTTCCTTCCTTTCTTCCTTTCTCACTTCCTTCCTTCCTTCTTTTTCTTTCTCACTTTCTTCTGTTCATGTGTCAATATAGCTTTCTCTAATGTCAGAAGAAATAATCTGTATTAACAGATACAACAAATATTTTCCTTATTACATAATTATAAAGGAGGGTAGGATAGATTATCAACTTCTAAATCTGTCCATTCACTTTAAAGTAAAACTTCAGACCATCAACACTTAAGATCAGGTTAAGCTTTGCTTTATGGGGGAAAAAAGGATGCTCTCTGTGTTGACTATTTAACGTTTCCCTAAATGACAAATGGTGGGAACATGGCGTGGAATTAGACTTCTAAAGACAGCTTTTTAGTTGATGATTTGTTTGTAAATTGATGGTCAACTTAGAACCGAACACAGACCCCAGTTTATCCTGTCAGGGGTTTCTCCTCCTTTCACCTAGTAAACAATGGGCTAGATTTGAATTATTGATCTATATTGATTTACAATGAAATAGGAACATATCCAGATGTCATAAAACATGTATGTGTTTATGTTGGTATCTTAAGTAGCAAGCACATCGCACATTGCTGTGTAGTGACAAGCCCACATGCGCCTTGGCAGAGCTTCAGTATAAAAATTAGAAGGTGTTGATTTCATTACCATTCTGGCAATACATTTGAAAGAGTGTTAATGACTATTAATGGCCTAGTCCTCAGCCAGAAGAACGCCTAAAGTCAGTGAAAGTGGCATTTTATCTGCTCTTAAACATTAAAAACAGAGAGCCTCCTACAGTTGCATTTGTAAGTACCTTTCCTGCTCTACAAATAATCACATCCCCCACTTGACTGAGCTTTTAAGAATGTTTAAATGTAAGGCAAACCCAATTTCTCCACTCTGGAGTCTTTGCCCCTTCCTTTTCTTTAGAACAACTAACTCCTTTGGCTTTAGATGAAGGTAAATGAGAACCACATTTATTTTCAAAGGACATTTTTGTCTATTTTCAATTTTACAATGTAGAAAGCATAGAAACTCCATTGATTTAGGTTTTGTTTTTCAAAGACGTACTCAGTATCGCTTGTTACTTATTTTTGGAGAATGGATGAGTCCACACAATCTTACAACGTAATGTATTATGAATCCATCCAGGTTCCTGAGGCCCACACGTTTTCAGGTTTTCTTTTTTATCTTCATTCAAACCATTTTCTGTCTCTAGAGAGTTCTAAATCAACAAGTTATTAGATGAGGAATGGAAGCTTCTGTTTCAGAAAACACAACTTCAGCTAGGCAACAGAAAACAGATGCCAATTATTTGCCAATGGCTGCTGGAAAACAAAACATTTGATGACATTTACTTTGCCTTAGCAGAGCTGCCACCGATGCCAAAGAAATATAAACTGATCAAATTACCAGCAGCCGGTTTTGAAATGCGGGGCATTATGATTTGGAATCTTGCTCTCCAATTGGTGATTCTGTGACTTACACGTTTCTCTATGCATTGATTCTCCAAGTGTCCTGTTTTAGCAGATATATAAGAAGAATACGTATAATTGATATGTATAATTAACTATTTGATATGTTTCAGTAATTTATTCCAGTGTCTTCTAATTTCATTAGATTTTTTTTTTACGTAGGGATAAAGATAGTTTTGGTGTTTGCTATTTGAAATTGACTTCCGTGGCATACATTTCTTCTTATTTCATGTGCAAATACTTTAAGTTCAACATCTTTCGTACATGGAATCCAGCTGAATTATTCATTGTTAATGTGATGTTACAAGCAATGTTTAAGTATTTTTACTTTAGTAGTTAACAGACTTAATTCAGTCAAATCAATATCCGTCTAGCCCCACAAAAATATAAATTTTCCATAAATATTTTAGATTAAATGTTTCAACGTTGAGACAGATTTCTGAAGAAATATCTCAGGCTGGCTTCACTGAACTAGCAGTGTGTCAAATAAATTTCTACTTTCATCAGCCATGAGACCTAGATATGCAAATAGTCTTTTGAAAAACATATGCAGGATGTGCCTAGTTCTCCTTCTCATCATAGTGATTTGAGCTTTCTTTTAGGGTGTGAAGAAAAGCAATTAATGCATTTTCCTTGATAGTAGAATTACTATAAATAATGGTGTTATAAAATCTGTAATAAGTGTCTATATTGCCTCAAGATATATCCTGGGTGATTGACAAGTAAACTAAAATGGGGATAGAACCTATTTCACTGAGTATTTGTTGAAAATATTATTGAACAGACTATCAAACTACAGCAGGAAGGCAGGAGGATTGGGAAGATAAGAGATCAGCTGGACTTGTATGCATACATATAAGCACAACAAATGGATGTAAAACACTGAGAGTGGGGTGGGTGAGGGCATGTGCCAGGGTTAGGGGAGGCCGGGGGAGAGGTCAATGGGGGGAAAAAGGAGACATATGTACTACTATTTTTAATACTTTAAATAATAACACACACACACACACACACACACACACACACAAAATGATCAAAGTGGCAGGAAATGTCATGCTCCTTGGTGTTTAATATACATTAGAATAATCTGGGGTCTTGTTCAATTCAGGTTTTGATTCAGTAATTCTGGGGTGGGTCCTAAGATCTTGAATCTGTGGGTTTTTAAAAATATATTTGTATTGATTTCAGAGAGGAAGGAAGAGAGAGAGGGAGATAAAAACATCAATGATGAGATACATTCATTGACTGGCTGCCTCCTGCATGGCCCCTACTGGGGACTGAGCCCACAACCCAGGTATGTGTCCTGACTGGGTATCAAACCGTGAGCGTGACTGTGACCTCCTGGATCATAGGTTGACACTCAACCACTATGCCGGGCAGATTTTACATTTGTGCAAGTTCCCATGTGATGATTCCAAAGCAAGTGGTCAGTGGACCACACTTTTACAGGCAAGCGTGTAGATGGCGTGCGTGTAGATGGCCATTCTTCATTGAGCACTAGAAATTTTCTCACAGCCAATCTCAGTATTGACTGACTAACTTGCAGTCAGAATAAAGGAACCCTAATGCAGCCCGTCTCATGACTAGTGATTGCTGTCAACCTACCTCCTGGTTCCAGGGTGGAGGCCAAATAATGGCCTAGGTAGGACATGAACCTTAGATTCAACAATACTAATACTTCACATGGGGTGTGTGTATGTGTGTGTGTGTGTGTGTGTGTGTGTGTGTGTGTGTGTGTGGAGAGAGAGAGAGAGAGAGAGAGAGAGAGAGAGAGAGAGAGAGCATTTAAAGCTGAAGGCAGACAAATATGAGAATATGTCATGTTTTGAGAACAGGGAAACTATAATTGCACTCTAAGATATGACCTAAATGAGCTGTGGTTCTAGTTCCTATTATCATGTCTTTCCAACCTAGGCTTCCATTTCACTGAACACCTGAGGAACTATCAGAAAGGGGAAAGGAACTTTAGTCACATCTGTTTTATACCCATTCCCCTGAGCAATATAATCTATAAATCAGCATGTATACCAGACAGTATGTTAACACATTTGATGCCCACTCATTTGGCCTACACTTAGCTAATGCAATGATCAGCCCAACTCTCCTATTTCATTTCATCTCCAGTCAGAGGAAAGCTTCCTATCACATCACAACCAAAGGGGATTGTTGACTGAGTAGCTCAAATGATAATCCCTGAAGACCACTCCCACCCGGTCACAAATTCATGGCTGCTTCTTCAGCAGACCAGGATTTTAGCAGATTTCCTGTCTAGCTGGGAATCAGAATGTCATAGCCAATTGGGGGTGGGAGGAAGCATTTGATATCCTTTTGAAAGCTCAGAACTCATTTGAACCACATTAGACTCCTCCCACCCGACTTCCAGTCCCCAGGTACCACTGATCCTTCCACAGGCATATTTCTTCCCCTTTCATTCATTTGTGCTCGCCTGACCTCATGACGACATACCCAGAATGTTGCAGTTGTCTTCTAAATGGTCTGCCTTCTCGTGTCTTCATAAACTTAAATAAGAGTGTCTCATTTCTCCTCCAAAACTCTAGCAGGTGTACGCTAAATAACCTTTGCTGGACCCATTTAGCTCCACAAGAAAAGAACTCTGAGTTCTACACCCTTGCAAAGTTGTCCACAAAATAAAACCACGTGCTTTGAACTTACAAAACAGCCTCTACAATCGTCCAGGCATATCACCATGTCTGCTTAGATTTTACCAGCTTTCCCACAAATTGTCAATAACCTAAACACTTGTCCCTCAATTCTTCCTTGAAGTCTCCTCTAAACATTCCACTCCTTAATGATTTCTCCCACAGAAAAATGTTGTTAATTTTTCACATGCTACCATGTGGGTTGATTTTTTTCTTTGCTTTTTTTCTCCTGTTGATATTATTTATCTCCTGAATGTGATGTGTTTTATTTAGGACTCTGTTCAGTAATATATAAGGTTTTGGAGGTGGGCTTTGAAGCCAGTCTGCATGTGAATCTTAATGAGTGAATGCTAGTTCTTATCTGTGAATGGGGGATGAAAAAGTTCAGGTTTTCAGTATTCAGAAATAATGAATGCAAAATACCTAGAAAAGTTCCTGAAATGTAGATCTAATTCTCAGAAAATGTTAGTTTTCATTAAATCATGATATTGACATATATAAGGACTTTGCAAGATATGGTATAAATCCATCATAGTACATAGAAGAATGCTCTGTACCGAGAAGACTTGCCAAAGTGTTTCTTTCATTTGATTTGATTCAACATTGCTGAATTAAATGTTAACTTATAGCTGAGGAGCTGATGTGATAGAAGTCCCGGCCAGCTTATCATGCATCTATTGTTCTTGGAAAGCAATTCTGTGGCCATATGTAACCTATGCGTGGCTTCTGTGCCTTTGAGATACTGTCTTTATTTGACTTGATTATACCTTTTATAGTCCCTCTTCAATGGTGCACAAAATATGGGATTACTTTAGCAAAACTATTCATTGGAATCAGAAAAAAAAAACATTTAAAAACTGACCTTACAAATCACATTGTAATTAGGAAATAGATAAATAATGTAAGTTTGATTAAACTGTGATCATGAAAAGCCTTTAGAAGGTAAACGTAATTCATTTCCACACAAATACCACAAAATTTGGCACATGGTAGATATTAAACAAAATCGTATTGAATGAGTGAATTACTTTAAAACGTGATCATAATTAAATTTCTATAAATCTCTAGTAATAGCTTTGTCTTCTGATTATTATTAAATCTAATGTGTGATTTATATAGCATAATTTTTATGACAGGACTATCAACTTAATTGAAGACATGAGATCTCCACTATAGGTAGTTTTAAATACCATTGGCTATAGAACACTTCCACAGTACTAAAATTTTTATGGTGAATTATGGGTCTGAAAATATAAAGAATTCCTTTTTAAATAAAATCAGTTGACATTAATTGGCCATTAATTATCTCTATGCTGTTAAATATATTCAAGAGCACTAATGGAGATTTTAGCCAACTAAGTACTTTATTTTTTCCTCTCTCTTTTGGTCACATTTTACATCTTCCTAACAATAAAAAATAAAAAAAATAACTGGGGGGGGGGGAGTAGATCATATCAAATTCTAGATTTTAAAGGGGCGAGGTAGAGAGAATAGACTTTCTAATGATCATACTAATGAATAAAAATCACATATAGAACATGATTTGAAAAACATGCACAATGCATGCAGCTCTTTCCCAGGGGGAGAGCGCTGTGAAGGGACGTGTAGTGCCTGGAAGCCACACCCATGTGCCTTGGAGTGCGCATCTGCTCCATGCAGGCCCAGCCAAAATCTGCAGGTGTCAAAGTGCCAGAAGTGCGCCCAAAATGATGGAAATGGAGACAAATTATCTATTCCAAAATTTTGTTAATTCTGCCTGCATGAAGATATCATTGGCCCCCTCCCCCCTCTATCGTGGTATGTACGCATAAAAACGAACAATGAGAATTGCTCCCTCTGTGATCAACAGAGCAACCAGATGACCAAGCTGCCATTTCATCAGTTCTGCTGGTGAATGCCTAGAGAGAACCACCATTAGCTTCATTCTTCAGTAACAGCGGATTGGAACGATGAGCTCTTATTATTTATAGAGAACTTCTGAGAGCTGTCTCTATGAAGTCAGCAGAAGACTTTCAAATTTTGCGAATTACGGGTTACATGTTTGTGGACTGTGAAGCCAATCAGCTATAAATTACAGTCCAGACACTACCCACACCCTGCTCTCAGGTCTACAAAATGCCTGTGGATGACTTTGTGAAAATAACACCCCAAATGGTTAGAATAAATTGTGTCCCTAGAATGCTCCACTCTAACCCATTGAGATGAGCATTGTGCTGAGCAGTGACTTGCTACCAAGCTGGAAAACACTGCTTGCGAGTGTGATTATACACATTTTATTTGCGTACCTTCTTAAACAATTTTCTAATACATATAATATACTTTGTATTGTTGTAACACTTGAATAAAGTAGTCCAATTAGGTTCATTTATTCCTCAAAAAATCCTCACATCCTTGGTACTGATTACACATGTGGATAAAGGGTAGTTACAGCACTGGAACCTGTCTTTTGACTTTTATTCCAGTACTACTCCTATTATGCCGTCCTGTTTTTTATCAAGATACTAAATATTTGTTTTCAGAATGCTCACCTGTGCTATTCATGGGTTCATTACCCAATAGTCCATAAAGCTACCTGTTTAGATGAGTATGCAGATTTACACATTGTCTTTTAAAATATGCATAGACAACAAACACAGTAGTAGCTCATTTTCTTTATAAATAAATCTATAAATGCACCTATCATTGGAACTTAGAAATGAATTTAAAGATAACCCAATACATTATGGGGAGGAAAGAAAAAGTAGAACTCTCCACTGATTTATACAAACTATGTTACCAGAAACATCCACCTGTACTAGTTTCCTAGGTCTGCCATGACGAAGTTTCACAAAGCGGGTAGTTTAAAAGAGATATTTATTCTTACAGTTCTGGAGACTAGAAGGCCAAAGTCAAGGAATCGGCAGGGACATGCTTCCTCTAAAGACTCTAGGGAAGAATCCTTGCAAGCCTAGTCCTAGCTTTGAGTGCCTTCAGAGCTCCTGATTTGTGGCAGCATAATTCCAATGTTTGCCTCCCTCATTACATTGTCATCTCCCTGGTGTCTCTGTCTGGATCGTTCCTCTTCTTATAAAGAGATCAATAATATTGGATTTAGGGCCTCCTCTAATCCAGTAGGACCTCATTCTTACTTAACTAGTTATGTCTGTGAGGACTCTAGTTCCAAATACGGTCACATTACGAGGTTCTGTGGGAACATTAATTTTTTAGGGGAATAGAGCATCCCAATACACAACCATTGCCAGCTACTTGGAGAAAGTCCCTTCTTCCTTCCACAGTATCATAATACTAGAGTCTGATGAATGAGATTCATGCACTGGAGGGGGGGGGTCCCTTAGCTGGCCTGCGCCCTCTCACAGTCCAGGACCCCTCGCTCCTTACTGCCCACCTGTAGTGGAGGTGGGAGAGGCTCCCGCCACCATTGGTGGCAAACTATGAGGCCCAGCTTCTGGCTGAGTGGTGCTCTCCCTGTGGGAGTGCACTGACCACCAGGGGGAAGCTCCTGCATTGAACATCTGCCCCCTGGTGGTCAGTGCACATCATAACAACTGGTCATTCCCCTGTTCTGTCAATTTGCATATTATACTTTTATTATATAGGATAGGACCTCCTTCTTCACCTTATCTGGGGAGACACTGGAATCCTATCACATTCTCTTTCTTGTAGGGTGTTACATACAGGCACTAAGTAATCATATTTCAGGTAAAGAAGAATATAGAGAAGAAAGGAGGGAAGCAGATTGTTTCTAGTGGTAAAAATGTATTACTGTCCCAACAGACTCTATTTAAATATTTACTTCTTTGTCTTCCAGAACTTCATCTTTCCCCAAATCTTAGTAACTCTGGAGATCTTCCCCGGCATCACAACATATGCTAACTTGAAAAATAAAAATGCTCAGGATACACAGCAATAAATGCATATGCATTTATAAGATCTAAGTCATTCTTCAGTAATTATTTTAGGCACATAACAACCCATGTTTCTCTGTAGCAATTATAGGGAAAAAAAACATGATCAAAATACCAAATTTGCTTTTATTCTCCCTAATGTAACAACTCTATGTTGACCATATTTTGAAATCATTGATCAAAATTTTAATAGAAGAGAATATTTTCGTTGAAAAATACGTTTTCTTCGATCTTTACAAATCAAACTTTCTTTGCACTACCTCTTTGTAAAGCATTTTCTTTAAATTCTGACTTTTAAGTAAGCAAATACAACCTGCCAATGTAGTCAGTTCACTTTAAATATTCAATGATAGTATGGTCAAATACATGATTCTATTCCATCATTTCAAAAGAGTCACTGGTGCTTGACTTGCTCTTTGTTTCAGTTGTAATACCACTCAATCATAATTAATTTTGATGATCTTTGTCTAAATTAGAAGCAATGGGTAGCTCTGTGGGAAAGGAAAAGGATAAAGGGCAGCTTACAAGGTACCCTGTAGGTAACCCCAACCTAATTTAAGGCATGCTTGATATGTAGCAATAGACCCTGGTAAAATGGCAGGTGATTCTTTAAACAGAATAAAAGTAGCAGTTGTATCCCTGCCCAGACACAGTAAATTTGTGTTAACATGGTGCTTTTCATTAGGCAATCAATAATATATTTTATTGGTTCCAGAACACTGCATAAAACTCACTTGAAGTCATCTCACGCCACTATTTTGTGTGAACACTACAATTAACCAAAGGAAAAAAATAAATTAGTTTTTCTGAAATCTGGAGGTTTTCTACTTATAAAAGCCCAATTACGAATTAGCAAGCTGTGAATAATCAGATTATAAAATAATCAGTCTTGAAGCAGCAAGTGTTTCTCTTGTAAAAAGTCTGCAAAGATTCACAAAGTTAGTTATATGGCAGTTGATGGCAAATGGAGATAACAATGATAAATATAATCATTTCTTAGTTCAAATGTCAGTAGATTCAGTCTATAAATCCTTAACATTTATTTTCTTTTAAAGAAGAGCAGATTTGGAAGGAAGTCTACACTGAGTTGAAATAGTTCTTATGCATTTGGATTTTAGATTATTTACTTACAAATTAACCTTTTTCATTGTATGCTAATATTTCCTCATTATTTATCATGTGGTATTCCTTATACAATGTCATGTGACTTCATTTCACATAAAAATATTAAACACGCCATAAAGTAGTAGCATATTTGTTAATCTATCTGGTCAAGTTATTCCACTGATAACATGACATGGTTTATATCCATCATTTTGGATTTTACTGCCTCTATAAAAGAATATGAAAGCATTACCAAAACTCTTTCAAAAGAAATAAGTATAAATATTTTAAAAGTAAAACACAAATACTTTATTCACTTTATTTATATTTATCTTATTCTTGAGAAATTAATATAAAATATAACCTTTTTGTTTTCCTTCCTATAGTTTTCTTCAAAGGCCCTGAAAGTGGGAATCAATTCAAAATCGAGAGTTGTTCTCACTTTTTTGCAGATACTGTTTCCTGCATGCAAGGTGCCCTGTCAGATTATGTCTGCTGATCCCTATCTCACTTTTCTTTTAAGGTCTAGCACATTTTTTAGCTTTCAGAACATTATATATGTATATATGTGTTGTTGAACTTTTTATAAACTCTACACCCTTATGGTTAAGCATCAGGCCTGATAAAATTTAAAGAACAAGTCAAAAGATACTAAGATGAATTAGTATAAGGTGGCAGCAACATAAAATTCAATCTCTTTAACTTCCCCTATAAAAAACAGAGATCAGTAAGGACAGTTGATTTTTTTAAAATGTGGAAAAAAACATAAAGAATGATGTCAACTTAATCACAACTATTTGTGGCATTAGCCTTTTTGTCAGAGAAACAAAGAAAAACAACTGGGGATGTGAAGTATGTGATAACAGTACTATTCAAAAAACAGCAGGTATTATTAGAAAATTTCAGAGGTCACCTTGAGATGAACAGCTTAAACAGAAAGAGATTCAAAAGTGATGGATGAGATTTGTCAAAAGTATGAAGAGACTGAATTAAACAATTTCTTTGACAGAATCCAACATCCACTTATGCTATAAAATCCTCAATAAGAATTGATGGACAGGTATTAACAGAGAGAATATAAAAAACATTCAACCCAATAGCCATACTTCCACTCATTATAGAAACAAGAGAGACATCCCAACTAAAATTACAAATGATACTATTATGCTGTTATTTCTACTACTATGTAACTTTGCCTTGCATATACTAGTCATTCTGATTAAACAATAAAAACAACAAAAAGGAAATTAAAAATATAACATTGGAAAACAAAAGGCAGAAGTATCTCTATTTGGCCTACCTCAAGTGCTATATTAGCGCCTGCATATGCAAATTAACCCACCATCTTTGTTGGGTTAATTTGCACACTCATTCCTGATTGGATGGTGGGCACTGCACAGGTATGGTCAATTAGCATCTTACTCTTTTATTCTGTAGATTGCATGTACTCTATTTTTCAATACTGCATGTAATCTATTTGCAGATGCCATACTGATCATAAATGTTTGCCTTTAAACTGATAAAACTAGATGGATTATTTAAGGACTCAGTAGTCTTTCATAAGAAGCTTTACCCCTTCAGGAAAAAAAAAAAGTATGAGTATTTTTACATAAAATATCCTCATATTACTTTTCTTGTGTGAACCCAAGTAGATCAAACCCGAAACTTCTCTAAGAGATAACATATTTTATGATTATTAAATTTATCTATCTATCTATCCATCCATCCATTCATCTAACCATACTTCTGTTTACCCACCCATATGTATCAATGGTTTATGTAGGAAAAAATGAAGTATGGATGGAAATAAAAATCTCTATGTATAACCAGACTATAATTTTAATCACTCGCTATCATAAGAGCTCATAGAAACCAAAAAGACAACAATTTCCACATTCTGTGTTCTGTGGTGGAATCTCCTCTGAATATCCCCAGGCCTCTGTTCTTGCTTGTATCTGCAAATCAAAGATTATTTTAGGTTGTGAGAGAAGGAAGCTTCACTTAATGAACGTCATTTGAAGAATACTGTCTCGAGGTGTTTAATTCCGATTGATGGTAAATGTTTCAGCTAGTCATCAGAGGCTACAGACTCACACACAGCTCCACACTTGCACCACTGAACTCCTTGATGAGAACACATAAAAGAAACCTATTGTGTTAACCACTTTTTGTGAAGAAAGCCAATTATAGCTCAATCTGCGTTGCTCATTGTACACTTTGTGGAATATACAGGCAATTGTTAAAACACTCACAAAGTTGAGAATCAAACACCCGAGGTTTTAATCCAGGCTCCATCACTTACTGAGAGACCTTAGGGAAAGACAATTGTGCATAAAGAATGTAAAGCACTGATATCCTCAGGTTGGTGTGCAGATTAAATGAGGTGTTGCATATACAATAATTTACATTTTGAAGCCCTCCACCAAGCTTTAGTGCTTGTTATTAAAGTCTTAAGGAAGCTTTATGCAAATCATGCTGAGATATGAACAATAAAGACCTATATACAGAGAGAGAATCTACTCATTTGCTAAGACTGCCATAACAAAGTGTCTCAGACTTGGTGGCTTCAACAACAAAAACTTATTTCCCCCCAGGTCTGAAGTCTAAAATTCCAATATCAAGGTGCTGGCACAGTTTATTTCTTCTCTAAGGTTTCTTTCCAGGTCTTGTAGGTGTTTGTCTTCCTAGGTATACACATGACTTTTCTGTGTGTGCACCTGTGTCACCTGATCTCCTCATAGAAAGTCAACAGTCATATCGGCTTAAGGCCTACCCTCATTACTTTTTAAAAAATAATTACCCCTTTAGAGATCCTGTCTTCCAATAAGTCACATTGTGAGGTATGGAGGGTTAGGACTTTCATATTTGAACTTTGGGGTGACACAATCAGACCATCATAAAGAATGTCAGGATTGTCAGGGACAAAGGAAAAGTGCAAGATCAGTCAGACAACCTATATTAGAGTTTAGGAATCAGGACCTTGAGGGCTAGAAATGTATCCTGAACACTTTTAATATTTCAAATATCTTACACAGTGTCCTATACAGAGTAGGCAAAGTTCCTGTTTGTTAGATATACAGAGTCCAAGGGAATTGAATTTGGGTAGGAAGTCTATATGAGTATATTTATGAATAATTGACCTTTTACTTCTATATATTAATATACATACTGACATATAATATCCCATCTAATAAAAGAGAAATATGCAAAGTGATTGTTCCTCCACTATAACCACAAGACATGCCTACAAGCCAATCAGGAGCAAGTATGCAAATTAACCCAACCAAGATGAATATGCATCCATTACCAAGTGGATATTTCAAATAGTGTATCTATGTCACTGGAGTAACATATTTGTCTAACTAAAGAATTGTGTTTTTACTTGATTATGTATAGAAGTTAATTTTAGGCTTAGACAATTGGACATCTACTATGTCCAAATAAATTTCTTCTTATTAAAACAGTAATAATAAGAAAACATAATCTGCCGAAACCTGTTTGGCTCAGTGGTAGAGCGTCAGCCTGCAGACTGAAAGGTCCCGGGTGCGATTCTGGTCAAGGGCATGTACCTCAGTTGTGGGCACATCCCCAGTAGGAGGTGTGCAAGGGGCAGATGATCAACGATTCTCTCTCATCGATATTTCTAACCCTCTATCCCTCTTTCTTCCTCTCTTAAAAAAATTAATAAAATATATTAAAAAAAGAAAACATAATTTATTATGTTAGTATAATGACAAGATAGATAATAATCAAATAATCACACAAAGAAGTGTGAAACAAGACCTGTGACCAGCAATAGGAGGCAGTCCATTGGATTTAGTGGTGTGGATGTTATTGATTGACCTCTAGCAGTCCTTTATCCCATGATTATTGAGCACACCATGCATAAGCATTGGTGCAGGTTGAAATAAAAATGGTAGGTGAGGAGGTAGATTCTGTGTATATATACATTTACACACAAGTGGTAAGTTTGGTTTTGAAAATGGGCAGAAAACTGATAGCATATAGCTGTCAAATAAAAGAAATACTTTGTTAATGGCAGATATTCTGAACAAATTTACAAACACCCTGGAAAGATCCAGATGAAAGCAAAATGTACATATAACAGAGACGATGGATTGTTGATAAATTGTAGAGAGATGAGACGCAAAGCCCATTTGAAGAGCCAGGCCTTAGACTCTATTCTAACAGGATAGAAGGAAAACAGTATGGGTGGGTGCAGATGTCATGCTGGATAGTGAGACACTGAGAGCATTAGGTAAGCTTTTAATTAATTTTTTAAAAAACCTGTAGATTCACAGAGCAATTGCAAAAGAATATAGTAGAAAGCTCCTATGTATCATTCACCCACCTTCTCCCAAGGATAAATCTAATTAAAGAGGAAATATGCTAATTAACCCTCACATCTATAGCCAATAAGGAGGGAATATGCTAATTGACTGCCCCACCCTCAAAGATGGCAGCACCCAGTCCTTTCATCCCCGCAGTTGCCCAACCTTGCTGCACAGCTACCTCTGGAGTCCCCCAGGCCCCTCAGCCCCACAGTCACCCAGGGTAGGCCCAAAGTTTAGGCAAGCCTGGGATGGCAGCTGCCCAAGTGTCCAGGGCCACCTGAGGCTCAGGTAACTAGGGTCAGCCGAGGCTTGTGCTGCCGCAGTGGCAGCAGCAGAGGTGTGATGGGGCGTCGCCTTCCCCAGATCACTGGGTCACCTCCAGCCCCTGATGGCTCCCAGACTGTGAGAGGGGCCCGAAGGGCTAAGTGAATTTTCACGCACTGGGCCTCTAGTCTTACATAACCAAAGTACCATTATCAAAACCAGGAAATTGGCATCAGTACAATACTACTAGTATTAGTAACTAAACTACAGGCTTATTTAGATTTCAACAGTTGTACAGTTCATTCCAATTTTGTCACCTGTATAGATTAATGTAACTACTGCCATGAACCAGAAAACAAAAAATAAACCATATCCCAAGGAAACTTTCGCAGGCTACCCCTACATAGTCATAAATTCCTCTCTTCTTCTTAACGGCAGCATTCAGTGTTCTCGTTTCCATTACTGTAACTGACCTACCAAGGGTCTGGGGGGGGGGGGGGAGGAGGGAGGAAACGGGCTGGAAGGGGTTAATGAGAGTAAAAGGAGGACCTATGTAATGCTTTCAACAATAAATATTAAAAGATGAAAAAGAAAAAAAAAACAGGCAAAAATAACCTGCTAAAAAATAAATAACTTGCTGAGAGAATGATGAGGCAAAAATAATAAATTATAATCAGTAAAAAAAAAAAAAAAGACTGTTGTGGAAATGGAATCAATACAATAGGTAACCTTTTGAGATTTCTTTTCATTCAACACAGTGCTCTTGAGATCCATCCAAGTTGTGTTTAGCAATTATTTGTTCCTTCTTCATGGCCGAGTAGCTGTCCACTGTCAGAATGAACCACGATTTGTTTATTCATTCACCCACTGAAGAACATATGGGCTTTTTCCAGGTTTTGCTATTACAAATAAGGTTACAATTGCCATTCATGTATGTTGTGTGAACATACAACTTAGTAAAAATGCAGAAATGAGATTGCTGGGTCATATGACAAGTATGTTTATCTTTAGGAGAAATTGCCAAGCTGTTTTTTGGTAAAGATTATCTGCTGAGAGTGACAGGGAGGATAGGAGTATAGGGTGACAGCTATAAATGTTTGAGAAGGAGGAAAACTGAAAACATATGCTAGCTTTCCTATAAAACTAATAAATTATTTGCCATTGAGACTATTCAAGTATATCCCAGAAAAATATATACATACACTGAATATATTCAAATATCATTACGTTTTAAGGAACATTTTTTCATGCCTACCTAGAGTTTATCATGTGTCTGACTGCACATACACATTCCTCAGAGGATAGATGGAAGAAGGCTTTTCTTTAAGAGATATATAAGGTAAAATGCTGTTTAAAATAATGTGTGAATTTTATTTGTTCATCTCTTCACCAAATATCAGTAACATCTAAGTTTGCAGCCATTCTGAAAAATAAAAAGGGACTGGTATTTATTTTTTACATACATTTGTCTATTGGTATATATTATTTAATTCTTGAGCACTACATAATAGAGTAAGCATTCTATTTACATATTAATCACAGTTATAAATTATAAAAGAATATAATGGTATTTAAAAGATAGTGGGAAGAAACTGAATTTAGTCCAGCCTGAAATCAACTTCCCAAGTAAGCTAAAGGTATAATTTTCAAAAGTGTAAAATCATGAAACTCTTTGTGTGAAAGAAAAAAAAATACTCTAAAGAGACCCAAGGTGTGGAATGTGGCTCTTTATACAATGTTCTTTGATGCGTCAAAAGACCACTTTATTTTTCAACATGAGCTTCTCAGATAAATATAAAAACAGTTCTTCACTTTGAAAATGAGATATAGGTTAGGAACCTGACCACTTGTCCGTTTATATTAAAGGCACTGAAGTTTAGAGATGAAGATTCAATAGTTCTTTTTTGTTTGTTTGTTTATTTTCAAAGTAGTGCTGAGTAGGGCCTAAATTTTAAAATATAACATGCCTTTTAGGTTTCAAGAGAAATTACATCCAGAAGTCCAACTCCACTATCTACTGGATTACATCAATGTGTGACCATTCTCTTAATCTTGCTTTCTAATATATGTTTTTGGTATACTGGATTGTAAAGTATTCTGAATAGATTAATTTTCCAGATAGTTAATTTTTTTCTTTTCCAGTTACCAAGTGTTTTTAATAACATTTTATATGTATTTTTTAAAATATATTTTATTGAGTTTTTACAGAGAGGAATAGAGGGATAGAGAGTTAGAAACATCGATGAGAGAGAAACATCAGTCAGCTGCCTCTTGTACATGCCCCACTGGGGATGTGCCCGCAACCAAGGTACATGCCCTTGACTGGAATTGCACCCACAACCTTTCAGTCCGCAGGCCGACGCTCTATCCACTGAGCCAAACCGGTTTTGGCATTGATACATATTTTTAAATAACATATAATGTATTTCCCCAGATCATAATATTTAAGGTAATGAAAATTATTTAATAAATTTAATATTGGGTTATTTTTAAGAAAATCTGTTCATTTGTGAAAGGAGTTGGAAAAATAATCTGTTTTCCTTGAGGGTCTTTTCCCACATCATTTCAGGAGACTTGGACAATTTGTTTGCATGGGGCCAATCATTAGGAAGCTTTGCGTTTTCTTACATTGATTGTATCTATTGTGAAGGGGGAGAAGGAAAACTGACTATAAGCAACATTCAACATTTCTCTGAAAACTTGAGGAGTAAGGAGCTACCTTTTAAGTCAGGGATTCTACATTGGCCTTAGATACTAGAGAATTAAAATGCTGAAACACTAACTCTACTATAAGTTGGATACCTTCTGGGGTAAAAATAAATGATCCTAAATATAGCAACCACAGCATGTAGTTTTTAAGGCGTCACTGAGAAATGAATGTTCAGGGTGCATAAAGATTTTCCTGGGTGATTTCCTTCTTTTTGGGACACATTTGCTACTATGACTGGAGGCAGATCTCTGCTTTTAATTTTAAAAATTCTAGCATGCCTTCTGTTAGAATTAGTCACCTGCATCCTCTCTCACCCTGAATGCACCTTGAGGACAAAGGCTTATGTATTTGTCTTGACACTGACCTTCAATGATACTTCACCAGAAGTTCATTCAAACCATTGTGGGTTGAATTAGCAAAGGCTGCGTTATAACCGTTGGGATAGGAAATGGGTGGCCATTCCCACAGAAACAGTCTTGTGTTCTGAGTCCTTCGGTTCTGACCTGCAGCCAGAGGCATTGCTCATGATGAGCCCTCCTGTGTCTCAATGCAATTCTGTTCCCCAAATTTCTTCTCACCCAGCGTGGAGCAAAATGAAGAGCTCGTCTTCTACCTAGAAAACGCATTTCATTTAAAATCCACCTTCCTGAGTTATCCCACAGGACAGGGAGAATTCAACGCAAATCTTGGTTTGAAACATTTTTCTGGAATAATCATACTGCTTTCACATAGCATTTTAATATTGGGAAACGTATATGTATATCTATCCAGGTACGTAAAGCATACCTAGACAGCATTCTATGCTTCAACATGAGTGTGCGTGCATTAAACTTCAAACATGTATTCCATATTTTTTTGTCTTTTTGCTGCTTTCCTTTTGGAAGGAATTTTTAATTTGTTTTTAACCCTGCAATGTCTAGACCAGGGTTGGACAAACTTTTTGACTCAAGGAACACAATGGGTTCTTAAACTGGACCGGAGGGCCAGAACAAAGGCAACCTGACCATGCTGGCACTCTCATCTTGGGCTGCTGGTGAAGGAGCGGAGGGGAGAGCAAGAGAACCCTCCGCTCTTTTGGCTCCGCAGGCCGGATAGAACAGCCGAATGGGCTGGATCCGGCCCGTGGGCTGTAGTTTGCCCACGGCTGGTCTAGACTGTGGATGAGATAAAAATGAAAGTATCTCTGACTAAGAAACACTAGAAATAAGTTTCTTAATGAGAGGACAATTTAATGGATATGAAGTCATCTCTCTATATCATGCATGCCAACAAACAGAAATACAATAAAACCCAGGCAATGCTGGAAAGCCATTTGTTAGCTATTTTCAGCTCCGGAGCATGGAGCCAAACCTCTGAGGTTGGAGTGCATTAAGTAAATTCCTGAAAGCTTTATCAAGAGTTTTACTTTGACATGAGTGTTTCGCTTCCCCATATTCAAATGAAAGATGAGGTATGGCAATCCAATTGGAGAATTATAATACAGCTTCCTATACAGCCCATATTTATAATTTACTTTTTAAAATATCTTGCTGTTGAAGGGAGAAGAGCAGCTAAAATCAACTTCAGAGTCAGTAATGCCTATCAGCCGGTCTCTCATTGAGGCCAGCTCACTTCCCCTCCCTAAAAGGAAAATAAACATCTGATACAAATAGGAAAAGTCTGTCTCTGTGGGTTTTGCATTCGTCTTCACTCTTAATATACAACTAAATGTTTGGCAACAAAAATAGAGCAGAAATTTGAAGTTCGTGGTCCTTGAATTTTTTGCATCCATCATAGATAGGAAGCAAGAAGGCGAGGCTCGGATGGAAATCTATGAAAATTTTAATGTGTTTGCATACTTGCCTTTATCTGAGCAGAAATCCCAGATTTTCAAAAGGAGCCAGTGCCTCAGAGCACAATAACTGATTCCTATTAATAATTGTATTGATAAGACTTTCAATATGTTAAGTCGAATTAAAAATTACACACTGGACGACAAAAAGGACTCCAGTAGTTACCATGCCCGGTCCTCCAGAAGGTTGTGAATTCTGCTTTCCCATCACATATAAACTAATTATGGAATACTCCAGGGCAGAGTCAGCAAACTTCTTCCTAAAGGAGCATATAGCCAATACTTTAGGCTTTGGGAGACAAGCCATAGCATTAAGGATATTGTCTAGATAAATATATAACTATTTAAAATGTAACCATTTTAAAAAATATAAAATTCAAATTAGGCAGTAGGCTCAATTTGGCTTCTCTCCCTTTAATTTGAAGAACTCTGCTCTACAATGTCAATTATATATTTTAGAATATTATATGGGTTTCAGCTTCATGAAATGAATTGACAAGTTATTTCCATTTTATTGGAAGGAAGGAAGGAAACAGTTATATAACTTCTAGCTCCATGAAGCAATACATTAAATAGTTTGTGGCTATTGTCTCTTTAAAGGCACAAAATCACCTTGTTAGTAATGTGTTGTTACAGTGAAGTTGTAGATGGAAAAAAAAATCCGGAAAGTTTTATTAATTTTTCCAAGATTATTTTTTTTAGATTTCTTGAGTTCAAGAACTGTGCTGAGCTCTAGGGATACAGCGATGGACAAGACACTGGGCCTGACCTTAGTACCTTTGAGGGGAAGACAGGCTGGTAGTTAGGCAATAAAGGAACAGCTAGCCTATAAATAGAGGGTCAGGAAGGTTTCTTGGAGGAAATGATGTCAAAGTCGTGGCATGAAGGAAGTTTAGGGAGTTTGAGAAAATTGGAAAATTGTTTCTGACCAATACAACTGGGTCTGTGAATAGCTGCATGTATGAGAAATACAAAAAGAAGTCAGGAAAGCCAAAGGATGAAATGCCCCCTGAATTCAATGGCAAGGTGGCTTCTGGTGACTACTGCTTCTTGTGTGTATGTAATAAACAAACTTCCTGACGAACACACTAACTTATCCTTTGGACACAAGCTTAATTAAATACAGCCTTCTTGGAGAGACCTTTCCTGCGAGCCTTTCATTCAAATTTGCGAGCAGTATATTCTCAAAGACCTTTTTCCTGTGCAATGCTTACCTCAATGCGTGCGTAGGCCTGCCTTCCCAAGGATTCCACGAGGGCTGAGCTACAGTTGTGTTAGCAGTGTTTTTCTAGCACCTGATGGTTACCTGCCACGCAAAAACTATTTTTTAAATAAGTGAATGAAATAAAAGAAAAGCACATTTAAATCATTGCTGCTAAATATCACAAATTTAGTGTAGGTACTAATGCCCTCTCAAAGAAAGGGAATAGACAGACACTTTATGCATACTTGAGAGGTCTTATAGTCAACTTGTATCTGCACATGAATAGAAGAATCAAATTATCTCATTAATTAATAACAAGAGATGATCTATCTTTTGAGGATATACCACAGTGTCTTGACCTACATTGTATGGATTAAAACTCCATCTTCACCTAGTTATCTGTGGGCAAATTACTTACATCCTCTGAATCTCAGTTTTCTTATCCATAAAATATGGGGAGGAAAATAGTATCCATTTCAATAGGTGTTGTAAGAATTAACCTAAAATATAATGGAACATATTATTGAGCCAGGAACATAGAAATATGTATTCAAATGTTTTGTATTATTAATATTACTGGTATGATCATAATAAATTGTTTTTAAAGATTTGTCATCATGAATTTTTCTACTTAGTTTGACATCATGGATCATATCTGAACTGTGCCAGAAAGAACTGACTCTAGAAAAATTTCAGTTCAAATTTTGCCTTAAGCTTTTAACACATTTTATATATGCACATGAGAATAAGCCTTTTCATAATAATTGTCTTTTTATCTTTATAAAAAATAAACACAACTGTATGTTCTACAGAATCTCCAATTACTGTCCCATTGCCACTCCTCAGGTTGGTCTTAAATCTTCCATTATTTTCCCCCAATTATAAATGAGAAAATAGAGGTACCGTATTTGCCGGCGTATAAGACGATTTTTTGGCCCTGAAAAATACGTATTTGCCGGCGTATAAGAGACTGGGCGTATAAGACGACCCCCTAACATTTCCACTAAAAAATACAGAGTTTGTTATATACTTGCCGTATAAGACTACCCCCCACTTGGAGGCATATTTTTCAGGGCCAAAAAGTCGTCTTATATGCCGGCAAATACGGTATTATGGCTTCCTGAGAGGCTATGAACATTAAAATGTAGCTGAAAGGTTAGCAATGACAGATATTTCAAAGACATATTTTGTTCCTTCAGGCTGATGCAGGAAGCTTTTGTGGTGTTGTATTTATTTTAAACATTAATAAGCTTTTTTCCCCATACAGTCTGATACCTTTTCAGTCTTCCTCTAACAATGTGTTTACTCTTTTAGTTCCACCATGAAGAGATTTGGTGAGTCTGAAAGAACCTCCAGTTCCACTACAGCCTGTGGTCCAGAAAGAAAGCCTTGCTCAATCACTGAGATCCAGTGAAAAGCCAGCTGACAGTACACGAGACAGAGGATGTTGCAAATGATCTATGCATGTTGAAAGGTACACCAGTTAAATCTTTATAGATGATTACCCTCAGGGAGTACCAAATTTTCAGTGCCCACCTGACAGCCATTAAGTAACTCTGGTTGCCTAGATACACTAAGTTTTAAGGTTGATGGAATGTCTGTACTTAGTAGAGTTGATGACATTCAATGTCTAACCCATTTTTCATCACCAGGAGAGTGACACATGATTTCATACTTGGTTCAGTATCGTTCACTTCCCCTTACAATAGAACAGCTGGGAACAGATTTGAAATATAAATCTTGTATTCTAAGAAACACTTTTACTTAGTGCGTATGTCGCCCCAAGCATCTCTAAAGTAGTCAACTGGAAATGTGTCCTCATGGTAATTGCTTTATAGATAAGCACATATAGAATGACATAAGTTTTAATAAAGCAGGTTCAAGGATGGATCAAATATTAGTGACTGATACCCTTAATGAGACTAAATACCAAAGCAAAACATTCACATAGCCAGAATTTAAATAATAGCATGAAGATGAAAATTAAATTATGCCATCTTGATAGTATTATGCTATCTAAGGATGGATTAAGAGTGACTGGAAAATTAACCCAAAGAAATGGATACATATTTCAATATATACAGGTGGGCCCCTTTACTATAAACATTGAAAGCCCCCTTTTAACTGAAATTGAATCCTCTCAACTCAATCAATTCAACAAACATAAAACAAAGGATTTCTATGTGAAAGGTGCCAGAAAATATACTGGGATCCAAAAAAACAACAACATTGCTATGGCAAAATCCCTGTCACCAAATATCTAATAATGTGTGCAGATATATACATGCACACATAATCAATATAAATTGGTCTAAAATCCAGGAATATACAGATTTTTTTAAATTTTTATTTTATGTTTCTACTATCTCTAGAGCCAAACACAATGATGTGTTTAAAGCAGCTACTCAAGAAATGTTTGCATTACGAACAGAGAATTATAACTCTTATTGGGCAAGAGATCGTGCTGAAAAAGAACTAAGTCTCTCTAATTAATTACTGGAACATTCTGGTTCTGAGGGAAATTAAAATAGTCACTGACTCAGTGGAAAACATTATTTTTCCAGTGATTGTGTACAGATCCATTCTTTTTATTTATCACCAAACCAGACTGATTATTAAGTCAGGAATGTCTTAATTTTACAGTGTTTCTCTAATAATTCTGCATGTCATTCCCTGTTATCAGAAAACCTACTATCTGAGAAAGAAAACATTTTTGAACTTTAGTAACGGCGAGTGCACTGCCTTCCATCACTCTGGCCGCCAGCACAGTGCGGACTTCCATGGCAATCAGGGAGGGCAGAGACCCCCAGCCAGGCAGGACCTTGGATCTTTCCAAGTAAAAAATCGTGATGACTGAGGCAAGGGACATGACTACTTGAACAATGATGGCTGTGGTTGACTTAGGACAGTAGAGAAAAGTGCTAACAAAGACTCTGCCTATTTAACGTGGCAGGATAGGCAATGTCAAGATATGTATCTTCATCTCATGGTGCTGTTTACTAGGGATTTAGTTGCAAAATCTGACATTGGACGATACTTGTTCAATATATGTACAAATACACAAACATACACATACTCGCACATATGTGTGCGCACACACAAACACCATGTAGTTCTAGGTTGACTGTCATCCATGAAAATAAAAATAAAAAACCCTCCTAAAATATATTTACAAATAATAAAAGACCTTGATTGTTCCCCATTTTCAAATGTTTAGTTATGACTCTGTAAAAAGCTCTTTCTATACTACACATACACTGGCTTAAAAAAAGGAAAATTAATGTACTATTTGTGTGTTTCCTTTTTAAAAAAAAATATATTTTACTGATATTTTACAGAGAGGAAGGGAGAGAGATAGAGAGCTAGAAACGTCGATGAGAGAGAAACATCCATCAGCTGCCTCTTGCACACCCCCTGCCAGGGATGTGCCCACAACCAATGTACATGCCCTTCACCGGAATCGAACCTGGGACCTTTCAGTCCGCAGACCGACGCTGTATCACTGAGCCAAACCGGTCTCGGCAACTTTGTGGGTTTCCTAATAAAGCATGCAGAATTTTGAAGGATGGTCTGGGGTGGTCAAGAAGTTGTCATGCAAGAAGAGTCATTTTATTTGTGGAAGGGCACATGGACTGAAATCCAGAAGACAGAGATGAGGACGGGGAAAGAGGGCCTGGCAGGAGAACTATCTGAGCATAGGCACAGAGTGAGCAAGAAAGCACATGCTATATTCCATGGATACTGAAACTCTATCTTGAGTTAACCAGAAGGTGTGGTGTTGTTGTTGTCTTAATTGTAGGAATAAGATGGCATTACAGACTAGTATAAAGCTTAGAAGAACCTATAATTTTGAGTTGTGGAATACAGATTTATTGGAAAAGATGGAAGGAGGCATTAAAAGTAGGTGAACAAAGTGATGACGGTAGCATTTCCGTAAATGAGTCAGACAATAGCAATCAGGATACGCTGAAATATTTTAATTTATGGAGAGACAAACATTTAAATATTAACGCACTAGCAAAGGTGAGTTTGATTTTAAATCATAATTAAGTCTGCCTACCTGGTATTTTCCGTATCCAGCCCTCAAAGCATTTTATATATTCACAAATTATAGACACACATATTTAGGTAAACATATATTCCTTGCCCCGTATTAATTATATTTCAAAATATATTTAGTTTATTTTACTATCAAAGAAATCTACTTATGAACTTGGCTTTAATTACTTTGTTTAGAACACTCCTGCTTGAGGAAGTTTAAATAATGGCTAAAGAAAAAATATTCTGCCCTTCTTTACATTTTTATGCTTTATTATTCTTCTACTTGATATCTCTATACCTGTTACTTCTCTAATTCATTCATCAAATAACTGTCAGAAGTATGTTCTTTAAATACAGTTCTAAAAACTTGTATTACATAAAGAATAAAATTGAACTAAGTAGCATCATCCTAGCCTCAGTCTTTTAGAATCAATAATCTAAATAATCTAGAGTGATGTCAAAGAAGCCACTTTGAACTTGAGTTATTTCAAGCATATTCCTGTCTCCATAACATCAGACTTATTTCGGGACATCCCCTGTCCCGTTAATTCCCAACGCTTCAAGTCAGTGCTAGCCAGTCTGGACACTGGTCAAACAGATGGCAAAATCGCGGTACACACTATCTGCCACAGAAGTTTTGATGTTATTTGAAATTAATCACCTCTGTGCTACTGATTCTTATTTTCTTCCCTCGTCAAAATGCTACCACAATCTTCCAAAGCTGTATGTAAATTTCAACTTCACCATTCTCGCTCCAAAAAATTGATTCCCCCATTGTTGTAGCTTGTTACCTCCCTACTTCCCTAACTCCCCCCTCTTTCTCTCCCTCCCTCTCTTTCTATTTTTGTAGCTTGCTTTCTGGATTTCTTGCTTTAATACTTTCTTGTTTTCTTCCTCCTGCAGACTGGATATCATTCATGACTGTTATAACTGCTTCCTTTTCAAGTACATTTTATATCCATCCATGGCAGTAAGTTGTGAGATCTGTGAAGCACACTAACTACAGTCTTCAAGCCTATCAGTGCTCATTAATTGCCTGCCTTATTAGGTTGAAGGTCAGCTATGAAACACCAACAAAAACGCATAGGGCTTAAAAGAACCCGGCTTAAAGAAACAATACAAGTACTATCATTATTAGATTGTGCATACATACATAACCCTTACCCAATGTCATCATATTGCCTCCTCACTTAGTGACGTCATTCCTCCCAAACCCTTCACATACCTACAAATGAACAGATGATTATATATCGGTGCAAATGTTCCAGACTCTGCTGTGTGGTTTCAAAGATTGGGTTGAAAATATAATGCAGCACATACATTAGAAGAAGGAAATCAGAACATTAAACCACTTGTTTTACCATCTCCGATCCCCCTGAGGCTCAGTGACATTTGGTGCATTTATCTTTCTTGTTAAAAACAGATTATCTAACTCCTTGCAGCAGGTGGAGGGACGATGTAGCAGAATGTTTACAATAAGGCATATAAATGTGCTATGTGTATATATCTGGGGGAAGGCAAGGTCATTGTTTATGCGTTTCCTCAATTTTCAGTTAACTCTTTTCTCTGGTGCTCTGAAAAGTATCTCAAATGATATTTTCAAAAAGGAGAAAGAAGAAAGGGAAAAAGCATAATCACAGAGTACAGGGGAAGCAGCACAACAGAATGAGGAAATAGAGACTACAATTCTGTATGAAATTAAGGTAACAGGTTATACATATATTGCATTTTAGGGACTACATCCCCAAGTTTCTAATTCATACTTTTTGCATTTTCCTTTTATCAGTATCATTATAAAAAATAAGTATCACTATAAATTCTTATACTTGGTTGGATTTGCTTGTACTGGGGAGAGTAATAGAGGCCATGCTCCTGCCCCTCAGACGCTGCTTTGCATTGGGTTAGTGGTGTGACTGGTCACTTGGTCTTTCCAATTTAAAGAATCTTTAACAGGGCTGTGTTTCAGCTTCATGAGTTCGAAGCTTCTGAGTCCACATTTTTCTCAGCCTCCTATCTACACTCTTCCTAGAGGCTTTCCATTTCCATTGCTCTCTCTTTCCCTAGCTTTCTGCCTAGAAATATACAAACCGTGGTATCAATTCAGGGAACAATTCGTTTCTACCGAATAACTCTCACCTACTCTTTAGCTTTTTTTATTCACATTCAACCTCTTGAAACCCTCATGACATCCTCAGATTGGGTTCTTCCTAGGGTCTCCTCAACTAATTACTTTATGAAACCAACTGCTTTTGAGCACATAACACCTGTCTGGAGGCAATTCTGTTCTGGACGCTGAGGAAAATAAAGAAGCATGGCATAATTCTTTAGCACAGGGAAAGCCCAAACATACAAACAGAATGTTTCAATATCCTATATAATAAAGAGCTAAATGCTAATTAGACCAAACAGAAGAATGACCATCCAGACAGCCTTCCAGAAGAAGCTGGGGCTATAAGAACCGGTCAAGGGTGTGAGGGCCAGCCAAGGCTGCAAGGGCCGAGCCCCTTGCACAAATTTCATGCACTGGGCCTCTAGTAATAATATAAAACTGTGAGATGGTGGTTTTCGACCTTAGCTGTACATTTGCATCACTTTAGAAGCTTTAACATCTGAAGGACTGGGCAGCAACCCAGCCCAGTTAATACAGAGCCTGGTGTGTCTTTCCTGGTGAACCTAGAACAAATGTGTTGAACTCACTGCCTGTGGGCCACGTGTAGCCCACAATGGATATTTCTGTGGCCCAGCCAATATCACAGTATGTAAGAAATGTTTTAAATTTTTATCATATCCTGTGATACACAATCCTATATAATAAAAGTGCAATATGTTAAGGGTTGACCGCTTGCTCGACCAGTGACTATGACGCACACGGATCACCAGGGGGCAGATCCTCTGACCAGTAGGTTAGCTTGCTGCTGGAATCTGGCCGATTGGGACTGGTCCTGGTCTAGACTGCCACCATCAACCCCGATAACCGGCCAGGCTGAGGGACCCCACCCATGCATGAACTCATGCACCAGGCCTCTAGTTATTAATAATGAACTACATCATTCATTAATGACTGTCACTATAATCATACTGCATTCATTTCTCTTGCGTGCCTTATGTGCAGGCACACCATTTCTCTCCACTAATACTAGCAGCAAATATTTTAGCAGCTGATTGCCATGTCATTAGTCCTTTGCTGACTTGTTTGGTGTGTGCAACAGGAAATATTTCCCTTTTGGAAAAAAATAGGTTTATTTGTGTTACACTTATTAATTTGTACAGTTATTCAGTGTCCGGTAAGTTAATGTTCAATAAAAAATATTAATTTTTATTAAAATGCCCTATTATTTTATGTTAATGATTACACATTTATTTCAGCTGTTTGTATCCAGCATGTCTCTATCAAAATAAGCCTACGTTTCTATGAAAATTAAAGCTTTTGTTTTTTGCAGCCCTAATAAACATAAACCTTTGAGTTTGACATGCTTGATCTAGATGCTTCCTATCACAAGCAGAGTGTTGTGGGTTTTTTTAAAAAATATATTTTTTATTGATTTCAGAGAGGAAGGGAGAGGGAGAGAGGGAGGGAGAAAGAGAGGGAGAAAGAGAGTAATGATGAGAGAATGATTGATCGGCTGCCTACTGCACACCCCAAACTGGGCATGAGCCCACAACCCAGGCATGTGCCCTGACAAGGAATCAAACCCTGACTTCCTGCTTCTTAGGTTGATGCTCAACCACTGAGCCATACTGGCCAGGCACAATCAGAATGTTTTGCTGGGGGGAAAAATCTAAGTGGAATTCTGTTTTGAGATATTCAACAAAAAGTTCTGAAAAAAGTACTCTTAAGCATTGGTCTCAGATATTCTGGGGACATTTTGTGATCCCAGCCTCCCAGTCGTCCACCTGGTGACACCACCTTGATCTTCACTGAGCAACTGTTCCATTGCTTCACTTTTGATACCCAGAATGCTTCCCATTAAATTGCATCACTTCATGACCTTTATGTTTTAGTGACTGAAAATACCCCATACAAAGATTTCTCATTTGTGCTCTGCCGACTTTCCCTTCAGTACTGCTTGGCAAGTTTACCGATATCTTTTGTCCATCGTCCAGCACTTCCTGTTGGACCTCATTTTGTTTTATAAATTCTGTCACGTATTCTCCCTTCTGATCCAAGCCAGATTCATTTCATCTAGACGTCCCTGTAATACCACCAGTTTTCCTTCCAGATGTCTGCCATTTCCACCCATTCAGCTACGACCAACTTCAGCTTAGCTTGTAGTGCGTGGGGTGACTGCTTTTCTTGTCCCCGAGAAATAGACAGCTGTCATGCAATTTCATCTCTCTCCTTGGTGACCATGGATTCAATTGTTCCTGCAATGACTCTGCCTTCAAACTGGCTTGATGGTTTGCCTTTTCCATTGCGTTAGAGGATGAGCATAGCTTTCCCTCCAATACTGCAGCTTTCCTTCTTAATTTAGCTGCTGTATCTTCTGTAGCCCAAGCTTCTAGCAAAGGAGTATCTTCTTCTGATTCTCAAGTGTAGTTAAGCCATCTCTCCAGCTCCTGGTTTAAGCATAATCCTTTGTCAAACAAATAGCGAACATATTTTTACTAAGGTACGGTTTTCCATTTGTTTCTGTTTTATTGCCAACATGACTTCATTTCTCTCCTGTTGAAACATAACTGTCTTTGCCTGCATTGATATTACTGCATGTAAAAGCTGATTTAATTCCTCCGTCTTGCCCTGTTCTTTTTCTTCCAATGGTTGTTCTAAAGCAAGAGCCTTTTCAGTCATTGCAACATATTCCAATTCTTTCTCTTTCCTCATCTAGAAAGTCACATATTTGTTGCTTGATTTTCTATTTTTTTTCCCTTGATGTTTCTACTATTTTTTTCTTTTTCCTGTTTTAGTTTATACATGTCCATTTTGAAATGCAATATTCTGGCCTTCAAGTTGGTTATTGTCTGACTTAAAGGTCCATTTGCTCACTTCATAGTAAAATTTTCACTTAAAGAAAGCAATTCATCACATTTTGCTTTAAGAGCTCTTTGTCCTTAAGTAAATTTTATAAAAACATCTTGTTTCTCCTTTAGCAGCTCAATTTCTAAATCAGTTTGTTCAAGTAGTTACCTATCTAGTTTAGAGGTGGCAGTAACTGAATCAGACAATCTCTGATTTTCTTTCTCGGGGGTTCTAATTGTTGCTTCTTTGTCCTGCACTTGTTTCTCAGCTCTTGTACCTCTTCTTGGAACAATTTAGAAGACTCACTCAGTTCATCTGATTTTATTGCCTTAAGAGACTCTGTGGATTCTGAGTAGTTAATCAGGTGGAGGGCTGCGGTGAAATAACATCAGACTGACCAAAAGGAGCATCCTTGGCATTGGGAACTTCCCTATGCTGAGCTGGATCTGTGCTAATTCCTTCTCCAAACTTTGGACTCCTATATTTTGTTTAATATCTTCCTTAAACTCAAAATTCTGCTTCTGGATATTTAAATTATATTTTGTGACTGATTTAGCTGACTTACTAAATCTATTTAGGCCTCCCCTTGGTTACATACAAATCATTAACAGTCAATTCACATTGAGTTAATTTTTCTTTCTGCATGCCTGACTTTGGTGATGTTCATTTGATCACCTTCAAGTTGAGGAACTCTCTGTTTCCCACCATCTAGAGCTTGTTTTCACTTACTGATGATGCTATTGCCTTCATTTCGTTGTTTTGATCGCTGATCTTTTATCAAAACCATGTGCTTTGCAGGTTCTTGTTTCTGTTGGTCCAGCTCCCCTAACACAACTCCTATCTGATTGAGTTTTTAATCCTTGGCTTCCAAGTTGTATGTTAATTAATTTACTTCTGAATCCAAATTAACATCTCTCATACCTGTACTTTTAATTCCTTTTTACTCATTGTTTAATTTTAAAAGTTGAAATTCTTTCTTTTTTTACTTAATGAATTTTCTGTTTCTAAAACTTGAACTCAGTCTTTAATTTTCAGTCTGTCATCAATGAGACTGTTATGCTGGTTTAAGCTATGCGGTGTCATTATTTCATTTTCAGTATCAGACAGAGCGTGTTGCCCTCTGAACAATCCCTCCACGTGTGACCTCTGTGGAAAAGCTCATTCCTGTTTTGTCTTGATATCACCTTGCTTTTTTAATATAACACTTCAATTCACATTCTTTAATTGTTTCCTTCTCTTCCTCATTTATCTGGTCTTATTCTCTCCTTAAAACATCACTCTCGTTTTCTGCAGAAGAATTAAATACTTAATTCCAAACGCGAGCTCTTTGATCTTTATTTCAGTTTGCAGAACTTGAATAGATTTTTGCAGATCAGGACTGTTAAAGGCATCCGTTACTCTGATTCCCAAGCTGTCCTGATGTAACAGATTTTCCAGTTCTTCCTTTATATTCACTTATTTTGTCTTGATGCCTGTATCCTATTTCTGCCAGTTTCTGTGGGTAACATGCTGCAATCCTGCTATTTCATCAGTTGCCTTATTTCACTTCTTTTGAAGTTTCTCCATGGTATTTTGCAGCTTGTTGATTTCATTGTGAGCCAAGCTGTTAGCTGTGGAAGTCTGAGCAAAATCTCTCCCAAGGACTCGCTTCAGCCTCAAGTCTTAGAACTGTATTCAACAGTCTGTTTATCTCCCATTGTGATGAAATCAGGTCAACAAAGTCCATATCCTCTCCGTTGCAAGCTGAAGCGTTATGGTGATGTCAAACCCAGTGGAGGTGTTGCCTGGGTCGGTGGTACAAGGCCAGCTCCAGAATTTATGGACCCAGTGGCCTGCTCCAGCTCCAACACCTTGTCCTTTAGTGCGATACGTCTTCCATTCAGAAGTTAGAACTCTCACTCTTTCTGTTGTTGATGATATCAGTAAGCAGCAGTGTACTGTTTTATTTGAGGCACTTCTGTTTTAGACAACTACAAAAAGTTTTAAGTCTCAGCCGAAACCGGTTTGGCTCAGTGGATAGAGCGTTGGTCTTCAGACTGAAAGGTCCCAGGTTTGATTCCGGTCAAGGGCATGTACCTTGGTTGCAGGCACATCCCCAGTGGAGGGTGTGCGGGAGGCAGCTGGTCAATGTTTCTTTCTCATCGATGTTTCTAGCTCTCTATCCCTCTCCCTTCCTCTCTGTAATAAATCAATAAAAATATATTTTTTTAAAAAAGTTTTCAGTCTCAAGAGTTTTAAATGCTCTGCAGGGCGGGGCCACTGGGAATTAGGAGGGGGCAGCTGTTAGATCTCCTGTGGGGGCCAGCTCCTATCAGTATGTGAGGAGAGGAGAGGGGATGGTCCCTGCTTCAGAGCCCCATGCCTCAGACCCTGCACTCCCGAGTCTGCCAGACCTCCATACCATAGGCCCAGGAGCTGACTTTTCTGCAGGATGGGAGACAAGGAATGGGGCGGGGGCAGGAGGGAAGAGAATATTACACTCTCTCAGGCCGATGCATATTGGAGGGAAGACTGACCCCCCAAAAATGGCACCTGTGGGTGCTGTGGGAGAGGGACTCAACACAGGGACCCTGGCTGCTGTCCCTTCAACTCTCTCCCCCGAGCCACACCACCAGTCTCTCCTTACACTTCTCTGGTCCACTGCATGACACCTCCCTCTGCAGGAGCTCAGGGCGGTGAGCAGCTGCCAGTGAGATTTGTGTGCTTGCTCTTTAAGCGGTTGCCTTGGTTTCTAGTAGACTCCTGTCTTTCCCTGAAGGACAGAGTCCCCATTCATTTTCACAGACAGTCATTATGTGGGCTCCTCTTCCAGGCTCTGGTGCTCTGGGCTGGGGAGCCTGGCATGGGGTGAGGCGCCACGCTCCTTAGGGGGGGGACCTGTGTAGGTGGGACACCCCTCCGGATGCTCAGCTGTGGCACCTGCGTGCAGGGTCAGTCCTTTAGTCATATCTACTTTTCTTACCAGTCTCCATGTGGCTTCTTCTGCCCATCTTTGGTCATGAATCCCTTTGTCATCTAGCCTTAAGTTGGGTATTCAGGTTGATTGTTCTATATTTTCACCATAATTCCAGTTTGGTCCTGGGAGGCGGTGAGTGTAACTACCACTTGCTTTGCTGCCCTCTTGGGTCTCCAGAAAATGACAGAGACTGTTATGAAGAGGAGCACTGGGACTGAGAGATGTTGAACTAGAATCCTACTTCCCTGCAGTTCTACAAAGCCTTTAATATATGTATGAAAAACATGGAGAACATATCTCCTTGATATGTTCTCATAGACTTTTCAACATCATGGTCATGATCTCCTATTGGTCTCTTTGCCTTTGAAATCTAGGCTACAATATTTACAAGTCATCTTCGGAATCATATTTCTTTCAGATATCATCTCTTCCTTACCAGCCACCCCTCCCTGAAAAGCCACAGCACAGATATGAATGAGGTATTTCTTATTTTTAAGTTATTTTCACTTCAAAAGATTTCACATCCAGTCGTTTAGAACTTGGTGCATGTTTCCAAAGCGGGTCTTCGGAGCTTCATAATTGCTTTTGAAGAAAACAAAATCACGTTTAGATAGCGCCATAGAGATACACAGGGAAACTGTCCTGTACATTTGCCAATTGGTAACACTTCATATGCAACAAAGATTTTTTCCTTGATTAGAGGGGTCAGTTTCTTTACTGCTGAGTTTATTTTTAAAATTTTAATTAAATGAGATCTTTTTACTGAACTTTGGCATTTGGGAAATATTTCCCCTCATTCACTCATGGTTTTGTCTCCCTTATTGCACCCGGCAAGTGCAGCAGAGTGGTCACTGTCCTGTGAGGCGATGGTACAAAACACATTTACGTAAATGAAAATAATAAAATATCACTTTTATTTAAATTGCTTAAGACTTCACTTTCTTCAAATGTTTTTTTTCAACATCCCAATTATTTTTTAAGACATTTTATTGAGTTTTTACACAGAGAAAGAGAGAGAGAGAGATAGTTAGAAACAGCGATGAGAGAGAAACATCGATCAGCTGCCTCCTGCACACCCCCTACTGAGGAGGTGCCCACAACCAAGATACATGCCCCTAATTGGAATCGAACCTGGGATTTCAGTCTACAGGCCGACGCTCTATCCACTGAGCCAAACCGGTTTCAGCCTAATTATTTTTTGATGTATAGGTTATCCATTATTGGCGCTATTTACCAAATAGATAATCATAGCAACCAACACAAAACTATGTGATACATTTGAGACTCTTAAGCACTTTGGCATATACATATGGTGTTATACTTGTACATCATTGAATTATCCTGTCAAGAGTTTCTTTTCCATTCTCAGACATTTACATTGGAAAAAAAAACTGCCCCAAACATATAGCTCATCCCCTGGCATTAAAAAATCAACCATACCACCATTTTATCCATAGAGATTTTTTTATTTTTAGAGGGCTTTTTTTCTCCATATAAATGGATTGCCAATATGGATTCTCAATAGAAACATTTAACCAAGAGGGCCAGAATCAGATCTTGAACCAGTCATCTCTATATTGATGTACCAAGTTATTGGCATGTAGTTTCTAATAAATCTGGCATAATGAAGCCTGGTTTTAAAAAATTAAAAGGTCAGCAAGCATATGTAAAATAGGCATGCTACCATCCATGCAGGTCATTAAATTTAAGGTACAGGTGAATTTGCTTAAAAGCTGGAAATTAAGAAATTTAAAACCATTCTTTCAAGTTTGCTAGCTCAAAAAAATTTAAAAAAAAACAACAACACCATGATAATGTTAACCAGGGGGCCATTTGAAACTTTAAATTATGTTCTTCTTAAGAGTTAAAATTAAAAGAAAGTGACCTCATTGGAGTTTAATGCTACCCTTTGATTGCTGCATGCTATATTAATTTCTTCTACCAGTTCAGCTATTCCAATATAACAAATTGGCCTTATCTCCATTGGTCAGCTTCTTCCTCTAATGCAGACAACCTAATGGATTTTAGTTCTAAATAGAGCAGGGTTTGTTTCTGAGCATGAATTTCAACTTCAGTTATCGGACAAATTATGCCTCAGCTTGATATTGAGCCAGGTTGACCACTAAAACAGAAAAGCCTAATATATGACCTAAATTAGCAAGTTTTGCCCAGACAGCAAAGTTCAATTGGCATGATACCCCTCATCCTTACATTCTATTTTGCAAAGCAAGTTCTCCATCTAGTGGCTGGAACACGCACAGAACAATCCTATAATCATTATTACTGATTCTCTGCACATTTATACAGCTCTTTAAAAGTTAATTAAAAGTGAATTACCTGCCGAAACTGGTTTGGCTCAGTGGTAGAGCGTCGGTCTGCGGACTGAAAGGTCCCGGGTTCGATTCCGGTCAAGGGCATGTACATTGGTTGCAGGCACATCCCCGGTGGGGGGGGGGGGTGTGCAACAGGCAGCTGGTCGATGTTTCTCTCTCATTGACGTTTCTAGCTCTCTATCGCTCTCCCTTCCTCTCTGTAAAATGTAAAATATCAATAAAATATATTTTTAAAGTGAATTACCCCTAGCCCGTTTGGCTCAATAGGTTGAGTGTGGGACTGCAGACCAACGGGTCCTGGGTTTAATTCTGGTCAAGGACTCTATATCTAGATTGCAGGCTCCTCCCCAGACCAGGGCCTGGTCTGGCCGCATGCAGGAGGCTGCCAATTGGTGTGTTTCTTTCACATTGATATTTCTGTCTCCCCCTCTCTCTTCCATTCTCCTTAAAATTAAATGGAAAAATACCCTCAGGTGAGGATAAACAATTTTTTAAAAAAATATATGAATCACATATACTATGTTATAATTGGCTTTTTTCCTTGCTTCTTCACTGCTTTTGTGGAGGGGCCTTGGGTTCTGCCCCATTACTTGAATGTAAAGTTGGGACCTTCAACCATATGAGCGGAGCAGTTAATTAATTGCTTGGTGGAATGAATAAGATGAATAAATGCAAATGTTGAATACAAAGGGGTTTCTGCAAAGTATAAAGCAGCATAACACATTAATGAAATTCATAATTATTGGTAAATATTTCCTTTTTTATAGTAAGTACAGATGCCACAGGGAACTGAAGCAGACTCATCCAGAGCTGACAATCCTCCCTCATAACCCCAGAAAAGGAAGTTTTAGAACCAGAGGATGTTAGAATTTATAGTCACTAATCTGCCCATTTTACAGGTAGAAATATGGAGCTAGCTCAGAGCATTTAAAGGATGAACTTGAGGAAAAGTATACAAACAAGGAGAATTGGTTTCAAACACTCGCATCTGCTTCTTATGAACATGTTGATCCCAGGCCCCTGACTAAAATCACAGCCTATAAAATGTGACCAAGAATACCTGCAGGATATGGCTATTATTAAGAAAAAGCAAGATTCGCAAAGTGCTTACAATAGTGCCTGGTTGATAAAAATAAGAATGTAAAAAAAAAAAAAAACAAGCAAAGAAACAAAAACCTAGTTCATTACATAGTAAGTTAAAATAAGTCAGAGAAAGATAAATGTCACATGATCTCACTCATTTGTGGATTATAATGAACAACATAAACCAATGAACAAAATCAGATCCAGAGACAGAGAAACATTAATCAGAAGCTCAAACCTCAGAGGGAAGGTAGGGGAGGGGAGGGTAAGGTGGGAGAGATCAACAAAAGGACTTGTATGCATGCAAATAAGCCTAACCAATGGATGCAGACAATGGAGGGTGAGGGCAGGATTGGGGCCTGGGGGGCAATGGGGAGACAACCACACATTTGTAATACATTAATCCATAAAACTAATGGGTTTTGAACCTAAGTCTTACACCCAGATTTTCCATTGTACCTTATAGATATACTTCGCTGTTATTTTTTTTAAGACTTCATGACAAAATTGTAGAATCATGAAGCTTAGCAACGGGAGTGTTTATAGTAATTGTTGATTTAATAACTTGACGCCTCTAAAAGTTAAATGAGGAGAAAATTTAATATAACTATAGAAAGTGAAAAACTATTATTCCTCAATTGGCAATTTTAAAACTAACATCATCATATATATAAAACTATAACACTAATCATTATAGTTATGTATATAGGTAAGACACCTCAAGTTTCTCAAGAGTATGTCAAAATGTGTCAGAAACTGCATCTCTCATTCAATGCCACTCTTGATAACACCCTATGCTAAATAATCAGTTCATTAATGACAAGAAGTAAAAATGGTCATTAACAATTAGCAGATTATACACTAAGTAGCCAGATTATTATGATCTCTGAATGCATTATAATCTGGCCACTCAATGTGTGTGTGTGTGTGTGTGTGTGTGTGTGTGTGTGTGTGTGTATTATATATATTAGAGGCCTGGTGCATGAATTTATGCATGGGTGGGGTCCAGCCAGCCTGGCCAGGGGGAGGGGACGTGGGCAGTTGGTCGGCTTGCCTGCTGGTCAAACTCCTGGTCGAGGGGACAATTTTTATATTAACCTTTCATTATATAGGATATACAGTATACAGGACTTTGTGATGAGTTATTAAAGAAACATATGAAATTCTATTCACTTTAGGTTAACTTGTTTTTCTCTATATAGTACTCAAAGTCTTATATTTCTTTTTGAAGAATAACAAACTAGAAGTACATTCTATAACATATCTTAATTTAACTAATATCATTGTAGCTAACAACATTTGACACTAATGAAATTAATTAAAATATTTTATGAAAATGTTGTAGACACTTAACAGAGCAAAATACAAATGTTTCCTAATAAATGTATTTTGCATTGAATTTACTCAATGAAACTTTGCCACTCACCTCTTTGTTTCGAAAGCTAATTACACTTCTCAAAATGGAAGAAAGCTAATTACACTTCTCTGACAATCAGGGCTATAATACGTAGATACAAACATGCAATTGTAAAGAAATGCTTTACAGTTTATTCTAGAAAAAGATCCATATGGTCTTTCTATCTTTGAAAAGTAAACTTGAAAGAATACAGTTCTAGAAGATGGATTTATCAGGACTTCATGTAGCTTGTCTTAATTTTCAACATTTCTCTCATTTTAGAAGTACACCACTAAACTGATAAGGATTTCTAACATTCCAAAATGCACTATCATCATAATTATCCTTAATTAAATATTTAGAGCTCTCTTTATAAGTTTATTTTTATACCTATAATAAATCACAGTCTTTGGGTATAAATTTCACTGAAAATATATTAAAATTTTTAGGGACCTGTTGCTAATAATAAATTTATAAAAGCCAATCTTGCCACCTGGTGGTTCCAGATGAGAAATGTGCTTTGAAAGGCTACAATGCAGCTCAGTTCCTATTTTAACACAATTCAGACAATCTAAACATATTTGGTTGTGCATACATTTTGACAAAGGTGCAGAAACAATTCAGTGGGTGGAAGGTAATCTTATTAAGCAGCAGGATTGGAGCAATTGGAGATTCATAGGCAAATAAAATGAACATTGGCCCCCGCGATTTAAAACCTCGAAAGAAGACCACAACTAAACCTCAAAGAAGATTACAGAGTTAAATGTAAAACATAAATTATAAAAGGTTAGGGGTGAGGAGCGAAGCCATCAGAGATAATCTTCAGGATCAGGGCCAGGGAAAGAGTTCTCAGACTGGACTCCAAAAGCCTAATTCGTAAAAGACACTATCAAAAAACTGGACCTCATCCTGACTAAAAAGCTTTGCTTTGTGGAAGACACAGAATGCTTCATCCTGGTAAGACAGAGGTCGGCAAACTCATTAGTCAACAGAGCCAAATAGCAACAGTACAATGATTAAAATTTCTTTTGAGAGCCACATTTTTTAAACTTAAACTTCTTCTAATGCCACTTCTTCAAAATAGACTCACGCAGGCCATGGTATTTTGTGGAAGAGCCACACTCAAGGGGCCACAGAGCCGCATGTGGCTCATGAGCCGCAGTTTGCCGACCACGGTGTTAAGAGAATGAAAAGACAAGCTTCATACCAACTGGGAGAAAACAGTTTCGAACCGCACGTCCAAAAGACTGTAAAAGGAGTGACAGCACCAATGTCTGCAAGGGGGGAGAAACCGAGTCCATTGCACTCACTGGAGGGATGGAACAATGTAGAAGCCATGATGGAAGTTGTTCCATTCCTTACAAATCTGCACATGCAACTATCATACACTCCAGCAGCGGTACCCTTAGACATTTACCGCACAAAACTGTAAACACATGTTCACACAGAAACCTATATATAAATGTTTATAGCTGTTTCATTCTTAGCAGCCAAACTGGAAACATCTCAAAAGAGGACTGGTTATAAAAAATGCTGCTGCATCTGTACCATGGAATCCAGTTTAGCAATAACAAGAAATTGTTTATGTTTGCAACAACTGGGAAGACTACCCAAGAAATAGAGCTGAGTGGGGGGGAAAGAAGCTGATCTGAGAAGGTTATATGCTCCTATCTATATGATATTTTGAAATGACAAAATTATAGAATTAGGTAACCAACAGATCACGGTGGTCCAGGGTCAGGGATGGTGGGGGTGTAGGAGAAGGGATTTGGCGTGGCAATGAGATGGATCCTCATGAAGATTGAACTGCTCTGCATCTTCACTGTTGTGGTGGATGCAGGAACCTACACGTGATAAGGTTTTATGAAATCTAATACGCACACACACACACACACACACACACACACACATGCACACACACACCTATGTAAAATTGGGGAAGTCTGAATCAGATCAGGAACAATCGCAGTTAAGTAGGTGGGAGCAGCTGGGGAGAGGTCAGTGGGGGGGAGGGGAAGAAGACATATGTAATACTTTAAACAATAAATAATTTAAATTAAAAAAATCAAAGTTAGCATTCTGGCTGTGATATTTCACTCTAGTTTTATAAGATGATTTTACCATTGGGAAGTGCACAAAGAGCACACGGAGACTTTGGGTATTCTTTCTTTTATATCTATATATTTTAATTGATTTTTTTACAGCAAGGAAGAGAGAGGGATAGAGTTAGAAACATTAATGAGAGAGAGTCATCGATCAGCTGACTCTGGCACACCCCCTAATGGGGATGTGTCCACAACCAAGGTACATGCCCTTGACCAGAATCGAACCTGGGACCTTTCAGTCCGCAGGCCAACGATCTATCCACTGAGCCAAACCGGTTTTGGCTGGGTATTATTTGTTACAATTGCAAGTGAATTCACAATGATCTCTAAATAAAATGTTCAATACAGACAATTATGCCACCGAGTTGTTACAGAATAAAAGTATGACTTAAAAGCTTAAAAGTACAGAGTTAATTATTGTTTCAGAGCAATGCCAACAATCAAAACATGTCCTTGTGCATACATTTATTGTTTTAATGGCTCCAACTTCAAATTTTAAAAGGTTCTTTGTGGATAAATATTCCTCATAAAAATATATTAAAAGTGTACTTCTTATTTTTCATAGTTATTTTTTCTTCACACAGTTAAGATATGAATTGAAACAGAGAAGGAAAGGGTATTTGCAGAATTAGTAAGCACATATAGAACTGTCAATATCCAGACTGCAAAAAAAAGCAATAAAATAGAAGAAATTTTTATACTGTTTATATAAATGATTTCTCAAATATATTACAGTTACAAAATTTCACTGGTATTAAATTATTTGTCACTTCAAGAAAACTTAAGTGCAATATTTCTATTGAGGGAAGAAAACAATTCAAAGTTAGAAAAATATATTTTTCAGAAATACTCCATTTAATACATAATTAACAGCTAGCAAATGTCAAGATTTCTTTGATTTTACATTAAAATATAAAATAATAACCATTCTTTCTGAAAAATATATTTTTCTAACTTTGAATTGTTTTCTTTCCATATTAGAAATATTGCACTTAAGTTTTCTTATAGTGACATAAGACCAAAATAAGAGTACACTGGAGGAATTACAGAACAAGTACTTTGATTAGATAGATAATACATTTTACATGAATGTAGTTACATATAAGATTAACTACATTCAAATAATATATATCATTATATATCATCATAGTGTCTTATGTAAATAATATATATAAACAAAATAATATAAAACAATATAAGTATATTTAATAAATAAATATTCTCATTGAATAGTTAGCCTTTATAGGGGTAAGATAGAAATATGGCATGTGACCTCTTTATTTATTTATGGATAAAATAAACTGTAGAGGTGAACATGAAATGAACTCTTTACTGAAAGCTTAAATTTGGGGTCTAATTCGTGTTAAAAGAACTAAATGACACTGAGCAAGTTTCTTAATCCCTCTGGCCCTTAGGACTGCATAATTCCTAGTACATCTTCTAGTTTGAATATTACATAAGACTGAGCCCAGAAATATTCTACGTGGAATGTTTTTATGTGTTGAATGTTTGAATAAAGGTGTTTAGCGTTACCTTTGTCGCTTTTTCCCCAATGAACATAAATGTATTTTCAAAAGAATAAAAAGAGATTCAACTTCAGAGTATTAAACATTTAGGCTTTTCTCAAGTTTTCTCCAAAAATTCCTTATAAGTACATTTTACATAGAGCAAACCGTTATTGTTTAGATGATGGCAGCTACACCATCATAAAACTTTTAAATATGTAAAATATATTTACATATAGCACAGCAATTACTAATAAAAACACAAAGATCCTTTCACTTAAAGAAGGGGGCCTTTTGGTGAGTGTCAGGTGACTCAGGTCTCCTGATTTGGAAATGAGTCTAAATTCAGTAGCTTAGTAAAGGAGACCACTTACTCATTTAGAGAGGCCATTGCGATGAGTCCTGGACACCTGGATGAGATCTGTGGCCTGTGGGAAGAATCTGCACCCTCCAGAAAATCCAGGGCTGCAAGAGAGAGCCACCAAGAGGAGGAATCAGTGGGCAGTTCCCTGGGAGTTCAGTAGCAGTAGCAGTTTAGAGATAGACAACTCTCAAAAGACAACAAGCCAACAGCCATAAATGTCATTAAAATGTTTTGCATATGCACATGCACATGCACGCTGTGAGGATCTCTAGACATCAATAGGGAACATTCTGAGAAAACTACTCTCTTGCTAGGCTACAGTTCTCAGAAGGTCCAAAAGACGGTACTATTGTGGACTAATCACTAATAGGATGCTATTCCAACAATGTCCACAAGAGGGCACTCTTGGGACTAATCCCTTCCTAGGGTACTGTTCTCAGGATATCCACAAGGGGGCATTATTATATGAAGGCTGTCAAGCTGACATGAACAAGAACATCAGCACCAACATTATTAGATGGAGACTGTCAAGCTGGTATACAGATCAACAAGAAAAGGAGGAAAATATAGTTGCTTCTAGTCTCTGAATGTTTGAGTAAGTTCTTTTTTAGTATTTAGACTCTGTAACTGTTATGAATACTTTTAAGTTGATTATAAATGTATGGATACTTTAAATGGCATGAGGGGATGCAATAGCTTCGCTATTTTAAATATTTGCTCGTCTGCTTAGAGCCAAATTGGTAGCCCATTCTAGCAAGTGTGATGTTACAGGACCACTTTCTGTACTAGCTTAATTCCTGGTTCTGTTTTATGCCTCAGCATTTATAGCTCTTGTTTCTGATCTTCTTTCTTTAATGTTTATAACACATATTCTCTTTATGCATTTACTAGAGGCCCCATGCACAAATTTCATGGGGGAGGTGTCCCTCAGCTCAGCCTGCACCCCCTCCAATCTGAGACCCCTAAGAGGATGTCCAACTGCCATCAGATGTCCCTTTCACAATCCAAGATTGCTGGCTCCTAACCACTCACCTGCCTGCCAGCTTGATACCCCCTAATTGCTCCCCTGTCAGCCCGATTGCCCCCGATTGCCTTCCCCTGCAGGGATGAGGGAACTGGGGGTCTCCAGTTGGGTGAGGTGGGGCTGAGTGGACTGGGAAACTGAGGCTGGATGGAGCTAGATGTTACAGGGACTGGGTGAGGCAGGGCTGAGGGGAATGGAAGACTGAGGCCGGATAAGGTGGGCCTGAGGGGACTAGGCACCACCATCTTGTGGCTGTATGCACCACCATCTTGTGAGGGTGTGGCAGTCAATTAACATATTCCCTCTTTATTGGCTGTGGGTGTTGCCATTTGTGAAGGTGATATTACAATATTAGATAGGATATATTGCAAGCCATCTCCTAAGTCTTTCCAAACAAAGGAGATGTAAAATAATTATCCCAATACCCACCCTGTTTGAGAGATCTCTGCCCTGGAGAGTCATTGTAGTGCCTGCATATGGCCAATCTACATTTACTATATAAAAGGATAACCCGCCAAAACCGGTTTGGCTCAGTGGATAGAGTGTCGGTCTGCGGACTGAAGGGTCCCAGGTTCGATTCCGGTCAGGGGAATGTGCATTGGTTGCGGGCACATCCCCAGTGGGGGGTGTGCAGGAGGCAGCTGGTCGATGTTTCTCTCTCATTGATGTTTCTAGCTGTCTATCTCTCTCCCTTCCTCTCTGTAAAATATCAATAAAATATTTATTTAAAAGGATAACCCTCCCCCTGCCAAAAAAAAAAAAAAAAACTGAATAAGGTTAAATTTGGTGATAATTTCAGCTAATTTGAATCTGGGCACTGCCATGATGGAGGCAGGTCAGATAGTAATGTGCTGCCTTTGTTCAAAGACAGATCCCAAAAAATGCTGGAATTATCTGTGGATTCCTTTCTCAAAAATGTAATTCCACATATCAATAAATCAAAAGATGAAACATAAAATCTCAAGGGCTCTGCCAAGTGTGATCTCACATTATTATCAATAAGGATTATTACTGTAATTATAAAAAACATAACTAGGCAAAGTTCCACAAACATTTTTGAAACCCTAAGATTTATGTTATGAATAGTGATGACATTTTGACTATTTACATGAATGCATTCATATCATTATTAATGACAATAGCTAATATGTTGGTTTTTACTGTACTTACTATATTTATCCCAGGCATTCTATTAGCACAAGGGACACAGTCTTTATAATAAAAAACTAGATATACTAGTTATTATCATAGAGAAATTATGATGCACAGTAAGAGACAGGATCAAGACAGCAGATAAGGAGTATTTTTTCCCTTTACCATGTGGTCCTTCCCATTGTACCACAAATTCATGAAATAACAAATAGATAACATTATGGAAGAACAGAAAAAGTGCCATCAGCAAACCAAAAAGTTTGAAGACTTCCTTAAAACAGAACCATATGAAGAAGAGAGACAGAATAAACAAATAAAACAAAACAGAAACAGATTCATAGATACAAAGAAAAACTAAGAGTTGCCAAGGGGAGGAGGGTGTGGGATGGGTAAAAAAGGTGAAGGAAAATAAGAGGTACAAATGTCTGGTTATAAAATAAGGAAGTCAAGAAGATGCAATGTACCTACTGCATAGAGAATATAGTCAATAGTATTGTGATCATTTTGTGTGGTGGCAGATGGCTACTACTGATCTCTTTGTAAGGTATATATGTGTTGAATAACCATGTTGTACATCTGAAACTCATATAATATTGTGTGTCAACTATACATACTTTAATTTTAAAAAAACAAAAACATGAAGCCTTAACCGGATGGAGCTTCGGCCTGCAGACTGAAAAGTCCCAGGTTCGATTCCGGTCAAGGGCATGTACTTTGGTTGCACGCACGTGCCCAGTAGGAATGTTTCTAACTCTATCCCTCTTTCTTCCTCTCTGTAAAAAAAAAATCAATAAAATATATTTTTTTAAAAAGAAAAAAAAATAATAGAGAACATAGCCATGGTCCTCTAAAGTTTCCAAGCACAAGAATTAGTAGTTGCAAGGAACAGAAAAAGTTCCCTGTATAAAAGACAGACGAACAAAGAAAAGTTTAATAACTTGTATACCTCCTGCCTATAGGGGAGACCCAGGAGAACTGAGGACTTCCCCACAGTGTCTGAAGCCACCACTTAAATACCATCTGAAGACAAAAGAAGATGTTGAGGGTTGGTGGTGGGGAGGAGGAGTCAGTTAGAGAAGGTTATCAGGAAAGGTGCAGTGAACAGCAGTAAGGTAGTTATAGGCATTCAAGTTCAAGCCCTTTTCATGGATAAGGGTTTCTAGAGATAAGGTCAACCCTTTTTCCTGGTATAGTGAGTGAGACACACAGGTGGAGATTTCCCTTATACATGTAAATGTGTTTCCCATATACATGTAAATGTTTCCCATATACATGTAAATGTTTTACTAAGGGTTACTTCTACTTGGTTTTCAGAGCTTCTCCCAGGCCTGCTGTTTCTCAAACAATCATTATGCCAAATAGACATAGCTTGGGATGGCAAATTCTGTTCCCCCACAGCTCCAAAGCTTAAAACCTGTACAGCATGTGACTGTGTGGATACTACAGACAACTGTGGCACTGTGGTGCTGGGACCCCTTATGCGGGCCCATTACATTAGAAATGTAATCAACCACCTTGCCAGGGCTGACCAGCAGCCCCTGAATGAGGGATGAGCAGGTTGCTCTGACATAGTTTCACTGTGAAAGAGAGGGCTAAGGGATCGCCTGCCTCCTTAAGCTTTTATTGGAGCTTTTATCTGTAGATACATCAGAAGGGAGGACACAGGTCACATTGTCCTCTAGGCAAGGACATCCAAAGATGAAGCATATGGCTTCCAGTAAACAGCCAGGGGTCTGCACATGCACAGACTTGTTTGGAAAGGTCAAGGAATAATTAGGGGCGCTGCCTTTGACCCTCCCCTATGTCTCCCCTAAGTCGGATTTCCCCATAAACAAGGCAGGTGGCCTTCCACACACTTCCCTTTTCTCAGAATGTCCTCCTGACCACTTTCCAACCAAGTCTCTAGTGCTCCCCGGCACACTGGTAAGTATATAGGTAACGTTTGTGCTAGGCGTGAGGAAGGCTACCATGTCCCTTGGGGTTAGGAATTTTTTAGCTCTGGTAAAATCGTCCTAGAAGCCGGTGCATAAAAATTCATGCACTGGAGGGGGGTCCCTCAGCCCGGCCTGCCCCCTCTCACAGTCCCGGAGCCCTCAGGGGCGGGAGGCAACCCAGCAATCAGGGGAAGGTGATGTTCCCATCACACCTCTGCTGCTGCCACTGCCAGCAGTGCAAGTCTTGGCCAACCCTGGTTACCTGAGCCTTGGGTGGCCCTGAGCGGCTGGGCAGCTGCCATTCCAGGTTTGCCTGCACCTTTGGGCCCACCCTGGGCGACTGGGCAGCTGACATCAGAGACTTGCCTGCACCTCGGGGCTTTCCTGGGTGGCTGGGGGCTGAGGGGACTGGGGAACTCCGGAGGCAGGTGCACAGAACCAGCCAGACCCACCTGGGGAAGGGCCTGATCATGCCTTGTGCCTGCTGCCCCAGCGGGGCTGAAGGGACTGGGTGCTGCCATCTTGTGGCTGTGGGCACTGCCATCTTTGAGGGCATGGTAGTCAATTAGCATATTCCTTCCTTTTTGGCTGTGGGCACCACCATCTTTGTGAGGGCATGGCGATTAGCATATCCCCTCTTTATTAGATAGGATGGGACCACAGTAGTAAATGTAATCAGCCCTCGGCGGGGATGTCGGTAGCTGGCTATGACTGTTCTCTTTAAGTCGGTAGGCAGATCGCTGAGGTAGTTGTTGGCTGAAACCTAATGGTTTACATAACCATCTCACTATATCACACCACCATACCAAGTATAAGACATTTATTTTATAGATTAGAAGACAAAGATTTAGACTATAATTAAAAATGGCAGGGTACACAGACCAAAAAAAATTGAAAAAAGGGAGTCTATTGTATTCTTAGTTTTGTGTTTACCTGCTTCTTTATATTTAAGACAAACCTTTGCTTTGTTTCAAAACATAAAGGACACTAAGTAAAACACCTTTTAGCAGACATGCTTCCTTAAAAACATCCACTAAGGTTATGTTTTCATTTCCCCACCAGGTGTCAGTATAACTCTACAGGACCTGTGCCTCTGATTCTAACTGTCCAAAATCTGTTGTAGCACCTGCTATTAGAAACCAGAAATAACCGAGTGAATGAATAAATGAAACAAAACGCTGTAATTTTTCCCCACAGCACTTACTCCTTCAGCTACCCACAGTGTCTAGGAACCATCATTAATAAAGGTGTAAAAGGGTCAAGGACTCTTTGTCTTTTAAAAGCTGGGGAGTGCCTCTACTCCAGGCCTACCCCAGGGGAACAGATCAGGTGGCAGAAACGGGAGTTACTGAGAAAGAACCAGTGATAGCTCGGTGCTGGCATCCAGCAAAGCAGAAGGTAGTGACGCAGAGGATGGTAATTCATTTATGGGCTAGTGCTAAGTGTCTCAAAATCCTGACTTGCAAAGGCCATGGAATCTATAACTCCTCTCCCCCAAGGAAGAAGCATTTTACAGTGAAACAGCTGTTGCAGAGCAGACATGATTAGGATTCTGAAGAGAAGGACCCAGTGGCTACTTCCTTGTCTCCAGGATCCAGAGTAACCATTTGCTATCTCTAACCCTCATCTCTAAGAGAACATGCTCTGTGTTCTCTCTCTCTCTCTCTTTCTCTCTCTCTCTCTCTCTCTCTCTCTCTCTCTCTCTCTCTCTCTTATTTTTGGTGGCCTTACAATGAGGGGAGTTAATTCAGGGATGTCATTTCTCAGCCCTTTCCAAGGCTGCAGAATACATATCTCCAGCATCATTAAATACGAATGAGGACTCTCTTCCAAAGCAGCTTCCCTTTGGCACCTGAAGTTGTGAGATGTAAAATATGCTATAGCTGACTATTTATTTAGGGCACAAGCTCTTTTCTATTAGATTGCCAAATTAAAAATAACAACAGCCTTCCAATGTACATGGCCTGTCTTTAAGTATAAATGTATAGGTCATATAATAAAGTTGCATCTTATTGGTCACATTGAATAATAAGGTCACATCTGATTGGTTCATACTTGGTACCAGAAGTCCTTATATATTACTAGAGGACGGGTACACAAATTTGTGCAACCAGTTGGGTCCCCTGGCCTGGCCTGTGGGATCAGGCTGAAACTGGCTCTCTGACATCCCCTGAGGAGTCCTAGATTACAAGAGGGTGCAGGCCAGGGACCAGGGAGAGAATCAAGAGGTTGGCCAGCCAGGGAGGGACTGTGGGAAGGCTTCAGGGCATGTCCAGGCCAACCTCACTCAGTCCCAATTGGCTGGATCCCAGCAGCAAGCTAATCTGTCGGTTGGAGCGTCTTCCCCCTGGTGGCCAGGGCACACCATAGCGACTGGTCAACTGGTTGACCAGTCAACTGTCTGCCCCCTGGGGGTCAGGGCAAGTCATAGTGAGTGGTTGGGTGGCTTTAGCATATCATTAGCATGTTATGTTTTGATTGGTTGAACGTCTGATGGGTCTACTGGACACTTAGCATACTAGATTTTTATTATATAGGACTAGATGTCCAGTGCACAAAATTCATGCAAGAGTAGGCCTTCCTTTACCCCAGCTGCCAGCACTGGCTTCCCTCTGTCATCAAGGGCCCAGGCTTCCCTCTGGCTGCCGTAGGCACCTAGGACTTGGGCTTCTCTCACAGCTCGGTTTCATCTGGAAGGTCACCCAGAAGGATGTCTGAAAGGACACCCAGTCTAATTACCACATTATCCTTTTATTATTATAGATTATAGACTTGTGATTGTTTAAGTCACTTTGGATCAAAAAAGGTAGGTAATTACTATTATTATTTTACATCAATCAAAATTATACCTATTTTTGTCAGAGTGGCAAAAAAATGTATTTTTTAGTGTGTTGTAGAATTTTAGTAATTAGTTTATGTGTGCCATGAGATGAGAAGGGATGAAAATCACTGTTCTATGAGGTTCAATGCCTTGTAAAGAAACAGCTCCCATACCAGCCGGCTATATTTTACCTAGATTCTAAAGAAAGGGTAGAGTTTCTTCTCCCAAAGGTGAGGGACAGGGGAGAAACCCCGCCTTAAAAACCTGCCAATAGCCTGTCAGCCTAACTCCCGTTACTCTGTTTTGTTTCCAAAGTTGAATTCCTCCAGAGAACTTTGATTTTTAAAGTGACATCTACTTACCAGAACAAAACGAAATGTGTACTTCTATTTGTAATACTTTAAACAATAAAGAATAATTTTTTTAAAAAATGAAAATAAATTACGTGTTAGATCAATGCAATTAACTTTAGCCTCACAAAGGCAGATACAGAATAGTTTTCCCACGTGTCCCCCGGCCTGAACTCCCAAGTCCTTGCTGCCCTTCTGCTACATCGTTGTCACTTTCCTGGGACCCGGGCCTGCCTCTCTCCCAGCTGCCCTCACCAGCACGTGTGTGGTGCTGCTATTGAATATTCGGTGGCAATTTAATGTCGAAAAAACCATCTCTTTATTAATGCAATTAACACATTGCACTCTGCACCATCGAGATAAAGATTTGACCCGCAGAATCAAGCATCCTTTCCCAATCCATGCCCAGCAATTTATTTTGCTGTGACAACATAAGTGAAAAGTTAAAGGAGGGGTGGGAATATGTCAGGATTACTGTAAGAGCATAATGCACACCCCCAAATTCTATAGACTGCTGTTCTCAAACCTTTCTTTATAGTTTTATGTTAAAAAAAAAAATACCTATACTTGACACACACATACTGACACAGACATCCTTCATTTGTTAGCAAGTTTTCCCCGGGGAGGTGGGGAAGACCATACATGGAGTGCTTAGAGCTGTCACCCTGGCCCCATTGTTCATTTCCAACATGTGATGAGACACAGGCATTTCCCCGGGCTTGTTAAAATGCGTCGCAGGTTATCCCATCTGGTTTTATCTAAACGCAGCCTCGTAAAATGGAATTACATGGGTTTTCTTGTTCCTAGTCAAGCTCTAACTCAAGCCCTGCCATGATCTAAACAGGTTTCCAGGGAGCATCAGTTTTGGGGTGTATGATGGGGGCTATGATCAAAATCTTTGAATGAAATAGAGAACACTTTTCTTGAAGGGCTAAGGCAGGGGTGGGCAAACTTTTTGACTCTCGGGCCACAATGGGTTCTTAAACTGGACTTGAGGGTCGGAACAAAAGCAACCTGACTATGCTGGCACTCTCATCTTGGGCTGCTGGTGAAGGAGTGGAGGGGAGAGCAAGAGAACCTTCCACTCTTTCGCCTCAGCTGACCGGATAGAACAACCGAACGGGCCGGATCTGGCCCGCGGGCCATAGTTTGCCCACAGCTGGGCTAAAGCATTTTGAAAAATCTTATCAGACTATAATATGGCCCCACAAATCATGACTACTATGCAGCTCCTTATGCATGTGATATAGCATATGTATTCTGAGAGCATGTGGATTAATCTATGCCCCATTCAGTGAGATAGCTCACTAAATGCCATGGCAAAGTCAGGTTGCTACTGAGGTTTCTCACTTGAAATTCTGATATTTCCTTACTTAAAATTTCTGTACCTACTGTGTGCTATTGACTACTTTTGTTCCCTAAGAAATTCATATGTTGAAACCTAATCCACAGTACGATGGTATGTATAGGTGGGGCCTTTGGGCTGATTAGGCCATGAGGGTGGAGCCTTCATCAATGGAAATTGCACCCCTTAAAACAAAGACCCAGAGAGCCCCTCCCCCAGGGGAGGACTCAGGGAGAAGATGGCTGTCCCGGAACCAGGAGGTGGGCTCTCACCAGATACCAAATCTGCTAAGGTGTCTTCACTTAGCTCAAAAGACACTTGAGCTAAGTATCTTCATCTTGAACTTCCCAGCCTCCAGAACCGTGAGGCATAAAAGGTGTTAAAACCTTTCAGATGGTGCTAATTCTGTCTTAGCAGCTGAAACAGACTCAGATACTACTATGTCTTGGGCAATGACAAAGCATTTCAGAGCGACAGCCATCGCAGACCACATACTGAGTACTGGGCTCCAGGACAGGCCATACCCCTACATTGTTAGACCAAGTCCCCAGCTAAGAATCATGAGAGGTGATGTAACATCTGAATCACAACTACCTTCTCTGGAATCAGCCTGGTATTGGATTCCAGCTCCACCACTTGTAAGCTTTGTGACTTTGAAAAAATTGCCTAATTTTTTAATACTTTTGATTTCACCTTTATTATTACTTATTCTACACAGCCATTGTAATGCCAGACTTTTGCCAAGGTATGCCCATGACTTTCCCCAAACCTTCTAAAATATTCAGGTTTGTTTTACTGACTACTTTGAAGAAAACAATATAACAAAATATGAAGGCACAATTTTAAACCTTGGTCGATTTCCTTAATTTCAACTTTATTATCTCTGAACTAGAGGCCCTATGCAGGAGAATTCATGCAAGAGTAGGCCTTCCTTCTCCCGGCTGCCAGCACCGGCTTCCCTCCAGCACCCAGGACCCAGGCTGCTTCCCTCCTTCCTCCACCTGTGGGCACCTGGGACCCGCACATAGTCACTCGGGCCTCCCACTGGCACCTGGGACCCCAGCTAGCTTCCCTCTGGCCCTGGCTTTGTCAGGAAGGACGGAGTGATGTCCAGAAGATGTCTGGTCTAATTAGCATAATACCCTTTTATTATTATAGATGTCCATTTTGTATATTTTTAAGGAATTAAATAACATATGTGTGGAATAGTACAGTGGCTGATAGAAAGTGAGCAGGTAAAAAAAATTATCATAACTATGAAACCAAATAACTAATTTAGTGGGACATAATCTGGCACAAAATTTGTATTTCAAAAATAATAAACCAAACACAGGATAAATATAGTTGGTAATAGAGTTCATATGATTGGTTCTAATGAGAACTCAGTGTCTATCAGTAAGAACTGTTTTTCCAACAGTGGCAAATGAATCTTTGACAAATTGAAGGTGTTATCTGTCCAAAATAATCAAAGGAACTTTCCTTCTTATCTTTTAAAGAGTGGCTATAAATCAAACCTCTCTGGGAATGCAGGTTTCCTCAGAGGATGCAGACAATCTCCAGGAAAATCTTACCCGTTGTACAGCTCTGTCTCTGAGCCTGACGTAGGGATCTATATGATTAAGCCATGCTCATCTATCCACTAACGAGAAGTATTTGGAGATCAGTGTCATCTCGTCAAAACAAATGATAAGGAGAAAAAACACTTATTGAATCAGGAGGGATATTTGGATTTTAAAACTACAGTGAAGTAAAACTATATGAAACATGGGCAAATGTGGAATAAACGACTAGATTTTTGTATTTCAGATAAAATTAGAAATAGTAAACACTCAAAAGATTTTTTTAAATATACCATGTAGAAATGTATTATTAGTATAAGAGATTCTGTTGTATTATGCAGTGTATCGTGTTGATTGAAGAGATCTGACTCTGTTAATACAGCAGTAAACTCAGTGAAACAGAAAAGTGAAAAGGTGTTTTGCACAAATAAGATGATGTAATAATTCTCATCCAGCCTCCCACACTCTCATCCATTCTACCCACATCAATTCGAGTAGAATGCCTGTCCAGGCTTTTAAAGGACTGATACTATTATCCCAACTACTAATCCTTAGGCATTTTAGCATTGACCTCCAACTATCATTTTAATTGTTCTTTTTAGTATGATACCCTATTTTCACTACCGTACTTACCAGAGTTCTCCTCAGGCAATTAACCTGGCATTGATGAAAATGCTCATCAGAGACACACACCTCAATCATCTGTTATATTTGCTGTGATATTTTAATTTTAGGTTAAACACTCCGTCTCAGTCAGGGTTATTAGCAGCTGCAACAAAATCTAATTTAGGCTAATTAAAGCAGAAAAAATACTGGAAGACTATGAAGTAGCTTCTAGAGGGGTCTGGGAATATCTAGGACAAATAGGCTTAGATTTTTGGCCTGGGTCCTGAAGAGCATTAAGAACTGAGCTATAATTACATCTCAGAAAAGGTATGGTAGGTCATTACCACCCTCACCATTGAGAATGAGATACTCTTTAAAAATAATAATAATAATAAAATAAAATAAAAATAAAAATAAAAAATATATATATATATATATATAATTGATTTCAGAGAGGAAAGGAGAGGAGAAAATAGAGAGAAACATCAATGATGAGAGAGAATCATTGATTGGTTCCCTCTTGCATGCCCACTAGGGATCGAGCCTGCAACCTGGGCATGTGCCCTTGACTAGAATCAAACCTGAGACCCTACTGTCTGCAGGCCAACCCTCTATCCTCTGAGCCAAACTGGCTAGCAGGAGAATGAGATACACTTGATGACATCATCACTGCAGCCAGGAGGAATCCCTGCCTGTGTCACATCACCCTCCTTAGGATCCGGTCCCCACAGAAGGTGTTATAGACTTGGTGGTGCCCAGCCCCACTCCAAATTTACAACTGAAGCCCTAGCACCCAATGTAACCATCTCTGCATGCAACGTTTTTAGGAAATTAAGGTTAAATGAAATAATAAGCATGGAGACTTAATCACCCCCAACTACTCTCCTGAAGGCCCTGTTGCCCCAACTGCCTTCTCTTGCCAGCTTTGTCACCCCTAACTTTTCTCCCCTGCAGGCCTGGTGGCCTCCAACTGCTCCCCCATGCCAGCTGTCTTGTGGCAGCCATCTTTGACCACATGGGGGCGGCCATCTTGTGTGAAGGTATGAGATTCAATTTGCATATTGGCTCTTTATTATATAGGATAGAAAAGACCAGAGATACATTCAGATATTAAAATTTTATTTGCTATAAATATCTGGATACAATAGGCAATATGTTAAAAGTGTTCATACACTTTTGAACCAGCATCACTTCTTCAAATTTATTTTAAGGAAATCATAAGAAAGAAACATGCAATTGAACAATTCCTTAGTCCATTTGGACTGCTACAACATCACAGATTGGATAGTTTACAAACAACAGAAATGTATATCTCAGAGTTCCAGAGCTGAAAGTCCAAGTTCAGGGTAATTCTCAAGGCTATCGGGAAATTCTCAAGATCTAGTACTACGTTAAAGAAGTAAAAAATAATGAACATGTATTTATTGAGAACTTAGAATATATCACAAATACTGTTCTAAGTTCTCTGTAGGTAACAATAAATCATACAAATACTGATGCCTGATGGAGCTGACATTCTATCCAGTGGAGACCAGAAGTTATACATGGACAATTACACACACAGACACACATATGGTAATAAAGGCTGTAGATATAAATAAGGCTGGGGCAATCAATTGGGACAGAAGAATGGTATGGTGTCAGAATAGTCTTTCTTTTACTTTTTTTTTAAGTTTCTTGGGTTAATAAGATTATATCGGTTTTAAGCGTACATTTCTATGACACATGGTCTATATATTGCATTCTGTAACCACCACCCAACGTCAAATCATCTTTCATCACAACTCTCAATTAGTGATCAGAGAAAGCCTCCTGGAAAGCTGACATTCGAACAGACTTGAAGAAGGTGAGGACGCATTTTCTAACAGGAAAAACAAGAAAAGCAATTGCAAAGGATTGCAGTGGAGAGGAAAACAAATGCAAATGTGAGCATTAACATATTCTGAAATAATATTGAAGTCATCTGGACATTCAGGAATTATTCCTTTTCGTATTTTCCATAATAAATCAAAATGAAACAAAAATGTTTTTAAAGATTGAAGTGTTTGAGTGTTTGCAATAATTAACAGCTTTTCTCCATTTTACTTTGCTAACCTGCAATAAAATGAATGTGTGCGATTATATAAAGGTTCATTTGTTCTGCTTAGTTGTACTGATAGTGGCTATTTTGAAATAGTAGATGAGCTTGAAAGAAATGTCCATATAATGAAATTTAAAGGTTGTATTAATTATTGTGCAATGCAAACCTATATATATACACACACACATTTTTTAAGACTTTTTAAAAAATAAACACAATTCCCTCTCTGATTTCATTGGCTTGGCTAGCAGAACTAATCAAGGAATAAACACATGCTCCTTTACCGCAGTTTCATACAGGTGGAAGGTGCAAAGCATTGCAGGTTCACTAAGAAGATGTTTTAAATGTTTTACAAGCAACACGATTTATCGTATTCATCACAGATCATCAGCTCAAATTATACCGAGTTGTATGCTTTGAGAATGGCATTTTAATATGCATGGATGGATATTTTAGTCCATGCTTCCAGGAGGCCGATTTTGCAAAGTGATTTGCAGTATCAGGAGCACCCCATGCTGCTCTGAGAGGGGCTGCAAGGCGTCCCTCAGCACAACAGTGCTGGTGAACAATGCAACCTGTCTGCAGCCGGGACCAGACCAGCATCTGGCCCTGCACCTGCCACGGCGCCTGGACGTCACCGTTCAGAAGGCATGGCTCCATACGCACTTTCTATTTGAAAATGATTAAAGAGAACCGTTTGAAACAATGATTCTGTATTAGTTTAGTTCTCCACAGCTGCCTCACATGTCATGCTCCGAGGGCATCATCATTGAAAGATTACCATCCCAGAGGCCACAGAAACCCCCTTGTTCCCCTGCAAATCAACCTGGATGTAGTTAGACAAAGTGTTATTGGGTTGAGGACTTTCTGAAATGCCGCATACACATTGGTGCCATTTAACTGATACATTGGCATAATGACAAATGCACAGATGTCTTCATTTTCCACTATGAAAACATGTGCCCATGTCCCCTGAGAGCGGAGTGGCTGGAAGCGTCCAGGGCTTTCCTGTGCATCCGAGCGGGCTGTGTGCTGCTCACCTTAGAGCCGTGTCTCTGTGCAGCCCTGAGGCTCTCGGCTCTAGAGGAGAGCCAGTGGGTTCAGGTTCCTGCTGTGATGCTTTCTACATTCTTGAAATGGAGCAAAAAACAAGAATGCCTTGGTGTTTTCCACTTACTGTAATAGTGATAATTTTCTCATAGGGATATGGGGAGGGTTGATTAAACTAATAAAAGGGAAGTACTTAGAAACCTTCTTGGGATGAGGTAAGCAAGCAAAAATACTGAGCAGTTTTTATCTTGCAAGTAATCTTTTACGAAATGTGGAAGATTCTTAATGTGACAATTTACAGTTCTCAGTTGAATAACTCCCTTAGGCCTTACTTCATCGCTGCAGCTGACTCACCATAGAATGTGGTTCATATAACCTGCCTCTTGGATGTCAGACCATGGTGGACTGGGAAGACCATAGCAGAGCCACAGAGTTTTAGAGGGTGGAATAATGTGTCCAGTTGAGCACGTGAATTCAAACCAGTTTTTTAAATCTCATGTGATGATGATAAATATTAAATATGTAGTTTGGATAGTATTTTAATTATGGGGAATTAACGATCAAATATCTACTAGAATAAAAGAAAAATGCTCTTTGTAGCCAGTGCTAACAGAGAGGGTTGTAGGGTAATCTCCTGGTATTCTCTGAAATTGTGAGAAATGTGTTTTTGGCCAAAGTTACCAAAAAACTTATGGACCAAGGAATAAATGTGATGTGATCTTTAAAATACTATACAAAGATTAGAATTGAAAAAAATAAAAACATGTAGCTAACTGAGAATGGAGTATATTTTAGAAAATTGATGTCATAAACCATTACCAGATGTTCTTATAATATGATATCAAGGAACTATTAGTTCTGATTATTTTTTAAGTAAATGAATCTCTTTTTTTAAAAAATATTCTTACTGGTTTCAGAGAGGAAGGGAGAGGGAAAGAGAGCTAGAAATATCAATGAGAGAGAAACATCAACTAGTTGCCCTTGACCGGAATGGAACCTGGGACTTTTCAGTCTGCAGACCGATGCACTATCCACTGAACAAACCAGTTTCGGCATATATCTGTGTTTAGATGTGTGGACAAAACAACATAGAAGAAAGACAAATGCATTTAGAAGACTTAGAGGGCTGGGAAGTGGAGACTTTCAAATTAGAGTTTATTTTAGGAGACACCTAAAATACACTTACAGTACATGCCTGAGCCATACTCAGAACAAAAGAACTCAGAAGCATAGCAGTAGCTTCTAGAAACAATTTGAAGATCAAGGCAAGGACTTTATCTACTGAGAAAGCATGACTCCTTCCAGAACCCTTCCCTGAGCAGTAAGGACTAAGCACAGGTGCCCAAAGGGTTGTGTAAGGACTCATACATTTTCTTCTACTTGTTTGCTTCAAAAATGTGTTTGGTATAAACCCTCTAGAGACAAGAATTCTCTGACACATAGAGCACCAAGAGCCTCCATTCATGCTAAGGATACTAGGCCAGTACCCAAGGAGGGACCCAAACACTAAATCACTAAATGATTTGGTGCTGTGTACAAACCAGAACAAACATTATTTTTCTGCAATACCAATTCCTCTTACGCACACTAGGTCAGCAATTGCCAACCTATTTCATCTCATGGTAGACATAAACTATTTACCAAAATTCTGCGGCACACCAAAAATATGAGATTTTTTTTCCAACCTGACCACAAATAGGAATGCTTTTGGTTCATTCATACTGAACAGCTATTGTTGTGTTGGCTGTTGTTATTTCTTAGGTTGACAGTCTGGGGGAAAAGATATCAGTCAGGTATTGCATGTTTTAAAACTTGCAATTGAAAATTGCCCCATTAGGAGACAATTGAGAGTCATAGGCACTGATTTCTGTTTTTGACACTAAGATGATACTTGGAACTTGTACTGGTTAGAATTAGTCACCACAAGTCAATTCCTGAGTTTCCACCAGCAATATGAAGACAATTAGAAGACAGGGAATCAATTTATGGTCCTGTTTAGCATGTGGTAATTGCGTAAAAGGAAAAATCTTGAAACAACTTTCTAAGTGGAAATGTGATTTATGTTCCTGACAGAATCACTGCTAGCATGCTGCTAACCTGTGTAAGAGGAACAAATAACATCTGACATCATCAGATCTTCCCTGCCCCAGAGAAGAGCCTTGCACCATCTAATTTTAAGAATTCCCTGTCTGGAATGGCAAGAAATATTCAAGGTGATGAATAGCAAGAACCTACAGCCAAAAATACTCTACCCAGCAAAGCTATCACTCAGAATCGAAGGCCAGATAAAGAGCTTCACAAATAAATTTAAGTTAAAGGAGTTCATCACCGCCAAGCCAGAATTATATGAATTGCTGAAGGGGGTTATTTAGGAAGAGGAAGAGGATAAAGATAAAAATTATGAACAACAAATACGTAACTATCAACAAGTGAAACTAAAAACCAAGGGGATTAAAAAACCTGATGAACAATATTGACTGGCGAATATAATAGAATCAGAGGTATGGAAGGGGAGTGGACTGACGATTCTCAGGGAAAAGGGGAGTGGGGATGTGGGAAGAGACTGAACAAAAACTGTGCACCTATGGATGAGGACAATGGGGGATGGGGAAAGGGCAGAGGGTGGGGTGGGAATCTGGTGGAGGGAGCAATTGAAGGGGGGGGACACATTTGTAATAATCTGAACAATAAAGATTTATTTTTTTAAAAAGAATTCCTTGTCTGTCTTGTGGCTCTACATCCTGATACAGCTCACAATGCTTCCTCTTCACATAAAGTTTTTACACGGTGACCTAAATCCCCTCACATGCTGTTCAGAAAGGAAAAAGAAAAAAAAGCGTTCTGATCTAATTTGCTCCTGATATAATTTTCCCAGATGGTATTAAAATTGAGTTCAAGCAAGGCTAGCACCTGTGTTGGGTAGCGGGGTTTTTTTTGCACAAGTTAGTTTTGAATTTTCTCATAAAAGGTTTGCTAATTACAGAAGCAGCATTTGTACATATGAAAATTCAAATGCTAAAAATAACTTTAAAATATTTACATTTTAGATTTTTTTCTGTGCCTGAATTTTTAGAAAGAATATTTTTTTGGTGGGGGGACCCCAAAGTATTATTTTACTGAAGGACAATTATGCTCTAATATCTTATTACTGCATATATTATGTGGCCAGATGGCACATTTGTCAGTAAGAGAGTATCTTGGAATCTAAAATAATAGCAATGATTTTGAGCTTTACCTTGTTTTATTTCTAATGTACTGCATGCTCCTTGTCAGCAAAGAGAACTTTACATCTATTTGTTAATAGCATTTATACAGTACATTTTGAATGAACTGAATGTACTGAGTGAGTTAAGTAATACATAAACCAAGAGGATTATCAGGGACCTTCTATTTACTATGTAACAGGGAATCTCTATGGAAAAGGAAGATGTGATTACAACTTTGTTGCCACTTTTGGAGGAAAGAAATGTCAAACTACCTTCCAAAATGGCTGTGCTATTTTGCATTCCCACTAGCAATGGTTGAAAGTTTCCAATGCGCCGAAACCAGTTTGGCTCAGTGGATAGAGCGTAGGCCTGCAGACCGAAAGGTCCCAGGTTTGATTCCGACCAAGGGCATTGGTTGCGGGCACGTCCCTGGTGGGGGGTGTGCAGGAGGCAGCTGGTCATGTATCTCTCTCATCGATGTTTCTAGCTCTCTATCTCTCTCCCTTCCTCTCTGTGAAAAATCAATAAAAATATATTTTTTAAAAAAAGAAAGTTTCCAATGCTCCACATCCTTGTCAACATTTGTTATTGTCAGTATTCGGGATTATGGCCATACAAATAGGTATGCAATAGTGCCTTATTGGTTTTGTATGTTTGTTTGTTTTTGGTTAATCCTCTCTTGAAGGTTTTATTATTATTATTATTGATTTTAGAAAATGAAAAAAAGAGTGGGGGAAACATCAGTGTGAAAGAGACATACCAATTGATTGCCTCCTGCACACACTTGGACCAGGGTCAGGGATAAAGCCTGCAATCAAGGCACATGGCCTTGACAGGAATAAAACCTGGACACTTCAGTCTGCAGACTGACGCTCTATCCACTGAACCAAACCAGCTAGAGCCTTACTGTTATTTTAATTTGCATTTCCCTAATGACATACGATTAGAGCATCTTTTCATTTGCTTATTTGCCAACTATATATATCTTCTTGGGTGCGATATCTGTTCAGGTGTTTGCCCATTTTTTAATCAGTTTGTTCATTTCCTTATTGTTGAGTTTTAAGAGGTCTTTGTGTATTTTGGTATAATTTGGATAACAGTTTTTCCATTAGATGTATTTTTATTTTATTTTATTTTATTTTGCAAATAATCTCCCCCAGTCTGTGGCTTGTCTATTCATTCTCTTGACAGTGTCTTTCACAGAAGACACAATTTTTTTTTAATCTTAATGAAGTCCAACTGATCAATTGTTTCATAGATGATGCCTTTGGTATTGTATCTAAAAGTCATTGCAAAACAAAGGTCATCTTGTTTTCTCAGTATGGCACCTCCTAGGAGCTTTATAGTTTTCAGTTTACTTTAAGCTTATGATTCGTTTTGAGTTTATTTTTGTTAAGAGTATAAGATCTGTAGCCAAGATGAATTTTCTCCATGTGGACGTCCAGTTGTTCCAGCCCATTCGTTGAAAAGACTACCTGATCTCCACTGCATTGCCTTTGTTCCTTTGTCAAGGGTCACTTGATTTTATTTATGTGGGTCTATTTCTGACCTCTCTATTGATTCCATCAACATATTAGCCTAATCTTTCCCCAATACCACACTGTCTTGCTTATTGTACCTTTATAGTAAGTCTTGGACTTGGTGATGTCAATCTTTTGAATATTCTTTTTCTAAAATATCAAATTGGCTATTCTGGGTCTTTTATCTCTCCACATAAATGTGAGATTCAGTTTAGCAATATCCACAGAACAACTTGCTAGGATTTTGGTTGAGATTGCACTGATAACCTATTTTTAATTTGCACAGTGGGAAAATTACTGATTTAAGGACTATTCAAAGTAAGATAAAATGTATGCTTATTTTTAATAAAACTGTTTGTAAAATATTTAAGTTAGTTGTATTAAAATATTGTGCATACACCATGTTATATGGTAACTTGAAAATCAAGGTCTGTGAGAAAGGCAATTTAAGCTTTTATACATTTTTCTAATTAGTATATTAATCAAAGTCTAAGAGACAGTCACCAAATAACTAATCTTACATTAATTGATTACATACATGAAAGTATACGTCAATAGCTTGATTCCTTTGTATAAAGTAATTGGATAGCATGGTTAAAACCAAACAATTGTACTGACTATATAATTTTAGTACACAATAGGTGCATAAAAATGAATAATTACTACTTAAGTATTGTGGAAGATTTACTGGTATCTGCTATGTAGATGCTACATACCTTTTATTTTTCCTGAATGAATAAACAACAAAATAATTAATTCAGTTTAATGAATATTTACTTAACACCTGCCACATGGACATCCTGTGCTGAATATACAGTTTCTACTCCCAAGGTGCTCCCACAATCTACATCACAGACAAGATTCATATTTCATTTTTTTAATGAAATATTGTGTGAACCAATTCATAAAGCCCATAAAGGCTACTGAAAGACAGGCATATAATATACTTAGCTGACTTGGCAAGGTTTAAATACTGATAGACAGTTTTTATGTGAATCTCAATAACTATAAACATGGCTTATCTCATTCATTTTTCATGGCAAGGAATGACTTAAATGGGGTAATTTTCCCCCAAATCACATATTTTTGTTAGGACTTCTCAACCTCTTTTTCTACACCTATTTTTACTCTGCTTCCCTAGTTTCTAAGAGAAACAGGGTATTTGAGATAAACCAAGTGGCTTTTCCTTTTTCACCACTTTCAGCTCTGTCTTCACGGCAGTTGATTTCTCATAATATATGCAAACCTCTCACAGGGAGGAATAATGGCAGATTCATTTTATATGTAACAATAATAATAATAATAATAAATCTGATGTTAGGAAAATAGAGTGATAGTGGTGGAAATTGAATAGGGAGGAAAAAAGAAGCAATGACCTGGCCCGTTTTCTCAGTGGTTAGAGCATTGGCCCCTGGATGAAGGGCCTCAGATTTGATTCCCCATCAAGGACATATAACTTAGTTGTGTGTTTGATCCCCTACCCTGGTCAGACATGTGTGGAGGCAATCAGTGGCTATGTTTCTCTCACATCGATGTGTCTCTCCCCCTCCTCCCTCCCTTAAAGTCTCTCTCTAAAGATCAATGGGTAGGTGAAGATTTAAAAAAAGAAGAAGAAGCAATGAACATCATGAAATTATTTTTGCATGGTATGGTAAATAAATGCCCATGGAAGGATGAATGAAAGCATGTCAGTAGAAAGACATAGTGATAAATCAAAAAAGGAGAAAAATGATTATTTAATGACCTACTCCGGATCAATTAGGTATAATTAATAGGCCTGTCAGTCCTTCACGAATAAAAACAAAACCAAACAAAACAAAAAACACAAAAACTATCTACATTATCACATTTTGATGGCATTGGTTGACACAAGGATATATCTGGCTCACTCTTCACAGACAACATTAGAATTCCCAAGTGAATGGATATCCCTTTAAGTACAAATCAAAAGGATTAATACTTTATGAGTAGACCTTATTTTGTCCTCCATTCAGTTCAACAATAACTACACATGATAATGAGTAGCTGATAATAGCCATCTGGGTAGCAAATGCTTAATTGTGACCTCGAATTGTGTCATAGAAGCAAAATAAAAGAATGCAAGGTACATTTTCCCTGCTAATGACTTGCGTTACTCAATTTATGCATTTACTTTTTCACAGATGTATAAAAAGATAAAAGCTTCAAAATGGAATGGACCTGGGGAGGTAACTTAATCAAGCTTGTCTTATGTACAGAGCATTTTAAATTGTAAGTTGCTGCCCAGCGTAGACATGAGACAATCAGGGTGCTATTGTTTGGAAGATGCCGCTAACTCAACGCTGACCCCTTTGCTGCGATTCCATCTGCAGGATCTGCCGGAGCTTCTGCTGTCCTCCAAAGGAGGGAGACCTGCCTGATGCTGACAGTGCTTCCATCTGCAGGGAGAATGGAGCTGCCTGTCAGCAGACTGGCAACGGTGCCTCAGACACCAGTTTAAAGGGACTTAATGTGTGCAGAGATTTAACTGAAATTATGGATCTCAAAGGGAACAAAAGACTGGGAAGTGTCGATAGATAGATGATAGCTAGCTAGCTAGCTAGCTAGATAGATAGATAGATAGATAGATATTCACTTGTGAGTATGTGTGTCTATTTGTGTGTTTGTGCAGTAATATAAGATAATCCTTTGCTAATTCCAAAGTGAATTAAATTTTTAATAACATTCTTATAACAGATATTTTTTTTAAAAGCAGAAAATTATAAATAGATGCTTTTCAGTTTTATTTTGATGCCAAAATATAGAATCTTTGGGGCTCAGTATAATGTCTGGCACATAGTAGGCCATTGTAGGGAGCGTCTCTAGAGTTAAGCCTCAGACTGACCTGTTGGCAGAGTCACAAATAAGTCCCAGTTTAGAGGGCAGCTCCCTCTTAGCTTAATTAAGCTTCACCTTATAGCCCTCCCTATATCATCCTAGGTAGCTGATTGGCTGTGGAAGGTGCAGCAAGTGCTGCCAAAACAAGTGAAACTCATAAGGACATTGTAACTACGTTGACCACTACCTTGTTTTTCTCTGACTATAAAATAAAGCCTCGGCTTGCTGCTAGATCCTTTTCTGTGGCCTCATCCGGGCACAGGAGATCCACCGAGCCCCAGCTATATTCTCTTTGTCTTTTCTTTAGTTCTTCACAACCCCACCCCCCACTCCTACCCTTGGGCTCACTGAACCTTTGGCTGTGCTGGCATGGAACAATCCATCAATTATATTTCTGAATGGATAGATGAATGAACAAATGCATAATGAGTATGCATACATTTGCATGTTTTTACCTGAAGCTCTTCATTGGAGAATAAACATCAAGCTCTACTCTTCATAATCCATGTTTCCCCATTTCCTCCACCCCACAACCATGATAACCACTCTTCTATTTCCTATGAGTGGACCTTTCTTAGCATCTGCATGTGAGAACATATAGTATTTGTCTTTTCCCATTTATTTCACTTAGTATTATGTCATCAAGGGCCATCAATGCAGGGTTTTGTTTCTTATGGTTGAATAATATTCCACCTTTTTATATATCTATTTATCCTTTAATGAACATTAATTGTTTCCATGCCTAGGCCATCTCTAGGTAAAAGAATTATGAATGATTTTAGTTTTCTTCTTTTTAATTTTTATATTTCAAATATTTTATAATAAACTGACATCACCACTATATTTATTTACACATTTGATGCATATTTATCAAGCAACTATATTATTCCAGGCAATCAAACTATGATCTGGGGATTCTTCAGTAAATCAAATAAGCTAGGCTATTGAACATGCCACTTAAAAAGTTTTAAATTTTCTAATACAATGGTATACCTATCACAGTCACAGTTATATAAATTACCACACGAGCATACAAACATATTCATTTGAGACACCCAAGGTTGGAAACTTTGTCAGGAAAATGGTAAAATAAAAATTGGTAATTTTTTCATTAGGAAAAATATGGGAATATATTTCAAGAGTGATAAACAATATTGGTATTTTATTTTACTCAGCCAACTGCAAAGAAATTTCATGAGCTATCATTTAAATAAAGTGAGTGAAAAATACCTGTACTCTGTTTCATAATGGGAAAATATGATTTTATAAACAGCAATTTATGTGTACTAAAGAAAAATGGAAAAAATATTTAAAAGTAGAAAGAAGGGAAAAGAAACATTATTCCTAGTAACAGCTCCCTAAGACAATATTTAAAATACTAATTCAGGTTAGATGCAGGAATATTACAGAGTACACCATTGTTTATAATTTGGAGGTATGAATGTTCCTTGGTATCCCTACTTGCAATCAAAAGCTTGGCATCTATATAACAAATAATTTGCCAAGCCTCTCTCCTACTAAAATACATTTCATCTTAATTTTGTAGAGTGCTGTCAAAGCCAGAGTAAAACACTCCCACTCTCCAATATTGTATCTATAAACCAATCTCCCACCTACAACCCACTTTCAAATAAATGCAACTAACATGTTTTATGTTTCAGTGCTGCCTGACATACTTTCTCATGGGAATACCTTTCTGACTCATAGTTTTTCTTCATTTCCCCTTACATATTATCTCTATGTATCTACCTACTGGTATCATATATATTCCTTATTTAGGAATTACCTAAAATGACAGCTTATTGTTTTTCCATATTTTGACAATAGGGGTCAATTTCTCTTTTCCATACTCTTTATTTACACTTGCCACATTTTTTCTGTTTCTGTAATTAGTTCTGTATATATTTTCTATCCACTTAGGCAAACAATTTCAAGATAAGATTTTTGTTTTTAATGATAATATTCCTCAAAACAAGAGCCAAGCACAATGTCTTACTCCTCCTAGAAACATGATATATATTTACTAGAAGCCCGATGCATGAAGATTCATGCAAGAATAGGCCTTCCTTCCCCTGGCTGCTGGCACCGCCTTCTCTCCGACAGGAGCCGCCTTTTTGCTCCAGCCCAGAGCCACCTTTCCGCCTTCCCATGCTGTCCAAAGGCCTGAAGCAGATGGGGCAAGGCGGAACACAAGCATCCTGCCCTGCCCTAGGCTACTTGGTGCCTGTGTAAGCAAATAAACCCACCATCTTCGTTGGGTTAATTTGCATACTCACTCCTGATTGGCTGGTTGGCATCGAGAAGGTATGGTCAATTTACATCTCATTCTTTTATTAGTGTAGATTATATTACATTAACACAATTAAATTAATTAATTTCAGTGTTGGTATAGTACTCTGTGAACATGCTTCCTATAGGAATGAAAGAGCTGAAGAGTTGATGCATTCAGACTATGTGATTTCATACAATTTAACGTGTGTTCCAAAGTATTACATCGAAACTTGCAGACTTGCCCAGTGGTCATGGCTCAGTGGTTGAGCTTCAACCTGTGAACCAGGAGATCCCGGTTGGTTTCCCAGTCAGGGCATATGCCAGGTTGTGGGCTTGATCCCCAGTGGGAGGTGTGCAGGAGGCAGCCAATTAATGATTCTCACCATTGATGTTTCTATCTTTCTCTCCCTTTCCCTGCCTCTCTGAAATCAATACAAATATATTTTAAAGAAACTTGCAGTCCTAGCTGGTTTGGCTCAATGGATAGAGCATCAGCCTGTGGACTGAAGGGTCCCGGGTTTGATTCCAGCCAAGGGCACATGCCAGGGATTGCGGGCTTGATCCCCAGTAGGGGTTGTGCAGGAGGCAGCCGATCAATGATTCACTCTCATCATTGATGTTTATATCTCTCTCCCCCCTCCCTTCTTCTCTGAAATCAATAAAAGCATATTAAATAATACAAAAAAAGAAACTTGCAGAATAAAAGTGAATATGTTTTATTTTAATATATTGTTTCACTTTTATCATAGTTATTTTCATAAAGTTGTGTAGGCACTTGATTAATAAAAGATTTGTGATCCATACTTTTAATTTTATATTTAATAAGCATTTGTCTACATTGGTGTCCCTGAGCTCTGTCTTCTTTTTTTAAATATATATTTTTTATTGACTTCAGAGAGGAAGGAAGAGAGAGAGAGATAGAAACATCAATGATGACAGAGAGTCATTGGCCGCCTTCTGCACGACCCCACTGGGGATCGAGCCCACCACCTAGGTATGTACCCTTGACCGGAATCAAACCTGGGACCCTTCTGTTCACAGGCGGGTGCTCTATCCACTGAGCCAAACTGGGTAGGGCATCTCTGTCTCTTCTTGTCTGTCTTCACGCTCACCTGGGATAAGCTCTTTCACTCTCATTATTTAAATACCAAATACACTAAGAAATATTTTTAGCATAGATTCAGCTAGAATTCCTGATTGGCTTAAACACTCTCTCTGACAGCTAAAATCAAGTCAAACAAGCATTTTCAACTGACACATAGCACAGAATTTTTAATCAGACTCTTACCGAATCCTTTACTAAAATTAATGGTGTTTTATCTGCTCATGACAAATTGTTTTGTACAACTGAATGGCTTCTGATATCATCTTCCTTGCTCTGGTTCTGCCACTGCTAATGCACCTGCTGATAATGTGCAAAGGGCAATACCACTCATTGCTCCCTAAATGACTCATGAGCATCTCATTGCTGCTATGTCATTGGTGCCCAGTAAAGTTACCTAGTGGCACTGTGATCCTACTGTGCCTTCCACCGAAGGTGCTTCCATTGCTTCCTGCCAGTTACCTGTGCTGCTATGGTATCAGCTTTTGCCACTGCAGTAACAAGACAGAGATTAATAGTTCAGAATTGAACTTATCTCAAATTAGATGTTAAATTATCACTCCATATCTCACCACACTATGCTTTCACTCACACTCTGCATATTTTCTTCATTAAGAGGGTTTTTTTTTAAGAGTAAATCAAGGTTAACAATGAAACTGAGAGAAAGGTACAGTGATTTCTCATAGATTCCCAGCCCCACACGTATAGCCTCTTATTATTACACTAGAGGCTCAGTGCATGAAATTCATGCACAGGTAGGGTCCCTAGGCCTGGCTGGCAATCATGGCCAATAGGGGCCTTCTGGCTGCCAACTGGGACCTCCCTTCCCTGGTAACCAGCTGCTGGTGGTCAGTGCACGTCATTCCCGGTGGTCAGTGTATTCAATAGCAAGTGATCAAACTCCTGGTCTCCCAGTCAAACCCTCAAGAAGACACTTTGCATATTAGCTATATATATATATATATATATATATATATATATATATATATCCCACCAGATTAGTACACTTGTTACTAGTACACTTATTAACCTGATGAAACTACATTGATGCATCATTATCACCTAAGCTCATAGCTTGCATGAGGGTTCATCTTGGTGTTGGGAATTCTATGCTTTGAGAAAATGCATAATGACATCTACCATTATTATGGTATCCTACAGGCCACTTTCACTGCCCTAAAAACCCTCTGTGCTCCTTCTTTCTATTTCCTACCCTCCAAACCCTGGCAACCACTAAACTTTTTACAGTACTGTTTTTTTCCAGAATTTTATATAGTTGAAATCATACAGCATGTAGCCTTCTCAGATAGACTGCTTTCACTTAGCAATATGCATGTAAGATTCATAGCTCAGTTCTTTTTTTATGCTGATTACTATTCCATTGTCTGGATTGTCACAGTTTTTATCTATTCACCTATTAAAGGGCTTCTTGGTTACTTCCAAGTTTTGGCAATTGTGAATAAAGCTGCCATAAACATCTATCTGTGGGTTTTTGTGTGGACATATTTTTAAATGCATGGTATTTTAATAATTTTATTTAATAATGTAACTAACTGCCATTATTTTAAACATTATTACCAATTTAACCTGATTTTACCTTGGTTAGGAATTAGTCATATTAAGGGTTGAATCTTTCCTCTAAATCTAATATTATTTGAATTAAATTTTGACTCCTCTAAGTTGCACATTTGAAAGTATAAAAGTACATTTTTATGTGTGACAGCTTATTCTTGCTTGTCTAATCCAAATCTTCTCTATTAAATAGTTCCACTTTTGAGTGCTAATCCAATTAGAAACAACCCTCATTTTAAGCTGTAGTATGCATGTAATAAGAATTTTTAAAAATCTATCATTCTTTTCTAGCTCAAGATGACTGAGTACCTAAGTTTTAACTTATTGCCCTCCCTAAAATCCATTGAAATGAAATAAGAATTTATTAAGAGATATAAAGCAGATGGGATTTAATTGAAAAAGAAACCCCACAGAGGTGAGCAACTGACAACTCAGAAGGAACATTTAAAAGAACAGATTTTCCCAAATAGAACTCCAGAAAACTCCTCGTGATTAGAGAAGTCTGCTTTGGGAGTCAGAGTAGGTCCCTGGGGCAATTGGCAAGGTAATTAATTAAAGTGCCACATAACTGTGGTGCCAGGATAGAGCTCTCAGGCGCAAGCACGTGACCTCTAATGGGCATCTGGCTGAGGGAACGCTGGGTGTGCTTGGTGCCAGGAAGGGAAGTAGGACAGTGCCCTAGTCAACTTTCAGTTACAGACACTGAGTCCCGATAAATGGATTAATTTACAAAAAAGAATAATTTATACTCAAACATAAAAATCTCAATAGAAAATGTGGTAAATATGCTTTAAATTTTGAATGGGAAAATTTGTCATAAGATTATTGCAAATTCCAGATCCCTACTTACAGATGACATAATTGTCTATCTAGGAAATTCCAAGTTATGTACATAAAATCCTTCAAAAAACAAATGAGCTCACCACGGTCACAGGATACAAGTTCAATGAGCAAAAATAAAGTGCAATGTACAAAAACCAATTCTATTCTGTATACTAACAAAGAACATGTGAGAACAAAAATTAATAACACAATATAGTTTATACTTGACCTAAGAAAATGAAATACTTAATTATAAAGCTAACAAAACATACTCAGTGTCTGTGTACTGAAAATTACAAAATGCTCATAAAAGAATAAAAGACCTAAATAGATACATCATGTTAATGGATTAGAAGTTTCAACACAGTAAAGATATCAATTCTCCTCAAAACAATCTATGTACTAGTACTTAATGCAATTCATCTGAGAAGTCCATCAAAGTTTTTCTAAGCATAGATAAGATTATTTAAAAGGCATAGGAATTAGATATCTAAAATAATGTTGATCAGAATAATCAAGTGGGAGGAATCAATCTACCCCATTTCAAGTATCAAGTATCAGTAGTATTGGCAGAATGGTACACTTGTAGGTCAATTGAACGAAACAAAAAAATTTAGGAATAGAGGCATACAGATATGCCAACCTGTTTGAGGGTATATTTTTGACAAAGGTGCAAAAGCAATTCTATGGAGGAAAGACAACCTGTGCAATAAAAGGTGCTGGAGTAAGTGAATATCCACAGGTATAAAAATGAACTTTGACCTAAACTCTTACCTCACACTCACATTATCTCACAATAAATCATGAAAATCAGAAAACCAATAGGAGCAAAAATAGGAGAAAGTGTAGCACCCAAAAATAAGAAGAGTTCTTAACACTTGGTACCAAAAACATGATCCACAAAAAGAAAATCGGAAACAGAACTACATCAAAATTGAAAACTTTCACTCAGGCTGTGACCCATGAAGGTATTAACTGGGAGGAAATATTTTCAAACTACAAATATAAGGAATTATATCTAGGATAAATAAAAAAGTTATAGTAAATAAATAGTAAAAGGAAAAACAATCCAATTATAAAATGTGAACAGATATTCTACTGAAGAGATGGGAAATAAGCACATGAAAATATATTTAATACCATTAGTTATGAGGAAAATGCAAATTAAAACCACAATGAATGGGGATATAAAATAGAGCATAGGGAATCCTATATAATAAAGAGATAATATGCAAATTAACCCTCACACCCTCATACAAGATGGCCACCTCCATGTGGTCAAAGATGGCCACCACAAGATGGCCTGCAGGGGAAGGCAGTTAGAGGTGACGAGGCCTTCAGGGGAGGGCAGTTGGGGTGGGGGGGAGACAGACCTGCAGGGGATGGCAGTTGGGGGGGACCAGGCCTGCAGGGGAGGGCAGTTGGGGAAGACCAGGCTGGCAGGAGAGGGCAGTTATGGGTGAATAGGCCAGCAGGGGAGGGCCATTGTGGGTAATCGGGCCTGCAGGCAAGGGCAGTTGGGGGCAATTGGGGCAGCAGGAGAGCAGTTAGGTGTCGATCAGGTTGGCAGGGGAGTGTTTAGGAGGTGATCAGGCTGGCAGGCAGGAAAGCAGTTGAGAGCTAGCAGTCCTGGATTGTGAGAGGGATGTCCAACTGCCCATAGGGATTGGGCCTAAACTGGCAGTCAGACATCCCCCAAGGGGTACCAGATTGGAGAGGGTGCAGGCTGGGACACTCCCACCCCCACCCCTCCAGTGCACAAATTTCACATGCTGGCCCTCTAGTATAGTTAATAATATTTTAATAACTATGTGTGGTGCCAGGTAAGTACTAGAAATATGGGGTGAACCCTTTATAAAGTATATGATTTTCTAACCACTATGCTGTGCACCTGAAAATACTACAAAACAATATTAAATGTAAAGTGTAATTAAAAAGCAATTATATATCTGTACATGCCTATTATTAAAACCAAAATAATAATGACAACAATAGGTGGAGAGGATGTACAGGTAGCTGCAATTATAAAGGGTAGCATGAGGTATCTTTGTGTTAGAACCACTCTGTATCTTAACTATGCTGGGTGACCACAAATCTACACTTGTAATAATTTCCAGAGAAGTAAATACATACAGATATACATACACACAAATGAGTGTATGTAAACCTGGTGATGTCTGAATAAGGGAGATGCATTGTATCAATTTCCTGGTTAAGATATTGTACTATAGTTAGTTGTGCAAGATTTTACTGTTGCCTGAAGGGTATACAATATTATATCTGACATATTATATCTTATATACTGCATCTTTCTATATTATATCTGACAACTGCATGCTAACCTACCAGTACCTCAAAATAAAAAGGTAACATGAAAACAATCCACTAAGAATCTGTATCCGAGATTCTAATTTATTTTGTCTATCGTGGCGCCAATGGAATGTATATTAAAAAAAAACCCTCCATGGGCAAATCTATGTGAATCTCAAGAACTATTGCTTGCAACCAGTCCTACAATATAGAGTGAGCTTAAGACAATGGCATTTGCCTGAGTCTCCTCTGAATTTGCTGTCATTTCAACACTGACTTGGACTGTTTGGCTGTTTCTTTTCTTCTTCTTCTTCTTCTTCTTCTTCTTCTTCTTCTTCTTCTTCTTCTTCTTCTTCTTCTTTAATTTCTTTATTGATTAAGGTGTTATATATGTGTCCTTATTCCCCCATTCCCCCCACCCCCACGCCCCGATTCATGCCCTCACCTTCTTGGTACCTGTGTGCATTGGTTAGGCTTATATGCATGCACACAAGTCCTTTGGTTGATCTCTCCCCCGTACTCCCACCCTCCCCTACCTTCCCTCTGAGGTTTGATGGTCTGATTGATGCTTCTCTGTCTCTGGATCTGTTTTTGTTCATCAGTTTCTGTTGTTCATTATGTCCACCATCGCAGTGGACTACAGTGATCTCTCTGTAGACTGAAGTTGAGAGTCAGTCCCAGACTGCCATACTCAAAGCCTGACACTGTAACGAGATACAGCGCTGTGTTTAGCTCAGTACCATTGTCAGTAGTGACATGCATTTAAATACACTAATAAATTATGTAAAAAAAAGTTACCAACACATCTTACTTCACATAAAATTGTATGCCGGTGTTTCAGAGACATTTACAACAACTGCTTTAACGTTTGTTTTGTTTTCACTATTTTCATGTGCTGGATACAACGTTTGTTTTAGCTTACCCTTATTAGGAGGCGCTTTTCATTTGGAATGTGGATACAGTGTTTATGTGCTTTTCCGTTATTTCTCTCTAAAACAAGCCAGCTTGTTACTATAGACACTGGCAAATATTGTTGGCCCGGAAAAGTGATACAGGCCACGCCGAGCCTCATTCGGAGTAGCGGCGTTGCAATGAAAGCCCGTGCACACACGGGGAGCGCTTATGCTTTTCAAACAACTCCGGATTAAATAAAATTCCGTGACAACGAGCGAAGTCGAACAGTCCCACGGAGCCTATTGTAATCAAATCATGCCTGAGTCACAGGAGAAAGTGAAGTCGGATTTCACCTCCTGCTGAAAATGCTTTTTCTAGGCGGCACACACTCTGCAGTAAAGAGCCCGTCAGAAGGAGCTGGCAAAATATCACAGATGACATGTCTAAAACCCACACAGCTTCTTTGTCACGGTTACTTTCAAACCACAGTGTGTGTCTGGCCAGATGCCTGAGAGGAGAGGTTGGCCAGCATTCCCAGGGTCATTTTTGGATGACACATTGCTAAAACTGTGATAATCGCGGACACTGCTCATGAGAGCAGGTGTTTTTCTTAGAACACCCTCCTCGGAACAGGCGTGTGGTGCATTGCCAGTGAGCCCAGGATAGCTGCTGCCCTCAGGAGCAGCGGATGCCGGGGGCCACCACTCTCTAACGCCTGATGCTTGCCCTTTCTCCTGCCAGGTGGGCTGAATGGCACGGCTGTAATTAGGGCCTCTGTGGCCCAGATTTGGAGTCAAAGCACAGCAGTGAGCGTCAGCCCTGGCGGCCACATGGGGAGTGCTCTTTTCTCCTGATCATAGGATTCAGGGTTCTGTATTTAAGGCTTGATCGTGTACTTTTGTCATTTAACTGCAACAAGGGAATGAATCATGAGGGTCATGAAAAGAGAAGAGTATTTAAGCGGTCAAATGTTATAAGAATCGAAAGCACGAACAAAAAAACGTTGCCAGCCCTGGGTTTTGCGGGGAAAAGTCATTCCTTTTCGAACAGCAACATTTTCTCATAATAGTTAGGAAAAATGATGTTTCCCGTTAACTCTCTTTCCACTCAGGTGCTTAGACTCTGGTCAGAGGTCCTGATTCTGACTCAGTTTACAGAGCACTGGATGATTTCCTGTGCACCTGAACAAGCATTGGCTCTGGCTCCATTTTACCCTTAGACAGAAGGTAACCAACAACTTGACCTGAGAGTCTGACCTGAGGATCCAGTTCTGCGAGTTGAATTCCGCTGTTGTTGTTTTTTTCTTATACTTGACCTAAACTGGAAGAGTCAGGATGCTGTTGTTCTCTTACCTTGCTAATCCCTGTAAACCCCACATTCTTTCCTTGGTACCTTTGCAGGGAGAAAGGTGTGCCTAGTGCGCAACAGAAAAAGAGGAGGTGAAAGAGTTCATCTCTCCTTGGGTTTTGACATCCGCATGTTTGGAGAGAGCCCGAGAGGGTCAGGGAAAGTGGGGGATTTGTAATGTTTTCTGGCACTCACCACTGGTCACTTTTCTCCTTGTGACATAGCATGTCAAGTATTCAGTCTTAGAAGGAGCAATTTAGGGCTTGGCATCTGTTTCAGTGTAACTTTGCCTCTCAAATACTAAAAAGTCAGGGGAGGATACCATCAAAAGAAAGATGTTTAACACTCTAGATTGATGCGGCTGGAAGAAATGTCAGTAACCTATGGAGTCCCCATCTTTAATGTCCTGGTTAGATGAAAAGGTTGGTTTAAGACTATAGAAATAACTTAAGTAGACATCCCTGAGGGAAGTTCCTGATCTTATAGAATTGCATCTTATCCTGACAAGCAGAGCAAGCTATGCTTCTCTCTGGCCCATCTATGCCCAGGCTATAATATCTTAGATTATTTCTCATGTTCTCTTTAGAGCCATTCAGAGAAAGAAGGACATTTGTTTTTATAGGAGCAACTGATTTATCTTCTTTGCAAAGACACTGTTTTTCTCACACCAGGATTGTGTGGTATGAAATAGGGGTTGAGATTCATTTTTTATGGATATTCGAGCACAGTTTGCTGAAAATATTTTTCTCTCCCTGTTGCAATGATTCATCTTCTTTGTCAAAAATGAATTGACTATGTAAGTAGAACTGTTTCTGAGCTCTTCTGTTCCTTTGACCTTTTATTCCTTGGCTAATACTATGCTATATTGATCACTCTGGCTTAACAGTAATTCCTAAACTTGGTGAACTATAACTTTTTTTTAAATTTTAAAATTTCTAATAGTGAGTGATGGTGAATATTTTTATTGTTCATTAATTGAGTCGTGAATTTTTTCTTATTCAATTTGTCCTTTTTATATTTATTAGTGAATTTTTCCATGTTTTTTTCCTCACTCTTTATTGCATGTTAGAAATTTATATATTGATTTTTAAAATATCAAGTTATAATTTACCTTTAGTTTTTGGGGGGTTTTTTTAGTGTACTTTTTCACACCAATAATGCCCCTCTTAGGTTTATGTGTCACATATTTGATACTTAAGTTGTGATTTCTTTCATTTTGTTTTCTGTTTAAACTATTTTTAAAATTCTTTTAAAATCCACTATTCAATTTTTTTTTCTATACTAGAGGCCCAGTGCACAAAATTCATGCACTGATAAAGATCCTTAGCAGCTGCAGGCCAGCAGCCGGGCCTCCCTCCCTTCCCTCAGCCTTCCCTGCCTCCTGGTCAAACTACTGGACAACTTGCAGTTGAGGGGACAATTTGCAAGTTATGCTTTTGTTATATAGGATTTGTTACATACTACCTTTTTATATTTTAATTATTCAGTCTACTCAAGATTTATTTTTATTTATGATAAAAAGAAAGAAAAACATGAAACATTTTATTACCTTCACTTAATAGCTAAGAACATCATCTCCAGAAGAATTGCCTGACTTTGCTAGGAGTTACACAGCTAGTAAGTAGTGGAGTTGAGATTTTTAACTCTTAACTCTCCTGTTCTAAAGCACATGCCCAAATTTATAGCAAGGATATTGCCAAATCACCAAAAATTTTCACTTTATTTTCTAAATGTAAACTTTTAACTGAATATCTAAATATCTGTGTATGCTCTAAAATCCATTTACTTTCAATGTCTTTATTAATAAATTACACATCTGTGAACCACTACCATAAGGTACACTAGGTAGATAATAGAAGTTTACAGGGTCAGATGCCTCCAGGATCAGATAGAGAGTGGGTTTTTGTTTTTTGTTAAGTTCAGTGCCATAAAACAAGTTAGAATAATAGCAAAAGAGAAAGGACCTATTTTTTCCCTAGCAACATGAAAAGTCAACTTTTAAACATTTGGTGATCACACCATATCTGTAGAGTTAGACTCCCACGGCACCATTACTTTATGATGACTACCAATCTTGAACAATTGTGTCACAAACTTTGTCCAATCCCAACCAGTTCTCTACTCTGAAAGACTCATTTAAACTTCTTTAGCATAAACCCTCAAGTCCTATAAATATTCTTCTCTGACTCACTGCTCCTGACACATTGATAAGACTGTCATGGTGGTGTCCTCCCATTCTACAGCAAATTCTAATCAGTCTGCCTTTGCGTTATGAACAGGCTGTCCAGTGGTGTTTGGGGCAGCTCAATATTTCCAGAAAACTGGTATGAAGGTAGAAGATAAAGATGGTATCTTGTGAGGAGAAACTCTGTATTCAACTCCAAGTTTATTCCTTCTGGCCCAGTCTATGCATGGATTATATCTGACGAAGAGTAAGAAGCAATTACAGCCAAAACTGGTTTGGCTCAGTGGATAGAGCTTCAACCTGTGGACTGGAGGGTCCCGGGTTTGATTCCGGTCAAGGGCATGTACATTGGTTGCAGGCACATCCCTGGTGGGGGGTGTGCAGGAGGCAGCTGGTCGATGTTTCTCTCTCATTGATGTTTTTAGCTTTCATGATCACTCTCCCTTCCTCTCTGTAAAAAATCAACAAAATATATATATTTTTAAAAGAAGCAATTATTATACCCCCAAATGCACAAGACAATCTGAAGAGGAAAGCAGAAGAGCATTTTTATCCATGGGTACCCTAGAAGCTATGTGGGGCTTGGAGTCAGCAGCTGAGTTTTCTCATCAGGTAGATTACTTATCCCCTTAAATAACTACATAACTACATAAAATGTGTAACTTTATTACAATTCAAAGATATCAACTAAGTGGCATACCACTGTCACTTGTTTGTTAAAATAATGCAAGACAGTAGAAAGGGGAGGTATTTTTGGTATAGTTAAATGTTACCACAATTCCATAGGATCAAAGGAGAAGGAAGATGGATGGGCTGACCTAATGATGAATTAATTTACCATAAATACTTCAAATTATAAAATATCTTCAAATACATAATGAACATCATGTACCTAGTCTTGGGAAGTGATGTAAAGAAAGCAGTCAATTCCAAAGAGAAGGAATATTCTATCATTGACAATTTTTTTTAGAATTGCCAGCACATGGTAATGATAGAAAACAGATGACTTTAGCTGGTCTTGAGTTTAATATTGCTTTTTAAATCCCAATGGAAAATTAATTCATTTGCTGTCTCCACTGTGACAAACTACTCTCTACTCCCACCCCACCACCAACACCTTAGCTTGCTACTACTAACTGGTATTTTATAGGACTCACTCAGTTCTCATACGACACACTAAGGTCGGTTCAATGACTAAATCCTACTTTAATTAGCAAACTGAAGAGAGAACTTGTCTCCTGTGTCAAGATCATTATGCTTTTCAAATAATAAGAAATACTGAGTGTGTCATGAAGTTGCAGTTTCACGTAGAAATTAAACATCACCAAGGAGGTAAACACTGATAATAAACAAACTTCTTTTGGAAAAGAGTTGTAACTGTCTACTGTGTATTAAACCATATCAGTTATGAATTTCTAACTTATTTATCTTTCACTTTTAAGAAAGAAAAATCTATGACAGAATCAGTATAAGTAAGAATTATCTCTTATTTGCCGAAACCGGTTTGGCTCAGTGGTAGAGCGTCGGTCTGCGGACTGAAAGGTCCCGGGTTCGATTCCGGTCAAGGGCATGTAATTGGTTGCGGGCACATCCCCGCTAGGGGGTGTGCAAGAGGCAGCTGGTTGGTTTTTCTCTCTCATCAACGTTTCTAGCTCTCTATCTCTCTCCCTCTCTGTAAAATATCAATACAATAAATATATATTAATTAAAAAAAAGAATTATTTCTTATTTGGCTTTCCTAGAATTTCCTAGTCTTTAATAAATAATATTTATTACAAATTTTTAAGTGAGAAATGGAAAGATTCATAGGAACTCACGAGAAAAATTTATTGACAGAAATAGATTATTATATTTTGGATCTGAGTTCTTATGAAACAGAGCCCTAAGTTTTGACTATGTCCTTAATGACATAATAATGTTTTCATTAGTTCTCCCATGTAAAAATTTTCTAGTATAATTTTAATTGCTGAGCATAAGTATTACCCTAAATTTAAGATGAAATGTCTCCATAAAATAGGCTGTATTTAATTAAAGACTTACTTTTGTCTGATATAACATAACTCAATATTCACTAATTAAATTATTTGAAATAATCCTATTAGCAAGTAAAGGAGGATCATCATAGCCTTGTGGATTTGATTGATTTTGTTATTAATCCTGGTTAATATTTTAAATTCTTTTTAAAATTCAGACCACTTTTAATCTTGTGTAATAAAAAATTTAATATAATAAATGAAATGTTTTTATGATTTAATATTATGATTTAAAAATTGATTCATAAAAGTATTACCAAATTCTGATTGCATGGATATTTAGAAAATAATGGTATGTAGGCAAGTAAGTAGGTAGGCAGGTAGGTAGATCAAGATATAGATGCACACACCTGCACATACATGTTAGGGCACAATAGGCAAATTATAAAACACTAGTGTTGCTTTTTAAAGAAAGAATACATTTATAAAAAGTCAATGAGTTACTCAATATTGGGTTTTGAGTATGGGATAAAAAGAGAAAGGTTGGGCTAGTCATTTGTTATTAACATGACATATAACATTTATTATTTTTAATAGTCTAGATATTGTAGTAAGATTCTTTCACAGGTTACCTTACTCAAATATCTTTATGTGCTGAAGAAGGAATATAATTATATCAATTCTCCATGAAGGATAGTGTGTACGACAGAATTTATTATAGAATGTCACAGAGGTTGAACTGGCAAAGGGAGAAGTGTAATAAACTTTAATTTCTAGGTTGGCAAGCTGAATGGTAACCAAACCCCACCTCGGCTTCACCAAACTTAGAGCTCCCACATAGGGTTTTGCACAACCACGCATAGTGGCCACGACTCAATCGTTCATTCTCTGAGCCTCTCCTCTATAACGGACTCTTTTTACAGGGATTTGGGTAGATAGAATAAGACATAAAAGTAATGACTCTTTTGCTCCTTACTGGTAATAGAAACATATTTCTAGAGCTTTTTTTAACTTCAAAGAACTTCAAGTGAATTATTTATGAATCCCGATCTCTGCCAAAAGGATCCTAGATTTGATTAGTTCAGAGTCGTTGAATTTAATTATGATGAAGCATTTCAGATAGCAACATTTTCTAGGAAACTGGCAGAAAAAAAGCTTCCTCTACCATTCTGATTATAAGTAGAAATCTTCCTCCTCACCCTTTTCTTCAGGTGTGGGCATAGATTTGCTTTTGTTAACTATCTAGGCTTACACACAGATGTTTATGTTGCTCATCATGTGAAAAAAAAGAAGAAAAAAAGCATTACTAGGTGAAATTTAAAAATCTGCTAAATATCTATTCCAGAGAGAAGTATCACTACACAGCATACATCATAAGTTCTTCAAAGCTTTCATTTCCTGATAAAAATATATATAAATTGGTTGGCTGAGATTCAAAAGAAGTCTGATAGAGAAACATGTTTCTATGAGAAATAGAATGTGCCTCATGCAGTGCTTTTCGTAGGGGAGAAGAAAGACTTCACTGCTTCACTGATGTGTACAGAGCCACATTCTTCCTAATACAAATCTATGATATAGGAAGCCATTAAATGTGTTGGAGAAACAGTGCTCTAAAGAAAATATAGAAAATATTTCTATAGAAATATAGAAAATATATTCTATATAAAGAAAATATAGAAAATAAAGAAAATAAAGAAAATTTGTATTAATTGCATCAAGAAAGTCAATAAGAGCAAAGATCTCTCTCTCCTTTGTAAATGACTATTACAAAAGAGCATTGCTCATTGGTTTGTTTAGGGAGTGGATTTTAAATTCAAACTATCCTACATAAGAAAGGGTAATATGTGAATTGACCCCAACAGTGGAACAACTGGGAACGACCGGTCACTGTGATGGGCACTGACCACCAGGGGGCAGACACTCAATGCAGTGCCGGGAACCTAAAACTAACATCACTGGTAATAAAATGTAAAGGGAACTGGCCAACCTTGATGGCTCTGAATGGTCAGAGCTATTAACTCATTGACTCTAGGTTGAGTCACTAGTGATAAAATGTAAAAAAGAACTGTCTAGAAACCAAACATTGTCACTATTGTTAATATGCAAAAAGAGATGGCCAACCTCAATGGCTCTGAAAGGTCAGAGCAATTAACTCATTGTCTAGTTGAGATAGTAGAGCTTGAGGCAACTTTAGTTTGTTAATCGTATGTAAATTCTTGTTAATTTTCTGTTGCTGGAACTTTTCCACCTAAGCATGTCTTTGTCTCAGAATCTCAATAAAAGGAATGGCAAAAGGCCAGATTGGCGGTGAGTCTTCCCACTAGAGGTTGACTCCCTGCCTGGCCCGCATTTTCCCAAATTAACTCTTTTCCAGTCTCTTCATTTTTAGTGTACGGCCTTCTCCAGAAACTGGACCCTGAGTGTGGGCCCTGAACCACGCTGGTCGTGTTAAGGGTTCCCACAATGCAGGAGCTGCCCCTAATGGTCAGTACGCTCTCACAGGGAGAGCTCTGCTCAGCCACAAGCCGGGCTGACGGCGGCAAGTTGAGCGGTGGTGGCGGGAGCCTCTCCCCCCTCTGCAGCAGCCCTAAGGAGGCAGTGCTAAGGATGTCTGACTGGCTTAGACACACTCCCCCTGGAAGTTCTTTAAAGTTAAAAAGGCTCTTAGGCCCCCTAAGCTGTCAGTTAGACATCCCCTGAGAGCTTCCAGGATGCCAGAGGGATGTCTGACTGGCAGCTTAGGCCCAATGCCCTGGGGAACAGGCCTAAGCTGGTAGGTAGACATCTCCTGAGGGGTCCTGGACTGCGAGAGGGTGCAGGCTGAGCTGAGGGGCCCACTGAGTACATGCAACGGGCCTCTAGTAATGAAATAATCAAAGATATCATATTTTTATTATTATTTTCACCTTCAAACAAAATTCAATAGATTGCCATTTAGTAGCACAGTTTTGAATGCCATGTTAAAGATGCATTCTAACCTTGTCTGGTATGGCTCAGGTGGTTGAGCACCATCCAGTCACCAAAAAAGTTGCTGGTTCAACTTCTTGGATTGCAGCTCAATCCCCAGTAGGGGGCATGGGTAGTCAACCTTTCACATGGATATTTCTCTCCCTCACACTTCCTCTCTCTTTAAAATCAATTAAAACACATTTTTTAAAAACAAATACATTCTATATAAAATAAATATGACATGAAAAATTAACCATACATTTTTCAGTTAGAATTGACAGAAATCCAACTCAACTAGAGTGAGAAGAATGTTGATTATATTAACTTAAACATCCAAGGAGACTCAATGCATTGCTGATTTAGGCTCTTTCTTTCTCTCTCTTCTTTTCTTCCCTTCCTCCCTACTTCCTTTAAATTTCTGTCTTTCTCGCTCTATCTACTTCCCTTAATTTTCATCTCCTCTTGGCTCTGCTTTTTTTTATTTTAAATATATTTCAGAGAGAAGGAGGGAGGATGAGAAGGAGAGAGGAAGGGAGGGAGGCAGAGAGACAGGAGAGGAGAGAGAGAGAGAGAGAGAGAGAGAGAGAGAGAGAGAGAGAGAGAGAGAGAGAGAAATCATCTCTATTGTTTCTTGCATATCAGATTATATTCTTATACAATGGGTACTACAATGAGAAGAACTGGCATCTCTAGATTGGATGTATAGTATGTATAGCATGGCCAAGAAATAACCATGTATTGTTTTAGTCCACTGAGATTTCAGTCATTTCTTACTCTGCATAATTTAGCCACGACTGATATACAGAATGATACAATGAATACAAAGAAAATGAAGTCCAACTATCTAGAAGCGGAAGTATTTTTCATTATTTAAAATATATGTTTATTGATTTCAGAGAGAAAGGAAAAGGGAGAGATAGAAACATCCATGATGAGAGAAAATCATCCATAGGCTGTCTCCTGCACGCTCCCAACTGGGGATCCGGGCATGTGCCTTGACTGAAATCAAACCATGACCTCCTGGTTCATAGATTGATGCTCAACCATTGAGCCACATTGGCCAGGTGTATTCCACAAAAAATGTAACCATATTAACCCCACAATAAAACCCTTGATTACAGAAATTAAATTCCCACAAAATATATAAAAGCATCACCTTAAACATTTCTTTCTAGTCTATTCAAATATAACCATAGACATCTCATTAAGATACCCGGTTGAAGTGCAGGTTTCTTTGTTAGTATTTGAAGCCACGGCTTTCTTGATCTGGAACTTATTTAGCTTTATAAGCACATCCAAAATTAGCTTATTCAAACTGCAAATCTCTAATGTTTCAGTTTTCCAAAGTTCCGTATACAAAGAGAATAAAAGAAAAGCACTGCCCTAGCTCAACACTATCAGCTTTAAAAAACACAAAAACAACCCAAATTAAGTTTTGATTACTTTGTAGCAGCTTATTTTCGACGGACTGATGTGACCATTACAGAATACTTCCCAACCTAAAATAGTATGTACCAAAATTACCATAATACTGGGCTGCCTCGACTATCTTAAGAGAGCACTGCCTTCACAATTTCAGCATCTTTTTCTAAAATGATGTGAAATGAGGTGGGCTGTATATGCTCATGCATTAAGAATTGATTGGTCCCTAATTTTTTAACCCCCTATATAGTTGACCTTTAAACAATATGGGCTTGAACTGTGTGGGTCCAGAGTCCATGGAGGCAGAAGGCCAACTGTGTATATTAATCTACTAGATGCCACTCGGAGTGATGGTAGGGGGTACCTTAGCCCGGCCTGCACCCCCTTACAGTCCAGGAGCCCTTGGGGGATGTCTGACTGACGACTTCCCAATGGGAGTGGGTCTAAGCTCTCAGTTGGACATCCTTAGTGCTACCATGGAGGTGGGAGAAGCTCTTGTCACCCACTGCACTCACCAGCCATAAGCCCAGCTCAGGCTTCTAGCTGAGTGGCGCTCCCCCTGTGGGAGCACACTGACTACCAGGGCGCAGCTTCTGCATTGAGTGACTGCCCCCTGGTGGTCAGTGCATGTCATAGCGACCAGTCATTCCAACAGTCAATTTGCATATTAGCTTTTTATTATATAAGATGTCATTCTCTAGAGGGGACTTAAGTATCTGAAAATTTTGGTATTCATGGAGATTCTAGAATCAATCTTCTGCAGAAAGGGACAGCTTTTGGGGGAATCAAAAATTCTATTCATATTTTGACTATGTGGGGTTTGGTGTCCCTAATCCCTGTATTGTTCAAGAATTGCCTATATAGTTTACACTCAGGTCTCAAGCAACATTGCTATTCTCAGTTACTGATCATAAGGGAGACTGTGTTTTATTTTTGTGAAAAATGGGGAGACAAAAAAAAGGAATAAAAACTCTTTCTGATTTCAGCCTTTATTGTCAGTCAAATCAGGCGAACTGTCCAACATTCATCCCTGTTTACAGGGACAGAAATTCTAACTATGATCCTATGACTTTCACACCTAGGGAGATAAACAAAAGGCATCCCTATTGAAGACACTTCCTTCTAATAACATTGAAATATCTTGTCATTTTGCTTTTCTTTGTGACTTTATACACACATGCCTGATTATGAGCATATACACAAGGAAATACATGTGTGTTGTTGTCAAAGAGTCCAGAATTATTTGCTTATATAACTAACAACATCCACATCAAACAGATATGTGATTGGAGTATCTTAGCAAGATCTCAGATGGGACACAATGATTCCCAAAAGTGGTTCTACCAGGTATCTCTACTCATACTGAATGAAATTGCCAAAAAAAAAAAAAAAGCATTTGGAGAAAGATAAAGCATACTATCTTGTAATACAGATAGACAGCTGTATGCCACTCACATGTAACACAAATGAAAAAGGCAGTAACCTTCATATTGGAACTTTTCAGGTTTTCTGCTCAGAGTAACCCAGAGCTAAACAGTTTTTAGAACCAGAGGCAGTTGTGAAGATGAAAGAAAAATCCCCTGTGGGCTTTTGACCAATATATTGTGGCTGCCTCTAACTTCTAAATACCTCTTCCTCGTATTCTACATGTAACACTAGCTAATAAGCCACAACTGGTAAAGAACCCCTCAAAATAGGATGGCATAATTTTTTCACATGGGATTTCAAGCCCCAGACATACAATTCAGAATTCACTTGCACTTCAGTATGCTCATTAGTGGCAGAGGTGAGTCCTGTTTTCAAGCTGGAATGAGAAAGTTACCCAGGATTCAAATGACTCCCAGATACTAAACAAGTGAAGATCATGTTTGGCACAAAGGCTGAAGTTTGTCCCATTACAGCGCTCCCCTCTGTGACCTTTAGGAAGTTATACATACAGAATAAACAAATACTGGTTCATTACCATTAGTTGACCCTTTGGAACCAGACCCCCATAAGAAGCATTATCTCTGGTGATTTGGGCTGGGCGTGGTAGGGTTAAAAATAGCCCTCCAAACATTTTTTTTTATATTAATAGATTCCAACTCATGTTTTATTGGTTTGGATAGCTTGTCTCTTCTAGTCTGAAAATTGTATTTATTCTTTTTTTTTCTTTTTACTATACATAGTAAATAATGATAGGAAATACAAGTACTGACAACTCCATCATTTTTTATCTTCTGACTTCAGGATAGGCAGAGACACTTCCCCAGCATTCCTTAGTCTCCTATCTTAAAAATATGAATGAATACAGGATTACACTAGTGTTTCCCAACCAAGCTACTTGCTAAGGAACATTTGGTGCAATCAGCGTACAGAATCACATGGAGAGCAAGGGGAACTTAAGGATAGCTGAGGAGAGAAGGAGTTCTTTAGAGGAAGAAATGTCACTGGGGATATAATCAATTGATAGGGAAGGTGGAAGCTCATTTTTTTTTCTATATCAATTAGCAAAATAACTGTTACTGTTTACCAGCGAACAGACGTCTCTTATCTTGAATGTTTCATTGGAAGTTGGATAGGCTTTTGTTACACCAAAATGATGGCCAAATTCTCTGTCAAGTGCTTATTCAAAACATTCTTTTGACCTTCAGAATAAACAATAAAAAAAATTGAAAAATTCAAAAAATTGAAAAGTCATCATAAATATAAGCATGCATTTTATATACACTCTACTGTGACCATTCAGAGAATTTAAAAGGATGATTGCTTCTTTGATTACCTTTTTGCCATTCTTATTCAAACTAGACCTTGTCCTGCTCTGTTGGAGGGAATGGAACAATACACATGTTTGTACACATGTACATAAAAAGCAAAGGGAAAGAAGCGATACATATATTTGGCTTTTGAATTCCTACAAGTAGAGTTTCTGGTTATTTAAGAGGTTTCCAGGGTAATTTTCATGATAAAGGCTTACGAAGGACTTTAGGGCCACTCCTTGAGCATTGTGACAAAATGTCTAACCTTTATCATTAACTGGTAAGTGATCAGTGCAGCTGGGCAAGACTCTCCAAGGGGGGTTGGAGGGGAGCTGGATTAGAGCTCTTGCTTTTTCTTTTTCTTTGGTGGTTTGCATGCTATAGGAACTTGTGGAAATGAGCAGGACATTCAAGTGATGTGCCAAGAATGGCTAGCAGGCTGGGTGTGAAGAGGAGTCTCAGCTTTGGACTACTAACGCTGCTTCTAGAAACAGATCAGAGGAGAGGGAAGTATCCTGAGGCCTGCATCCTTTAATACAAGAAGGCTAAGAATGAGTGGGAGAGAAACACTACTTGTTCTTTAATCCTCACCTGAGGATATGTTTTTATTGATTCTTAGAGAAAGAGAAAGGGGGGAAGAGGTAGAGAGAGAGGAAAACATCGATGTGAGAGAGAAACATAGATTGGCTGCCTCCTATATGCGCCCCCATCAGGGATCAAACCCACAAACTAGGTATATGCCCTGATTGGGAATCAAACCCGCAACTGTTTGTTACATGGGACAATGCTCCAACCAACTGAGTCCCCTGGACAGGGCTGCTCCCTCCCTAATTTTTTTTAAAGGTACAGTTAACCACTAACAAATGTGGCTCAGATCTAGTCTTGAATTTTTAACAATAAACTCCGCAACTCCTCTTCCTTTAAGAGGTGAGAGCTGGGAAGAAGATATAGTTCTCTGTCAGGCATAGTTCTCTGTAGATATAGTTCTCAGTCAGGCATAGTTCTCTGTAGGCCAAATCAAACCTTAATTCAGTCATGAGATGCTCCCTCATCATGATTAATGTGCAGCCTCCCTCTCACTGGCTATACTGCTAATTCCCCTATTGCAATGTACTCATTGTTTTTATGGTACCCGTGCTCTTCAATCTGTTTGTCCCACTCGCTTGAAAGCCTGAGAATGATACTTCCGTTAACAAGTCTCAACTAGGATTTACAATTCCCTGTAGTCTTGTCCTGTGTATAAGCTGAAGAAATTGAAAGCCAGGAGTTTATGCTGAACATATTTACCAGAGATGAGATAATATATATCATGACTAGATAAATACCTTTGAATGCCTTACTATAATTTCTTTCATTTTCCCCTCTCAGAATCAGGTAGACTGATTGAAATAAAAGATAGCAATTTTGCAGAAAATGTCAGAACAACGCAATGGGAAAGGTATCAAACGCTGTTAACTGACGACGCTTTGCTCTTTTTGCGTGGTTCACACAATATTAACTAGGGATTCTTGAAATGAATCTGTTTTATTGCAAGCTTGATTATACCGACATCACTAAATGATTCCATCAGACTAATGACAGTTGATACTTAATGAAAGAGGCCACTCATTTAACTGCTGATTATTTCTGGGAAAACCTTTTAATCTACTTCCCTGTTAAAATGGAAATAGAAAAATGTACTTTCACAAAGCAAAGGACTGTATTTCTGCTGTTTTTAGAAGAGAGGGTGAGATGAATGAGGCAGGCCTTTCCTCCTGCAGGCTTAATTTTCTTCTTATCAGGCCTGGAAATTAAGATGGTCCAAGTACCGCACTCATGGAAAGTACTTTCTCATGGATGTACATGCTGCCCCAGAGACCGCCAAGAGGGCAGGGACAGCGGCAATCAGACATAGAAAGCCATGGACCGCAGTGTCCATGCTGGCTGCCCTATATTGCTACCTGCATCCCTGCCTTTCATGGGGAAGGATGGGGAAGGGATGATGTTGGGGTTCAGAGAGGAGACCTAGAAGTAATTCTTCAAGGAGGAGGACAGCTTTTTTTTTTTTTTTTTTTTTTTTTAGGGAAAGTCAATATATTGTATCCCTACTTTAATTAAAGGGTTCTTTGTTTTAACTATTTCTAAGACTAGTGAAGAGAGATGTTAAATATGACTATAATAGTAATAATATTGATAAGCCTTCTACTAATAGATCTAAACCTGAATATCTCTTTTGCTTTACAAGTAGAATCAAATTACCTTAAAAATGGAAGAACTTTCTTGTTACAGGTAGATAATATAGATCCAGTGTTGTCATTGTCTAAAGCAGTGACTAATGAGTTTGCCGACCACGGCCTTAGGGAAAAACACTTAAAAAACATCTTAATAATGTACTAATGTCTTTAACCAGAAGTCAAAACTTCTGGGTAAGGGTAATTAATGCCTTACAGCAGTGGTCCGCAAACTCATTTTGTTATATGGGACAATGCTCCAACAGAGCTGCAAACCACGGCTCGTGAGGCGCATGTGGCTCTTGAGCCCAGTTTGCCAACCACTGGTCTAAAGAATGTGGTACTGTTCCTATATTTCTAACACATATAATCCATATATCATTATTGGCATGTTCCTTTTCTCGCCCCCAGTGTGAATTTTATCCTTACAGTGCATCTGAGCTCAGACTGGTCCCAGTTCAGGTGCTCAGTCAGCTCAGGGGGCTGGTGGCTACTGCGCTGGGCAACATAGCTAGCTATAGAGTTACAACATCTTTTTTTAAATATTTTTTATTGATTTTTTTACAGAGAGGAAGGTAGAGGGATAGAGAGTTAGAAACATTGATGAGAGAGATGTCGATCAGCTGCCTCCTGCACACCCCCCACTGGGGATGTGCCCGCAACCAAGGTGCGTGCCCTTGACCAGAATCGAACCTGGGACCTTTCAGTCCACAGGCCGACGCTCTATTCACTGAGCCAAACCGGTCTCAGCATATGGAGTTACAAAATCTTATAAGAATCCATTTGGAATCATATATGAAGTGATGGTTCTTCATTCATTTTGCTTGATCCTTAAGAAGATAAATTTATCACTTAGGCTATGTTATAAGATTGGCAGCTTTTCAAAAGTCTTTCTGCATTCATATGTCACTTAACACCTAAATCAGTTAAATCCAGGACAGATTCAACGAAATGTAATAATCAGTGCAAGTAAATTGCCACCTGATAAAAGTTTTCCATTGTCTTGATACTTGGATACCAGTCTCCATTACTTTGCACTAAGGTACTTTCTACTTAGATCAGTTTGATAAATTAACATGCAACTCCTGGTCCTCACACCTACAGTTATTCAGCTGACCCCGAGTCAAGATTTGTTCTTAGTCAGCCCAAATTTCTCTTTCTTAGCATTCCTGGAGGGTAATTACCTGCCATTCCCCAGAGGAACTGATTATGGGTTAAGTTTCCTATTCAAAACCCACTGCTCATTAATCCCCATCAAAACAGCCTGGGCAAAGTCATTTTTCTCCAGCGGCAGATTCGGGCCAGCCCAAGTGCAGAGACTAAGCCAGCAGCTGACTGCCCACTGTGAGATTTGGAGGAATTCAAAAACCTTCACTGGCTGCTAACTAGCTCTCATAAAAAATAAAAAATAAAAAAACACAACTCCTAATTTTCACCATCTTGGCATTGTATTCTAGAATCAGGAATCAAGAATCAGACAAGGCAACGGTGGAATAGCATTAAACTCACTGATATTCGGGATAGTCCAGATGCTGAGTGATGTAAGGAATCCTAGATTGAGGAAGGAAGTGAAAGAGAGCACAGCTGTCCTGGGATGCTGCTGTTAGGGACAGTGACAATCAGGAGAGCTGGGGAAACACTAGAAACCTGGGATAGACGTGGGGACATAGAAGAGGGTGACCAATGGAAAAATTCACAAAGGCATAGCAACTATTTAATATTTTTTTCTTGGGCTGCATTTTTCTAACAAACCTGAAGTTGAGGATGCTTTAAGATATCTAAGTTTACTCACTAGGATTATCTGTTCTACCTTATAAATTATATTCTGGCGAGCTAGATTCTGATATCCCTAAAAGGGAACTGATTAAGGCATTGACTAAGGTAACCTTTTGTTTGATACAGGAAAAGCAAAATGATTAAGTTTGCTTTAATCTACTGTCATTTTGGTAATAAAGTAGCTAAATAATTTGCTATTCAAAAAATTAGGTATTGCTTTCTTCTGTGTCTTTCATTAAATAAAAAATGCTCTGCCCTCTTTTCTATTTTTTTTATTTAATTTTTCCACTGAGATACTTTGGGAAAATGTTCAGAAAAATCCTCTCTTAAAGTATAATTTTAACGTGTTAGAAACTATGATTTGTGCCAAAGAACTAAGTGATGGGGTCCATTGTGGGACTTTAAATACATTCTCTACGGTTTCTAAATCCTTTTGTGCAATGCATTAGTGTGAAATGTGATTTATGTAATCAAATAGAGCCATTACTCACAATGGGAAACGCACAACCCCATCTCGGCTGAGAACAGGAAAGAGCGTCTAGCTTAAAGAACAGAACAGAGCTGGCATTTTATAAGTGCAAATTTAAAAAAATAAAAATAAAAAACCTAAACGAGTTTGATTCCTTTTATGCCTAAGCTCCAATAATGGAGTCCATAGCCGAATTCATTATCTAAACTCCCTTCCACGGGGAGCCTTCCCGGGAAGTCCTCTCTCCAGGAGCTCCGCGGCTTCTCAAGCAAATTAATCTTGCAACCAGAGGTTTGGGAGGAAAACGCAGAACTGCAACCCAGGCTGTTCTAGCTTCTTCCCTTTTCCCTTACTCGGTGGCCCCCGCCTGAGTGGTGATACATGGGCCATGGAAGATGCTCAGGATGTTGAAAATGCTGCTCACAGCAGAGCATCCTTAGAGGGTCAGGCCTTGGGAAGCATTGGCTCCTTGAAAGGGCTCTTCTATTCAAGGAGATGGCGGAACAACAGAAGTCAAAATCTACACCAAATAAAATGATATCCAAGTTAAAAACCCAGGGTCAGAAGTCTGATCGCTTCCAATTTCACCTTGGCCAGCTGCTAACTGGGTAGGAGCAAACGTTCATGGCTCCCGGGCTGTTTTGTGTGTTTAACCTGTTGAAAGTGGTATTATTCCCCATGTGGATGGTGAGAAAACAGGTGTAGGGAACTTAGCTCTTGCGCAGGTAGGACGTTTGGAGCCTGTTTTAAATGTGGGTGGGGGATTGCACAGTCTATGCTCTTAGCCAACACATGGCACCGGCGATGGAGACTGCCTGGTCTTGTTTCAGTTCAGTAACCTCACTTTTGTCTCTTATCACCTGTAAAATGGAGAGAACTACAGGACCTGTCTCACGCGGTTAAAAGAGCAAGAACATAGTGAATGTAGCACCGTCCTGACATCCAGCAAATAGTCAGTAAATCTGGTTTGACAAAAGGCAAGCCTTTTTTCCCAATGAGCCTTTAGAGAATAACTTACCTCTACATGTAATGGGACCTGGGATTCAGCCAATTAGTGACAATCTTGATTCATGCTCAAGACAAGCCATACCTGAACAATTTTTTTACCAAGTGGTTGGGAAAAGGCAATTATTAAAAAATCTCTCTCTTGCCCTAACTGGTTTGGCTCAGTGGATAGCATGTGGGCTTGCACACTGAAGGGTCCCAGGTTCGATTCCAGTCAAGGGCATGTACCTTGGTTTCGGGAACATCCCCAGTAGGGGGTGTGCAGGAGGTAGCTGATCAATATTTTTCTCTCATTGATGTTTTTAACTCTCTATCCCTCTCCATAAAAAAATCAATAAAATATATTTTGGGGTAAAGGAGTACATATATATCAATATATATATATATATATATATATAATCAGTATAGTAGGGCTATTAAAGATATATATATATATATATATATGTGTGTGTGTGTGTGTGTGTGTATATATATATATATATATATATATATGTATTTATATATCTTTAATAGCCCTACTATATTGATTCTATAGGTAGCATGGCATTCATATTTCAACAAGTAAAATTCTATTTAGAGTGATTTTCAATCACTATTGTATTTACAAGTTTATGTTTGTATATTATATTATTAAAGTAAAGAATCAATATTGGACAATACTGCACCATGAGTCCTAGGGTGAATAACAAATAATTTATGGCTCAACATTTTTCATGCAATACTCAAGCCACCTGTTGTGAGCAACATAAATGTGGTGGATCGCCAAATAGAAGAGAAAAATGAATAGTACACAAATTTAACTCATACTATAGAATTCAAAAGATATCATTCCAATTAAACATAAATCATAGCTTATAAACTATAGAGTTCTCTACTGCCATGGTGAAGCAATTATCAGCAATACGTTATACAGGAGCCAAAAAAAAAGGTAAGTAGAAGTTAAGCTGGGTTCTGCATTTGTCAAAATAATAAAATATGCAAGAATTTTCTAAAAAATATTTGCAAAATTGAGATGCACTCAGAAATATTTTATATAGGTAATATAAAAGAGAAATTGAAAGAATTTTATTGTAATCATCTCAATAATCATTGTCAGTATTTAATAAAAGAACATAAATACTGTTCAAGTGGATGATTTGCCCTTATAACTGTACAGCAACTATCCTTCTTTATTGTTTATTATCACTGTGTCCTTATGTAGCCTTTGTTCCGCCATCTAGGATTTGGAATTAACAAAAGGAGTTTCCTCCACATATAGTTTCTTTTACAGTTTATATTCAATATAATTTTGTATTAGTTTCAGGTATACAGACTACTTGTTAGGTAATCATATATTTTACAAAGTGTTCCCTAATATTCCCAGTACCCCTGGCACCATACATAGTTATTATACTATTATTGACTATATTCCCTAATGTTGCTCATTACATTCCCATAACCATCCTGTAACTACTAACTTGTACTTCTTAATTCCTTTACCTTTTTCACATAGTCCTCCAACACCCATCCCCTCTGGCAACAACCGGTCTAGTCTCTGTGCCTATGAGTCTGTCCAATTTTGCCTGTTCAACTTCTTTTGTTCTTTAGAGTCCACCTACAAGTGAAATGATATCTGTTTTTTTATGTTGTGAAGATTAAATGGGTTAATGTATCTAAAGAACGTTAAAAGGGGGGCTGGAGATACAGTAAATTCTCAAACTGTTGATGACCAACAACGTCCCCAGCATCTCCTGGTAAAAGTTTTTTGTATGAGCAGAAGCAACATCTTTCGCTGCATTTTTATCAATCACAGAAGGCGGGTAGTTATGGATACCATGTAGGCGGTGGCATCCTCTTAAATGTTTAATCACTGACATCGCTGGTGCAGAGAGCCAGCCCTGGTTTGTAGTGTTGGCTGATTCCCATGTGTGACTTCAAACTACCCATGAGACACCGCTGAAAGTGGAGCTGAGGATGAGCACAATGGGCTGGGACGAATCCTTAAAGCAGCCTCCAGCACACCACTGCATCCAGCCCCGACTTTGTCTCTTTCACACAAAGATGTGTATTTACAATCAAGAGGGATACACTTCCCAACTGAAAGACTTGGTGATAGAGAAGAGAATTATGGGAATGAGATTATGTAGGCATCTGCATTGAAACTCTCAATGTGGAATCCCAGTCACAGCTCACCTTACTCAGATTAAGCTCCCACAAGGTGAGTTCAGCAGTAGAATGGGCAAGGAAACTGTGAATTGGAGGAACAAAATCAAGATAAACCATCAGAATATTTGTCAAGAATTCAGAGAAGTGTATTATTTGCAAAGCACTGCCTTGCCTTTTAGGAGAATATCTATAATGCCAGCCTATTGCCTCTGCCCTCAGCTAGCTGATATTCCTATTGAGGGAGTAAAGGATAGACATTCAGTAAGTTAGAAATACAGAAGAGGCAGTTCACAATGCTATTAAGAAAATGTCCAAGGACAAACCCAACCTTCACAAAATTCTAAGTTATTTCTAGAAAACTTTAAAAAAAATCACTTAAATTATTATGAAAACTCAAAAAGGCACTTCAAGACTAAAAGCAAAGGGAGAAAAAATAAGCATTAAAAAAAACTTCCTCCTTTTGAAGAAAACTTTTTTTTTCTATAAATCAATAAGGAGCTACACTTTAGGGATTATATTTTTATGCTTCACACTCAAACACTCATATTTGGTTTAAGACTGCGGCCTTTGAGGGATCCTAAGAAGTTAGTTAAGCAACTCTGAGGTTGAGTCAGGGGGATTTAACAATAAATTATACAGTTAGCAAAAGAATCATGGGGTCTGCCGTGACAGCTATGGGCTGTATTTACAGATCATTCATATTCACCAGAGTGTTATTTATATGAGCAAAATATTTTCCAAATAAAAAACCTATTGTCTAAATAAGTAAGAAATAATCATCTTTTACAAGACAGATTACTCCTGTATAAAATGATAGGATTCTATGAAATGGCATATTATTGATGCACAATACTTTACTTTGAGAATAATATTTAAAATAACTCAAAAATGCCATAACATTGGAAATGCCAATGTTATGGCATTTCCATATATATATATATATATATATATATCTCAGAACATAAAGTAGTCTAAAACTATAATAATAACAGCTAAGTCACCGTGGGTCAATGAAAACCATTGTGGACACCCCCTTTACATCCTCCATTGGCAGGGTTCAGTTTTGTATCTGTGTGGGCTGAATGACAACTCATTATGGTTTTTTAAAAACCTGTGTAGTACTATTGTTACTGTTAGTTTCTCTTCCTCACATTTTCATCCTTTATATTTCCCAAAATCATAACAGTGGTGCTGGGGGAGATGATTACCCTAAGGGGTTTCCAGGTCAAAAGCAATGGAAAAATCTTAGCTTGAGCTACAGGAAGTCCTCGCACTCAAGGTTGTTAGGGTGTGGAATTGTACATCCTCTGTGGTTTGAGAGATAAAAATGATCTCTCAATAATTTTCCAAGAATAAATTTACAACATATGAGCCATAGAACTAAATGTATTTAAAACAAAATGTGAATCTGATTTTAGATGTTTTTAAGGAATATTTCATTTATTTAAATTATTATTTCAATGACTCCCAGATGACTGGCAAAAGGGTAATGTTTTGAATCCAAGATGTGATGAAGTTGGCCCTCAGCCTGTGGAAACTTGCTTAGGCCAAAGATATCCGGACGTGATGCCAAAGGAAGTTATCCCTACAGTCTGAAAGCTATCTCAGATTAGTTTTCGGAGCTACCACCTTTACCAATTCCTAATCGCATGTCTGCTCAGAAAAAACAAGTTTAAGTAAGTTGCTCTCAACAGTTTTAACTAACGGTGATAAACCAATAGCTATATATCTATTTTAAGCAAGGGAGTGGTGTATAAGTTTGAATCCTTAAAAGTGTACTTCGTGTCTGAATTATTTCTAAGTTAAAAAGTATCAATGTTATGGCATTTCCAGTGAGCGCATAAATATGCTTGAAATTCTTATGGCAGCATTTATATTTATTAAAATTAGAGTTTCTGAGTGGAATTTGGAGACTACAATGAAAGTTAATTTGAGTCTAAATTTATCCAACTTGATGACTTTGCCCCAGAGAAATTGTTGGGAAATAAATTTAGAAGAAAGCTTGGAAAGCTGTGTTTCTTGACTTACTTTTTTTCTGTGCTCTTCTAATTTGATTTTCCACCCACCCCACCCCACACCCATTTTTTTGGCAGTGATATTAACATAATACGATGATTCAATTTAATGCAAAATAAGTGCAAGGTCTCCAAGAAAATCAACTCTTATCTCAAAGAAATGTGTTCAGGCAAATTTTGTTACACAACAAAGGCAAAAACATTTATTGAATCTCCCCCAGTGAAAGGGAAAAAAATAGCACAATATGGTTGTCTTTATTTACAACTAGAGATCAGTGCACGAAAATGCATGCACTCAGGGGAGTCTCTCAGCCTGGCCTGTTCCCTCTTGCAGTTCTAGACCCCTAGGAGGATGTCTGACTGACAGCTTAGGCCCGCTCCCCAGGGGATCAGGCCTAAGCTGGCAGTCAGACATCACTCTGACAGCCCAGGAGCCCTTGGGGCATGTCCTACTAACGGCTAAGTTGGACATCCTTAGTGCTGCCACGGAGGCCTCTCCCGCCACTGCCATACACTGGCCAGCCATGACCCAGCTTCTGGCTGAGTGGCACTCCCCTTATGGAAGTGCTATGACCACCAGGGGGCAGCTCCTGTGTTGAGCGCCTGTCCCCTGGTGGTCAGTGTCCATCACAGCAACTGGTCATTCCACCTTTTGGGTCAATTTGCATATTACCCTTTTATTATATAGGATTAGCATTATTCCTTTAAACATAATGCAGCACCCTGGCTGGTGTGGCTCAGGTTGTTGCATCTCATCCCGAGCAATGAAAAGTTGCTGGTTCGATTCCCAGTATGAGCACTTGCCTGGAAGGGAGTGTGCAGGAGGCAACTCAGGGATATTATGCCTCCTTTCCTCTCTCTCTAATATATATTTTACAGCAACAAGTCCAAAGAAATTAGGTATTTGTCCAAAGCTACAGAGGATGATACAGATCAAATTTCTCAATAATGGACTCTTTATTTCTTTTGTATTTTATAGGGTTGATCATAATAAAAAATATAAAATTTACCACAATTCTGGGACTGCAAATATTTTGTGTAATGATTTTCTATAATAGCGATTAGACTAAACAGAAATAAATCAGCATTGCTCTTTCAAAACTGACATAACACCATTGTGTTAAAAATGGATCTTTACTGACCTTCATTCTCATTCTGTTGTGCTTCTTAGCAACCCAGAATTCAAGCCTTCTCATCTCGATTACCTAGTTCACAAACTCCCCAAGCACTAAACCACATAATGAGGTCATAATATCCCTCTTGGCTTCTTAAAATATCCGTAAGTTGGAAGCAGAGAGCAGAGAAACAAAAAGTGTAAATCAAAGGAGGAAAATAAGATACTGTAATAATTACTTTGCATTTTTCAACCATAACTATTCAATAGAGTTCCTTTCTTCTTTTCTCCCCTTACAATGCCATTACTAAAAACCTGCCCGCAGAGAAAGAAAACATATACCTCATGCATATGGAGTAGTTGTCAAATCGTCAAAGACCAAAGACATTCAATTAAAATATTTTTGTGGTATGTATATGGAGAGGTAGAGACAGGAATAATACTCTCTGGGTAGGTGTGTGCACACTGTTGATGGCCAATGTCCATTGTAATTGTCCAGTGCTATCTCATAGCATCTCTCTCTCCCCCTCCCTTCCTCTCTGAAATCAATTTTAAAAAAATCCTTTCTTCATCATTTTCTTCTTCTTTCCTTCTTCTTCTTCTGATTTTATGGAAGAAATCCAAATCTGTTTTCCCACTTCTGGTGGAAGACTTTATATCAGCATGTGGTAAAGCCAGAACACATATTTTTGTTTGTTTGTTTTATTATCCCCACCTGAGGATATTTTTTTCCACTGATTTTCAGAGAGAGTGGAAGGAAGGGGGAGAGACAGAAAAAGAGAAACATTGATGTGAGAGAGAGATATCGATGGATTGCCTCCCAACCAGGGCTGGGAATCGAGTCTGCAACTGAGATACGTGCCCTTGATGGGATTGAACCTGGGACCCTCCAGTCTTCAGGCTCTACCCACTGAGCTAAAACAGCCTGGGCAGCACACATATGCTTTCAATTAGCTCTCCCTAAATGGATTAACAATAATTTATTAATTCATATATTTAGTCTGTCAGTCAATAACAGGTTTACTGTATTCCAGACTCTGTGCTAAACTCTGCAGATAAAGGATAGATCCAACATCCATATAATAAAAGCCCAGTGGTCATAATAGCCCAACGACCAAAGATGGGTCACCAGGAGGCTATGTGCATGGCAGCACGGCGAAGCACAGGCGGGGGACTGAGCTGTGTGCGCGCCAAGGCGCATGTGGGTGGTGGGGCTGCATGTGTGGCGAGGCATGCACAGTGGGCGGGACCTGACTGGGTCCCGGGGCACACCAGGGCTTGGGGAAGTCCCCCAGCACTGGTGGGACTCGGTGGCCCCAGGTCTCATGCAATTCCCCGCGGGTCTAGGTCTCACACGATTTCACATGCTGGGTCACTAGTAGTTCAATAAAGGAATGAATGAATGAAGAAATAAGGAAAATACAAAATGAATGAGTGACTGACCTGAGGAGGCGTGACCTGCTTATTCAACAACACTAATAGGTAACCCTGAGAGCTGAGCAATATTTTTTTGGATGGTGGATTACATAAGGGAGGACAGCACTGCCACAATGTGAATTTTTTATTTTGTTTTTCCTCTCTGAGTAATGTGCTGGCATCTTGAGACGAGCCCTTGAGCTCACCACTGTCTGGACATAGCATTCCAGATGACATCTACGACACAACGTTTTAATGAAATAGAACATGTTATCATGAAATAATCATTATGTTCATATTAATAAAATAAAAAATCCAACCTATCACAGTCCATATACCTTTCATATATAACTATGCATTTATGCAGTAGTGTCTTACAATGTTTTATAAGAAAAGAGTTGAAAAGGTGAAACATAGACATATATGATAAATAAGAGTATCAGAACAAAGAATTAAAAAAAACACACCTCAATTCTATTTAAGCTAAACATTAGCTCAACTTTACATAATTCACTGAGCAATGTGCTTTTGGGTTTACAGGTGAAAAAAAGTTCAGACGTGAAAAGGATTATAAGTGAAAACAAGTTCTATTAATGTTCCAATCAAATAAAAGCTCAGAAAAGTACCGTTCACTTTGTTCTCACTTGCATATAGTCCAATTAGGTTGTCAAAATTAAAGTGAGGTTCAACGCAAGTCAGATTTCCTCCTTTCCCGGTAGCAGGCAAGATTTTTCTTTAACTTTTATAAGTTGTTACTGACAAAGAGAGTACAGACGAAGAGGTGAATTAGAACATTCAAAGAGTCCTTTATTCGTGAAGCTATAAAATATACTTAGCTATTTATATGCACAGGTATTTGAGAGATGAATTGCATGTCCTACCTACAAACTCAGAAAAATCATTAGCTATAAAAAGGAAAATAAAAGCTATATTATCTAACTCACCAAGACTGACTTTGGTTCCAATATGTTGTTTCTCCTGTGTTTTTTAAAAAAACTTTTATTAAAGTCTTTTTTTTGTAATTGTATAAGTGAGCTCCACTCAATTTATAATACAAAGTTAGAATTTATATCAGCTCTAGGCTAATTTGTTAAATCATTATGGTCATGATGAAAGATGTACCTCTAGTGTTATGGCATATCATTGAGTCTTATTTACAGCTTTTACCTTTAACACTTAGAAATATTATTAGAAGGTAAAGGTGAAATTGAAATTCTTTAAACAAAACCAACAAAGCCAATTACTCTAAATGTGAGTCATTTCTAACATGCCAGCTGTCATTTAAAAAAATATCCCCAATAAATTTAATAAAAAAATAAATGTGTCCATTCCTCAGATGGTTATATAGTTATTTGTTGTTTTCACTTGCTCTGAAGATGTTCATGTGAAGTTTGGGGTGTTTCAGTACCTTATTTTTGCTTTTTCCCTATCCTCTCTTTTGAACTACTGATGTCTTTGAAGTGCATGGGAAACACTAATCAATCTTCTCTCTGCTCCTGGTCACCTACTTCCTTCTACAACTTTTCTGTCTGATCTTCCCTCTGCTTCCTATCACTTTCCCCCTCTACCTTTTCTTTTTTTTTTACTATCCCTCTTTCTTTCCTGCTTCTCATTCCCTTCCTCCCCTTTTGCTCTTTAACCATAACTTTATATCCATCAAAAGTCTGAGTTCTGTGGGTCTAATGGAAGCTTGACAAAGTTTCTGTAACCAAGGAAGATTCTCTAAATTCCAAAACTTTGAGTCTAAGCAAATTCATCCTCTCTAAGTGTCCTCCTCCATTGCTCACACTGAAACATGATTAAAATCAATCTCTGTTCCAAGGATCATCTTAGAAGTTGCTAATTTGGCACCACACCTAGAATTTACTATCTATGTATCACTTTTCTAAGGAAGAAGAGAGTCAGAATGAAAGAAATACCCTAAAATCAAGATTTATTTCTGGCACGGCTCCTCAGCACCCCCTTCTTCTGGTTAGATATATAAGAACTACTTCACTTAAAGGCCATTAATGACAAATGCCTGCAACATCACATGAACTCCAAATGAAAATGTGTTTAAGTTGGAAATGACTTAAAACATTTATATGTTAAAAACATAGAGTCAAAATGAAGCACAAAACTTGCACGAATTTTTAAAAGACATGATCTCAACTCATTTAACTCATTTATTTTTCCTTGTTTGTTTTTTACTTCAGGCTGTGTCCTAATCTGGAAGAAATGATCTTTACACAACCACCCTGTTAGGATAATCTTATAAAAAATTTGCAAAATTCTGATGACTTTCACTGACTACAAATTATTGAAAATTGCAGATTGCTACAAAATCAGCTTGTTATGTCTTATTCTGATATAAAGTTGTTCAGCTCATTTGATCAGTTGTTATTCTATCCAGTTGCATTCTTGAGAAAGAAAATTAATTTTTCCTAAACATATAAGAAGACAACTAGAGCAAAAGGCAGTCAAAGAGGACACTTAATTGTTGCCAACTGAATGATTCTACCAAATATTACAATTTGACCTGAACTTATGGTTATAAACAATGCTTATGTCCTTCCTATTTATAATTATACCTGCTCCTGAAAAGATTTTTTGGGGGGAGTGATTACATACTCCCCTATAATTTTCCTACCGGCATGTAATGAAAGCAAGGTTCACAACATATATTAACCAAGCATTCATTATCCAGCAAGCCCCAGTTTATACAGCCCGATCTGTAAATCTCCCGAATCCTGTTATTTTGAGACAGACATAACAATCTTCCTGAGGGAGGACTCAATGACCCTTGGCTTGTCTAGCATTAGACAAGAGAAACCAAGTTCTTGTTACAAGATCCTTAAGGGATCCTCATTGCCTGTGGCTGACCTTCCCGGATTTTTGTATTTTAGTCAGTGCATGGATTTCAAAAGTCTTTAATTTCACCAATGAAAGCCATCATATTAATAAACAATAGTCGGTGTGTTAATTAAGGCTTCTATTAGCAGAAGTCTGAAATGGTATCCAACGTCCAGAGAACCGGTGTTTCTACAAAATACCTTCAGAGGGTAGCCATTCTGAAATAATGTTAACAAATAGGAGAGTGGATTTGCTGTTAAAGCAGCCCAGAAGTGAATCCTGAACTAACTTGTACTTTAAGTTCACACTGTTTATGCTGAAATCTTTTAAAGTAAATTGCAGGTGTTATATATCAATACACTTTGCTTTTCCTTTTGACTTCCTTCTACTATATGATCTTTACTTTCCACATTTTTCAATATTTTTTCAAAGTATTGTTGCTACAGAAAGAGAAAAAATATGGATAGATTAACATAAACAAAAAACTGCATTTTCTATGCAATAGTTGTTACCATCATCCAAAGGGAATGTACTTAGTTTTATGAAGGAAGATTCACCATAGTAACATGCAGAATGACTGCATACATCATAAAAGTGTATTTTGTTGCTGTTTCAGAAGAGGGTAGAAGTATTGCTGGATTTGGCATGATTGCTAATGAGGTGAAACCTTAAAATATTGAGATAAGCCATGCTTCAAACACACTAAGGGTTTCATTTACTTACTGAATGAAAAAAGTTAACATTTCCAAAGTTTGAGTGAGGGGGAAATAGAGTTGATATGGATTTAATGATATCTATACAAATTTGGAAGTTAATATTTATCTTGGACATTTTCTTTCCTTTTATTTGCTTATATCTTTAAATTTATACACGAAGAAATGGCATTTAACCATCATGTGAAAATGGCTACTCAGCGTGTGGTCTGCTGGTCCTTCTCTGGGAACTTTAAGAGAAGCAAATTCTCCCCTCAGTCTGAGGGAACTGGGATATCTGGGGAGGGCCAGCAATGAAAGCTTGAACAAGCACCCAGATGACTCTGATGGTCATTAAAGAGCAGAGACTCTGGTCTAAAGGTCATTGAGTTTTGCCAGTCTCTTCTCAGTAATGAAATAAATCCATTAAAGTGAAAGCTCTTAGCCATTTAAAATATTTGATTAATCATCTCATTCTTGTTGTATTATAGCTAGCATAAAATTTACAATGGTGATAACCTTCCAAAGAAAGCAATCCTCACATGGTTTATGTCTAATATGTAGGTTAAAACCTAGGGCTGTGTGTGTGTGTGTGTGTGTGTGTGTGTGTGTGTGTGTGTGTATGTGAGAGAGAGAGAGAGAGAGAGAGAGAGAGAGAGGCTTTTCTGCTGGTCTGAGATGTTCCTCTGGAAGGGATTATCATTAATTTCATCTCAAATGCTCATAATGTGTCTTGAGTCCTCTCCATCCTTGAACATCAGATCTGGAGCTTCATAAAATCTTATTATGGCAACAATAGTTTCTATAATAATTTTTAAAATAACACCAAATTAGTTAAATCAATTTTTAAAGACTCAGATCCATGATTTATATGAATCTATAAATATGGGAGGCATTTAAATTGGTGACAATGTGATCCAATATAAACAAACTAATAGATATTTTACTATACTTTCTGGAATCCAAGTTGATTCAAAAATTAGATTAGATGGTTTAATGTGCATTATCCTTAAGACTGGTCTCTTAAGTGGCTTGAATATTAATCATCAGGACAACAGAGGAAGCACTAGATTTCTAGGAGAAAAAGAAAACAAGCTTTGGAATGAATTGACTTATAAATGTTTTACTTCCACTGATTCCAAAGTTATTCAATTGAAGGTACTATAATGACTGATGGGTTTAATATGAAATGCTCATAAGGCCTGCCTATAATTATTTAGACTTGAAAAAAGTATTCATTAATCTTGCAAAGAGGACCAGTGCACAACATTGGTGCACTGGGGGGGGGGGGGTCAGCCTGACCTATGCCTCTCACAGTTCAGGACCCCTTGGGGGATGTCCACATGCCAGCTTAGGCCCACTCCACCACTGCTGCACTCACCAGCCATGAGCCTGGCTTCTGGCTAAGTGGAGCTCCCCCTGTGGGAATACACGGACCACCAGGGGGAAGCTTCTGCATTAAGCATCTGCCCCCTAGTGGTCAATGTGCATCATAGTGACCAGTTGTTCCACCATTCACTGAGATACCCTGACAGGCTATCTGATGATCAAGAGGGCTACTAAGTGACTAACTGGTGGGGAGCTTACACAGTGTGGATACACTGGACAAAGGAATGATTCATGTCCTAGGCACAGAGTTTTATCACGCTACTTAGAATGGCGCTCAATTTAAAACTTATGGATTGTTTATTTATGGAATTTCCCACTTAATATTTTCAGACCATGGGTAACTGGAAAGCAAAACTGCAGATAAGGAGGGACTAATGTATAATACTAACTAAAAGGGACATTCACATTTATTATTCTAAAAAATGTATGTGCATGATTTAAAAACATGGTCCCCTCTTTGTTTTCTGTAGTGACTTATTTTTAAAACACAGGTAAAAAAAATAGAGGGCATATTCTAGAAATTCTTCAATTTTGCTAAATGATTAGAATTGTTATTCTCATTTTGGATAGATACATTATTATAACTGGGCTTTCTAGCAATGTCACAGACCTACTAAGGAAAGCATAGCAGTCTTATCACAATAGCAACTATTTTTGAGTGCTTGCTATATTCTAGGCACTGAAGTGAACGTTTCACCTGTGCCGATTCACCTTAACAGCCTGAAAAGTTAGCACCACTAACAGGCCTAATATATATATATATATGACTAGAAGCTCGATGCACTAAATTTGTGCAAGGAGCTCAGCCCTTATGGTCCCAGCTGCCTCACAGCCCCATGGCCCCACCCCGCCCACTGGTCATTTCAGAAGGTAGTTTCACCATTAGGTCTAGTTAGCATATTAGCTCTTTATTATATAGGATTTCAGAAAGAGAGAGAGAGAAAGATCAATGATGAAAATCATTAATCGACTGCCTCCCACACACCCCATATTGGGGACCCAGGCATGTGTCCTGACCAGGAATTGAGCCATGACCTCCTGGTTCATAGGTCGATGCTCTACCACTAAGCCACACCGGCTGGGCTAACACACCTATTTTAAAGTGAAGGAAACTATAACCAATAGAGAATAAGGCAAATGGTCACCTCGTGTCTGACAAAGCCAAGCTTTGACCTTCCCTTTATGTCTCTCACTAGAACCAAGCCAAATAGACACTATGTTACGATGACTCCAAGGACTGTGCACTGTTTTATATTCTTCAGAAAATAATTCGTTAAAGGCATTAATTCATGTCTTGCTCACACAAGACGCCTGGAATACACAAAGGACATTAAGAAACTGAGTTTCAGAGGGGTTAAGAGTTCGACCAAGATCACAGGGATTTTAAAATAGCAACTCTCATGCTTGCAGCCAGATTTTGTCTCTTCGTTCCCCGGTTTTCGAATATGCATGCTTTCTCCTTGGATGACAATAATCAAATGTTTATATTTTATTACTCCTCCTAGACTCTTGCTTTGATTTAACTGTTGAAATTTGGCTACACAACGCACAGCTGCTGCTTCTCAGAGCCCTCAGCTCTTTTTTGACCTTGGCAATGTAATTCAAGTAGAGGGAGACGCAACCATGAATGTTTATCCATCTGTCCCGTCTCTTATCCATCCCCTCTGGGCCATCCTTCCCTCAGCACTCAGGGCTTCCCTGTGGACCTCACATGTCTCCTGCCCCCGTACAAGGTGTGCATTCAGAATTTTAATTAGGTTCTGTTTAGTCTTCTCCATGTTACTGCTCCATCATGAAAAAAACAAACAATTCATGTTATTAAAATAAAACACCCAGTTTTATGTCCTCCTCCACTCTATTATGGTTGTTCTTTATCCTCATTTGTAAACTTTCATGTTGTTTGCCAAGTTTTCTCCATGCTATTGGGACTTTGAAGTTATTTAGCAAAAACATATTTACACTAAAATCACTCCCCACAATTTTTAAAAACAGCCCTTTTCCCTCATTTACTGTAATTGCCACGGCCCTCTAACGTTTTAAAATCCCTCCAAGTTACCTCGGGTTAGCTTTCCCATTTCTTGTTACATGCATTCTAATTCAGTAATAAGTCCCTGCAAAATATACAGCTTCTTTAAAAAGGTCAAACCCAAGCTGGTGGAAATGCACTTTTAGCAGCAGGTCTAGATTCAGCCAAGTGGGTAATTCGGAGCTACTGGTAATGTCACAGCAGTTTTTCTTTCTTCTTTTTTTTTAATCCTCACCAGAGGATATTTTCCCATTAATTTTGAGAGAGGGATAGTGGAAGACAGAGGGGAAAACAGAGAGAAACATCGATGGGAGAGAAACACATTGGTTGGTTGCCTCCTGCAGGGGCCCCG